>VYZM01012242.1:475769-508378 GCA_013398915.1 Dromas ardeola | reverse complement strand
AAATTGATGTTACAGTGCTGGTGGTCCACTGATTCAATGAAGACATGGCTGAACAAGCCATTTTTTTCTGCATCACACCGTCAATAAATATTTTAAGCAAAGGTCTTTCTAAAACCTTCATTATTTAGCAAGTGTCTATTAGATGAAGAGATCCTAGCTTTGTTTTCAAAGTCAATAGCTGGAGAAAGTATTATGATTTATGGAAAGAGGAGATTTACTAACAGATTTCTTAAGGGGAGGAAAAGTATTTAAAAGCAGTTGTTTTTCCTGACCCATTTTCATCCCATCATAGTTACATTGCTAGTTCCAGTTACAATTACTCATTCATCAAGGTGTTACATCCCAGAAATAATGAGCTTCAGTATCTGTACTACCAGTTACAAATGTACTCATGTACAAAAGATTACTGGCAAAATAAATGGCAATAAACACAGACAGAATTACTTGCCTTGTTATATAAAGAGATGTCCCATCACTACGCATGACGGTGGAAAACGATGAGAGGTCTTTCTTTTGCGAAAGATCCACAATTCCTGTCCCTTTTCTATAAGTTAAGAGAAAACACTGAAGTTACTGCAAGCCAGATCCAATATACAGGTAAGTTCAGATATGACAGAGGTTAGAACCAAAACAAAGGCCTCCTGCCATGGAACTCCCCCTCACTCTAGACAATCTCATTCTTTTCTTTGGATGACTGTCTCCTTTAAGTCTTTTTGAAGACTGTTCCTTTAAGTTTGTTGTCACCACTGCTGATGCCAGGGAATCGCCTGCCCACATTCTGGCACATTGCATGACTACAGCTTCTGTCCCAGTTCAGCCATGAAGCTCCTTCATCAAGGCAAGGATCTCATCTAACTCTGCTCATTAAATGGCACATGCAGCTACCAAACTAATTAACAGCCTAAAAGGTCATTAGGAGTTGAACACTGTCATTGTACCTAATTTGTCCTGGCCAGGCTTCTGTGCTAGCCACAGAAAAGGCAAACTTAATTTTTAGCTCTGACTGCCCAAATCCTGTTGGACAGGAACAGCTACCAAAAACATCTAAAGAAAACTCTTCCTCTTAGATTACATACAAACCTCACTCATTATATCTCATTTGAAATGCAACTGAGATGTTAAGTAAACTACACCAATAGATTGAATAATGAGTCCATACGTTGTTTTCTGAAGAAGTCCTTTATCCTCCAACATCTTTAGAACTTCCTGGGACTTCTCTTGGTAAAATGATTCTCCAGAATATTCATCAAAGTGCACTCCTAGACGCTGAAAAGTTCCAAGAATATCAAAGAAGGGTACCATTGTTAAGATTGAGGCTGATCATTTCTT
This sequence comes from Dromas ardeola, assembly GCA_013398915.1. NCBI lineage: Eukaryota > Metazoa > Chordata > Aves > Charadriiformes > Dromadidae > Dromas > Dromas ardeola. The sequence continues at coordinate 507,049 of VYZM01012242.1, read as the reverse complement.
CAAATTAAGTCAGATGATAGATCTGTGTCACAGGTCAGACAGAGTGCAAAGATTAATTTTATTCCAGGAAATGTCACTTCATTGTTAAAAAGAAAGGATGTATGGATTTTGATTGAATTGATTTCTGCATTAGAATTAATCTCCCTGAGTTGAATACAGTGTTGGATACAATATTAATGAGAAATTAAGTGTAAACTGGATAGAGCAACTAGTACAAAAATTCTGAGGTAGGCACTTGCTGTGCTGGAGGCAAAACCAGTGAACTTCAGAGAAGTTACTTGGGCATGAACTAATCCTATTTTAAAAGGATGCTAAAAGAAATTAAAAAAAGCAGGAACTGCTCACTGAGCATACAGAAATCACCATTAGTAAGAAGGCTGAGGGTACACCTAGGAGAGGTAGGATGACCTTAACTGTCAAAAATGTATGAAACGTAATAGTACAAAAGACAAGGTTTTTAACTGAGGGCAAGAAAGTTGTCAGTCTATCAGCTTGATACTTATTAGTTTGAAAAGGAATTGGGAGAGAAAGATCTGGCTGTACCAGTCATCATGTGATCCATGATGAGCAACCATTGTGATGCAGCTGCATACACAGCCCAATACCCACCTACCTTAACAGGGCGGCTTTCCACTAGAATTATCAAGGCTGTGTCTCACTTAGGAGATCTTAACTTAAGAGTGCTTGGCATGAATCCAGCAATATATTTCAGGGAAGAAATTAAAGCACAGACAGATTATCTGGATTATTGAGGAAGGGACAGGCCACTTCTCTTTTAACTTTGCAATCAAGGATGAAAGAAGACATGACCAATTTCTACAAATACATCAAGAGGAAGGAGATGGAAAAGTGCAATTTTAAGTGAAGAATACTAAAAGAAGGAACTGGTATAAAATGAGTCACAAATTCTTTGGTGCTGCAAGTTAGGAAAAAAAGTCTAAGCCCATCAAAACTGGCCACCCATTCCACAATATCATTAAAAGAATGAGGGAAAGAAAAACACTAGCTGTTTTTCAGATGGACTCACATGGATCTTGAGTAAGATTACATAGGATTAATACCAAGAGACTGGATTCAGTGACAGGTATATCTCACTCCTGTTTCTCAAATTCGTAAGATTCATTTTGTGGTCAGTAGCATAAACATCTCACATAAAACAGTGGACGCCAGCTCCATTCTTGAGATTACAGTATGCAACAGATGGCTGTATATTAGCTCAACTCAACCTGGAAGTAACTTATGCACTGATTACTATTGTAAACTCCTGCTGCTATAATATCTTACACTCGATTTAATATGCAACATACACAGCTCTGCATTATAACATTGGATCAGAAATGTGAAAATAGAGTTATCTCCTAATAAAATTTACTACATGAAAACTGTTAAATTTAGCGGGTTGTTGCTGACTTCAAAGATAAAGCAAAACTAAACAATATTTATCTAACACTGATTTGCTTTGTTGCTTAGCACCATACTCCTAGTTTCAGGGTTTCTGAGAAGGGAGAATTAGTCTAAGGGTCAATTATATGGACTTCATCAAATAAAATGTATCCAGGGTGTCAGCAACTAAAGTGATGGCCTGCTTGGATGTTAAATCAACTACCGTGGTTTTTCCAAACAGAATGGGGCACAACCTGGCATGTTGAGAAACATCTTCCCCACAACACTTGAAAGTTTACTGAAAAGGCAATGCATTGACAACATTACAGCAACCTCTGTTCCTAAGTCAGTTTGGCAGTCTCCTGGATGAAAAGGTGCTGTGCACTGTCAATTAGATTGATGGAGCAACAGATAGAAAGAGACCAACAACACAGAAAAAGCAGTGAATGATTTGTACCTTATAAATTTGGACGTATTCCTCAATACTCAAGTCTCTAAATTGTTTCCAGAGTGACAATGTCTGCTCATCACGTTCTTCCAGTTTTCTAAAGAAATCCTTAGCCAGCTCTTTTGTGTTTTCATCTTCTGATGCTTTATTAATCTGCACATACACCTAAAATATAATGGCACCAAAAATGTTGAAGTATAATCCTCTCCAATAAAAATATGGCAAGTTCCACAAGAACAATACAAATACATTTAAAGATGACATTTGTAACATCAAAATTTTAAAGACGCGTTAAAGGAACGCATTTCCCATTTAAAGGATGAATGAGTAGTCCAAACTCCAATAGGAAAATGTGCAGCTTATCTTGAAACAAGACTAATGCTATAATTCCTTACTGCTGTCGCTTTTGTCCTCTTCGTAACCTTGAAACAACTGCAGCAGCAGAATATGGAAGAACTAATTTAGACATGAAAGGGAAACTATCACAGACTTTTAAACCAGAGTTTTCTTCAGAGGACTACAAAACTGAAACTTGTAACAACTGCATTGCCTAAAACATGAGATGACAGTTGAAGCAGCAAAATCCTAGATAGACTCGATATTTTACAAGCTCAAAAAACCTCCCCCAGTTCTGATCCAAAAGCCACCTATAGTACTCTGCACCCATACTAATACCTGCTGTCTCTCTGTGGCTGAAGTCAAGCATATGAATGGCAGCATCTGACACACACACATGTGCACGGTCAGTTTGCTAAAAACATTACAAACTCTTGTATTAGCCAACTTTACCTATGTACAAATTTGTACAAATCCTGTTCACTAACATACTCCTTTATATCTAAAGGCCAAAATATTCACCCAGATAATGATTCCTTGCTTTCCACATGTAGCATCCTGAGAGCCCATGGAACGATTTAAAAAAAGTTATAGTACTATGTAAAAATAATTAAATTAACTAGTGGTTATGCTACCTATTTAGACCCAAATAATTCAACGCTGTGTCAGTCTTTGTAAGAGTTTTGATCCCCAAATCACTGCAATCTTGATAAAAATAAGTAACTATAAAAATTTAGCTCCTGCAATGTTCAGACAATGAGTTTGCCAACAATACCTTGCACAAATGCGTTCTGCCTATTGAAAAAAAAAAAGGAGCTTCCACAACAAAACTCTTGAACTTTTCCCCTTCCTTTTAGGTCCCAAGATTTTTAGAGATTTTAACAGGCAGTACTGCTGACAAGCCTCAAGATTAATGTTTGCTTAGTTCTGCCACAAAAAAGACATTTAAAGTAAAGGGAAAAATTCAGACCTTTCCAAGAACAATGTTCCTCTTCCCCCACTAGTAGCTTCACACATTATAACACCCTCCTGCCCCCAATCTTTGATGTTATAAAGCAAAATTAATGCAAAAGGCATATTTGCATTTGACTCTTGACCAAAATGGAAGGTGCAAATATGTTTGAAAAGGTACATTTGTCTGTACATTTATTTATATAGAAACTGTGCTATGGAAATTTTTGTTTAAAACAAACTACTGGAAAGATTAGTTTCACATAAGAGCAGAAAAAACACCATTTTGAAACACATCTCAGTTTTTGATATAAACTATGAATACAGGTGAACAAACAATTAAAAATTTGAAATATTTGAGAAACTAAGTTGGTCTCAAACAACTACTGGTTTAGAACATTTTGCAGCTTGACTGAATACTGTTCTCTGTACTTGAAGGCCATTTTTTAAGGTTATAAAGCCTACATGCTACTGCAATATATGGTATTTTAAAGCTTTAGTGCAAAATTCAAGTATTTGAAATTTAAATTTTAAGAACAGACTGAAATTATAAATAAATTTAAAAAATGCACAGCAATGTACAACCATGAGAATATGACTACTGTTTCTCATTTCTTTAAATCGTCCTACAGCTCTAACACACCTCCATGTTGAGAATCTATTGATTTTATTGAGCAGGCCTCAGGGATGAGGGAAGAAGTGAACAAAATTTATCTGTATCAAAGAAGCTGTGAAACTCAGGAGCTACTCTGCCACATAAACAATCTGCCTAATATGCATTCAACTGTAGAGTATCCAAGTATTCAAAGACAGTTTGTTCCTTTGCCAGTAAACAGATTTATGCGACACAGTTATCCTGTGACATACTGTCTGAACACCAGCGTTTGCAATAGTTCCTATATCCAGCTCAGAGGGTGAAGCACGGCTCAGCTTTGTAGTAAGAGAACACTTGAGAGCGCCACACAAGAAACCTAACAAAGCCCCATTAACACGTGAAATCTTTCTTTTAATGGATGAGGGCTTGAACATTAGCCAGTCAGAAAATTTTGTCCACCTATCCTTATGGCTGTTGGATTTGTGCAGGTGAGTACATAAATCACGTTCTCTCATGTATCATATGTGCGTTACACCAGCACAGTAGTCAACCAAAGATCACTTACAAGTATCAAAACATTGACAAAAACCCTTTTTGCTCGTTGCACTGTATGAAACAAGAAGTGACATAGGAACTGGCAAAGAAGAATAAATAAATACTAACTCAGATGTTATTAGATATATTTGAATGCAGTAAACCAACAACCAAAACCTGGAAAAACAAGGCTTCTTAAACTACCTCAATCTTTATTGCTAACCTGGATGGTCCACCAAGTCAGTTTTATCCCTGACACACAGAAATGCAACCTATAGCACTTGCACCATGCTGGTGGGCGTGGTGGGCAACCGAGAGGGCAACCTCCTGCAATAAAACAACCGTCCCTACTGCTGAAAGGCATTTCCTGAATGCCTGTCAGCAGAAACTGCACCTTCTAATGCTGCTGGCTCTTTCACACTTATGGAAGAAAGGAGAGCATTCTGCAGAGCCAGAACAGTATTCTGGAAAGTGATGGCCACTCCTCCTTACCCATATACGCTAAGGCTCCGTATTAGATACAAAACACTTTAATGATCCTTATCCCCAACCACAGTGAACTGTGTATTGAGCAATGGAAATTCAATATTATTAATTCTAAAAATACTAGCAACAAGAGGATTTTTACACCATACACGCCTCTTCTTTTCACAACTTTGGTAACCTACAGCACCAGATGTGAGACTCCATTTCCACTGCAGTTAACACAGTGAGGTCAGTGGTCACCTATGCCCAGTTAAGACAGTTGATATCAGTCAAGCTGGCTGTGGTGGCAGCAGCAATCAATGCAATCTAAGTATCTATATGATTACGTCCCTTATGGGGCGTATTTTTCAGCCTAATGAAACCTGTCTCTGCTGCCGTGGCCTAGTGTAAACTGTCTCTGCTGCTGTGGCCCAGGCTAGCACTGGTCCTTCAGGCAAGGTCGTTTAAATCCAACATGAGTCTCATGACAATTCTGCAGACATACCATTCTGTACAAAATTTACAGCTAAGTAATGAACTGTCCTCTGCAGTCCCTAGTTGGCCTTCTCTGAACTTACCTCAAAAAGGTGTTGTAAAGGACTGGATTTTAGCTTTTCTTTGTTGCCAAAGCGTTGGAAACCAACACCCAATAAGCCTTGAATAACAATTAAATACAGAGTTAGACAATAGCCCAGAGTATGTTGTTTTGTTTAGTTGTTTTCATAAGCAAGTCTAATCTTAACACTTCATGTAATAAAACAAATGCCTTACATTTTTAAGCAATATAATAGTGCATGCTACAAAACCAAATCCACTGCATGGAAAAAAAAGAAAAACAAACCGCAAAACTGTAATAGCTAGAAACTAGTAAGAAATACTGTGTTGATTTCTCAGTTCCTCATAAATGGAATTTGTGTGTCTGGACTCGTAAAGAAAATTATCTATTACACAGCAACCAGCTGTAAATGAGAAGCCACACAGTGGAAACCGTCCAGCAACAGAACATGCTCAAAACTCCTTGATTTGCTTCCTCCTCTAATAGTATTATCATTTCAAGGACAATAAAAACTGGGACACAATAATATTCCACACGCTACTCATGCAATATTTTCAAGGGAACTTTTTGCTGCACGCTGAGAATATGCAGCTTTTTTTTCCACGTATCCAATTTGGCTTCAGCACTTTCCAAAAGTCATCTGAAAGGGCAAGAAATCCAAATCCCAATCTTTTTGTTTAAATCAGAAGAGCCCATTAACTCCTCCAGTAATCTATAAATATTAACCCAGCAGCCTCTTAGATTTTCTGAGGCTCCTTTTAAGGTCATCTCATTCCTCTGAGCTGACAAGGAGCAGGACTGATGTGAAACAACATCTGAGGAATAGGTATGCCATGGCAGAGTTAGGTAAGAAAAAGAAGTTAAGAGTTTAGGAAATAAAATGAGTCTAATCCTATTGAAAGGGAGTTTATTTAAGGACAGCTTGTTCTATGAGCAATCAGAGCTTGATTTCCTCATGATTTCTCTTAGATGTTAATGTACCTACAGATTCCACTTTTCAATGCCAGCTTCACACTCCAATCTCCAGCAAGACTGCCAGTTTTTATTCAACCCAAACACATCCTTCCGCACATTTCTGTCTTCCCAAACTATCCCCAGCTCTTGTTACACTCACCAATTATTGGCAAGATGCAGCATGTGTTGGGACTGATTCCGACTTAGATGCGCTGAATGGTTAGCCAGAAGGCTAAACACACAAGTTAACTTTCTCTCCCATAGGGCATTACATTGTATTTCTACCCTTACTTGGCTGCCAACTGTCACAATATCAAAAGAAATTTGTTCTCTTGGAGACATTTTTCTTTGTCAGATCTGGATGAAGTTGGCCGATGGGTTCAAAATTTATTAGGAGCAGAGTGACAGGAAGACAGATGGACAGACAGTGTGACTGCATGAGCTTTGTTACCTTAAAAAACCTGCCCCAGCACTGCCTAAAGGTTGAGGACTTCTCTGCCGTGTTTCAGAAAATATGTTTTCAATTATTACGTTTCAAAGCCTCTGACAATAGCAGTTGTAATAGAAATGCTGACAGATCGTTAATTATAGCACTGCTTCTGGGAAAGGACCATTATAATAATATTCCTATGCTATAATTTTGTGAAGGTTGACTATATTATTTGCCATAAAACCTGTCATATATTTGAGCTGAGCCAGCCCAAATAAAGAGGGGAGCACCCATTTTGAAAGAAACAGTTGGAACCACTAGGTCAAAAGCATGACTCTAACAGTTGTGGGCTGGACAACATGTAAATAACAGGCAATGTGATCTTTATACCTTCTGGAAACTTTGTCTTAAAATACATAAAATTCCTGATATTCAGACTTAGGAGTACAGATACTTAAGATATCTTCAAAGACAGAGTGAACAAGGTCAGTTGAGAAGCCCTTTAACCACATTGCATTTCATTGCTTAATTGTCATTGCCACATTCATTATACAATAACATAGTGATAAAATCATGTCTAAGGGGCAAAAATGAATGAAATACACAATGATGAAATGTATCGAATTTTAGGTGAACTCATTCTGTATTCAGTTCCTATGAAACAAATCCTAAGTGAAGAAAAGCTCTGCTATAAACTACTCTCTGATCAGAAACAGGATTAGGAAAGATGAGCTGTGGAGGAAATAATTTAACAAAGGAAAAAATATTCTATTACTGTTCTCACAGTCATGTTTTACTCAACCGTCTAAAACCCAGGAATTTACTCTAGAAGGAGAACGAGTAGAAGTGAATACATTTTAATTACGTTATCTACACTGCTGAATCTGAATACATAAATGGAGTAGAAGTAGAGTATTTACGTTAAGGTTCATAAAGTTTCATACAGCTCTGTTCATAAAGTGATTCATTAAAGTCCCCATAAACAGCAGTGTTGGTGAAACTGAAGGGGGCAGCATAAGGGTTGGAATGAGCAGAAGTGACTGCTTAATAGACATTGCACTTTGTGTTTGCCATTTAAAAGTAAATATATGGACACTGTTTTCAGAATGGACCGCAAAAGATGTGGGGGAGTTTTACAGTTTTCACAGGTGTACCAGATTTCAAGGATGAAGAAGTGGGCATGACTGCATTTTTTTAAATGCCTAAAAATACGTCAAAATCAGCTTTTGGGGGGAAATTTGAAAAGGTGAGAATATGGATCAATTTAAAATGCAAGACTAACAATAGAAATCAACTAAGTTGTGTCCTATGGATCGGTCAACTGCCATATAAGAGGGATATTTGCAGATCCAGCAATTGGACATAAATGATCTCTGGTCAAGTAATAAATATCAACCCACGCTGGGCTGCACGTGAGATTTTTCAGTCCTCACTTATCTGATGGACATTTCAGAAGAGCTAGGAGTCTGTATGTGTGTGTATGCAAATGCACATGCATGCAAGATTGATAATTTTCTATGGCCTATTCACTTGCACATTCTCCACCTACGCATCTCTCTTTTGCTACATTTTAAAGGGAAACAGCATTTTGTGGGAAGTGTTGGGATATCTTTAAAGATAAAAACTCTGTGGGCCTCAACCTGCCAAAATCCAGTTGCTGTGGAAGTTAATTATACTCTACGAATAATGAACTAGTTCAGAGTGAACAAAAACAAAACAGATAAAGAAAATGCCACAACACACACAAAGACAACCAACTACAAAATACACGTTTTGGTACAATTATTGTATTGTTATATACAGGTGTGGCATAGGTGTTAGCAAGCTTACTCTTCCACCACTGTTACAAATGCAAAACCTGAATAAGGAAGACAATATCACAGTAGACATGCAGCAGCTATGGTAATATGTATGCATTTTGTCTTTAGGCAGCAATAGAAGTCTGTTCAGCTATGAAAGCTCCACAGGTATAACCAGCACAACTCAGAAAATATTTAATTCTGTCCTTTAAAAACTACACATACATAATCTGAGAGAGGAGCTACTGAGGGACTGAGGCACTGTTGGGTAAATTTTCTCCTGTTATTTCTTGTACAGTAGTGTTGGTCACACTGCTGATGAGTCAGACTGGATTGTTTTGTTCATATCTTAAGGAAATTAACTACACTTTACACGCATGGAAACACAGCATTACTCTTTATGAGCTCAGAGTGAATCCAATGGGACTGCAAAAACTGAAGCTGGAAACCTAAACTGTACTATACAGTAAAAAAGGGAACAGGAGAAACAAATATCAAAACGTACCAAACTGCATGCCCCAGTCACCAAGGTAATTTATTCTTGTTACTTCATGTCCCAATGCAACTTTGAGATTTGCTATAAAATTCCCTGGTAAGGAAAAAAAAAAGTATTATTATTCAATTGCAGGTAGTCTCTCACCCCAACGGAGCAGTTTTAAGTTTGTGTATGATCTGTATTCAAAATGAAGAGGAAAAGCAATCAGATGAACTACTCCACAGAATTTGCTAAAATAGTTCACAACTGAAAGCAATAGCATTCTGAGTGGGAAAAGAAAGGCTGAGCATTTGAAAGGTGCCATAAAGGATAAAAACATATACATGTATGTGCATGCACATACTGCAAAGTATATGAACACGAAAAACACTTTTTAAAGTCTTCTTGCATTCTCACAAATATGTGTCAGTATACATAATTCCCATTACAGTCAGGCAACCTCATACATGGAGGTTAAGCAAGTACTCAAATTCACAAACTGCTGTGTCGTTAAGTAGAGAACAGCAAGTCCTGAATCTCTATATACTGTTGGAGCAGTACTGAGCTCTGCACTTATCACACTACATGACTAATATACTCCAAACTTAACATATAGCATAAGGACGTCTTGGTTCTGTCATTACAACAAAAACACTTCATCTTTCTCCTGAGCTTAGCTACAACCATAGAATCACAAAGATGAAATACCTGCATCCCTTCCTCTATTTTACTGTGCTTCAAGGGTACCTTTTAATTACTGACGTAAAAGGATGCAGAAAGCTTTCTCTTCTGTTATTATAACACCATATTATAGCTTGCAATTACAATTCATTCTCCTACTATTGGACAAACATTGATCTACAGAACTGTTCTTGAAAATGTTTTTTTTTTCTATAGCAAAAGGTCCAGAAATTGAACCAAAGAGACAAAAATATGTAATTTCACTCAACTGAAGTTGAGTCCATGAAGAGGCAGAATTATTAACTTTATGTAATTAGTAATTATACTAGATACATTAAATATAATTACAAACTAATACATTATTAGCTGCACAGATGCTGTAGGATCTTCTGCTAATAACCTACTAGCTTTTATTGTGGGAGAGGGAAAGGTAGGAGAAATAATGTTTTTCATTAGAGTACTGCACAATAAACTTATTAATTATTCCATTACAAATGACAGCTACTGCGTTAGTAATACTGGCATAAAGTAATTAACAAATAAAAGCAATCTTTTTGCAAGACAGCCACCAAGACATAACTATCTGACTGCTCTGCAGTCCGATGCAAACTGGGAATTTAAAATTCAAAGGACTCTCATAACACCTCAATGAAAACTGCCCTGGGTGCCTTTGTCAAACAATTTTAAACTACTTTATTTAATGTTCACAGTCATAAAACTATATTACGTGTGACTTAATAAATCTATCAGCAACACATCACGCTCTTTTCTGCACTGCATAATGAGCAAAAGGTTTTTAATTAGCAACTCGAGCCTGACACAGCCACTCAACTAGAGTTAGAGGTTAGCAGTGTTCCCCTGTGAAGTGAAACAGGAAGACCAAGCAGCCCTTTTAGGAGGCAGATAAATGCATACTTACCTACTATTGTGGAACGCAAGTGTCCTATGTGAAACTTTTTGGCAATATTAGGGGAGCTGTAACAAATTTTCACAAATAATGTTTGTTCAATGTACCAGACTGTCAGATCAGCAAGTCAAAAGAATTCAACTGATGCATATAGCAGAACTGAAATAAAACCACAATTTTCAATTTTCCCCTTTAAAATTCCCTGATTAGCTGACACCAAATTTTCCTACAGAGCCAGCTTTTCCTCCAGTATCAGTTCACAGCCAGTGTTACAGGGAAAGAAAACAAACCCCACACCAAAGAACCTCCCAAAACCCAACTATACTAGTGGCAAAGGACTTACACTACCTTCTCAGTTTTTGCATGTTTTGGACATATGGATCATTCTTATACCTTTATTAGAGATAAATCTCATACCAGAACAGAAGACCTTGTGTACAAGAATCAGTAACTAAAATCACATCTTCTTCTACCAACAGTTGCCCCCTCAAAAAAACCCTGTACCCACAATTATTCACTGCTGATAATAAAACGGAAGTTCAGCTATGAAAATTCACCCTCCAAATTAAAGACATGTGCTTACTTTCCACAACTATGGAAGCCTGCAGAGGCAATATAAGTGAACAAAAATATTTATACATAAAGAGGTCTGAGTCAGCCATTCCATGAGCAGGTGACCGTAAACAAAATTGCACTGGACAAATTTTGGAGCCAGCAACTGAGAAGATTTAGCAACACAAATGCCTGGCTACTTTAGCAAGTTAGGGAGAAAGGTATTAAGGTGAAAAAGGAAGTGGGTTAGTGGCTGAAAATTCAGATGATGTTTCTTGATAACAAAAATAAAAGAAGCCTACTTAAAAACTGAATGCTATTATGCACTAAATAAGAATATTCTTAGTGGAGGGCAGTGTGAGGCGTGAACTCTTTAAATACCAAAAATATATTCTGGAAAAAAGCCTCAATTCCCTAAACATCACTTATATTCTACTTGGCAAATATATTCAGCTGTATTTGATACTCTGATATAATATCATAAACATGGTTTCACTTCACAGGCATCATGCATTACAGCAATGAATATCAATCAGCAAAATATCAATCAGTAGACAAGGCAATTTTCTCAAAGGACTCATCACATGCGCTTACCTGAACTCAATCACTGCCTTTTGTCTAGGCACTGTAGAGAAAAGTTCACTTTTTACTCCATACTCTGAGCCATCTTTCAACACCTGCTGCAACACTGTCTAAACCACAAGGAAGACATAAAAAAAAGAAAAAAAAAAAAGGAAAATATATTTCAACAACAGAAAGTATGATCAGGAAAACTGTTTAACAATCACACCCAAGTCTGATCCCGCAGCCTTTATTCACATTACCAATTAGGTGGCCAGTCTGCCAAGCAAACCAGATCTCATATGCATATAAAAATGCCATTAACTTTTGAAAGCTGCATCTGATCACTTAAAAAGTTAGAGAAATTATAGGCAGAGATTTTGGTGGAAACTTAAAAGGAAGTGGAAAGGCTAGGTTTTATCATTTTTTAGTTACATAACATGAAAGGGCAAGAGACTAACCCAGGGATAACTGGTGGGCAGGAAAGGAAACTAGGTCCAAGAAGGTGGGTAGAGCAGTGAACTCATGTAAAATAAGAGAGTTCTCATGTAAATAGGATTCTAACCAGGACCCTATGAATTTAAACTGCTTTCATTGTTCATCCTAGATCATGAGGTAGATTAATGTTTTGGTCTTTTCCCAGCTTTACATCACTGTCCACTATATTTCTTCATTAAGCCTTTTTAGGAATAGCATCTGTCTAATATTCTTTTGAGTTGTATACTGTAGAAACTCAAAGCAGATGCCAAGCCTGTCTTTTAAAGCAGAGAGAGAGACAAAAAAAGAGGAGTTACAAATTACCAGTGAATGGTAGATACTTGTTTCCTCAAAAGGATAAGCTTTTGTGAGCCTCATTCCAAATTCTAGGTCTACATAACAAATCAGCAACAGGGATCCTCACGGAGAAGTTACAAAAGTCTTATATGTAAAATACTTTTCTAAGAAAACAGTAAGTATTCTATAGTTTTATATTGAGGAATTTATTTTTACCTTAATGTATACGAAATACAGCACTCACCTTTGCTAATAATTCCCTGTTTATTGTAAAGTTCACTGTTCCTGGACCAGCGCTGATTTCACTCACTACAGCATCACATTTTAGCTAAATGAACAAAACAAAACAGAAACTCTACATGAAAACAACTAAATTGGAAAACTGTAATTCAATCCATTATAAATATTAATTTAATCCACTATAAACACAAAATGTTATTTACTGGTTTGAAGCAATCACAAATGGATCATTTAACTAACCCTGTTGGAAAAGGGATAATTTTATTTTTTCAAATCCATGCTTAATAGCTCTGAATGTTAACTCAGCCTGAAGTGTCACACGTACGTTTTACTTCAGTCCCTGCATTTGTACAGTCTGTGTTCTATTTTGACTGGGGGCAGTAGTTGATCTCTTTGTACACAAAAATCTGAGATACATTTGGCAACTTACAAAGAACCTGACAGCACTTAAAAAAAAAAAAAAATCAAGATCAATGTTTAAAGAAAATCTGAGACAGAAGTTTTGGACTGCTGTTAAAGTTTCTGACTTTAATTACAATGTTCTGCAGTACCCAGTGATACAAAATAAAGGTATTAAAGGCAAATTTATTAAACATTTAATTTACAATTTCCATAACACACATGTTTTGAAAATTCTGAACCCATAAGAAATATTTGGGCACACAACCCCTAATGTCAACCTCCTCTTTACACAAATTTTGGTCTCTTCACAGGCTGAGTTTTGGATTTCAACCTCTCAGGTTTGAGTGTCTTATTAAACTAGCTGTCTTTCATAGCCAAGAAATTGTCTCAAAAAAAAAAAAAAAGAGAGGGATGGAAAGCACATAAAAGAGAACACAATCACTTTATCACTTGGTTAATATCTGTGAGAGAGGCAAGTTATACATTCCTGCTGAAGCGCAACAGCATGAAGAAGAAATTCTACCCCCATGCTAGGTCTCCAGCTTAGACACTAACTTAACCAGGAGATGAAATCATAGTTAGCCTTGAAGGTCTTTAACCTTCACAAGCTACAATAACAACAAATTCCAATGTTTAATCACAAGCTACATGAAAAAATATTTCTTGTATTGACTCTGAATTTCCCACCTTTTCATTCTACGAAAGGTCCTTTTTACTTATGTTACAGGGCAGAGAGAAAACAGAAATTCCCACTGGACTTTCTCCATACCAGTTGTTCTGATAAACGTTTTTTCTACATAATCTGTCATTTGTCATCTCAGTGTCTTTCACCTCCCTTATGAGTGCTTATCTGGCCTCTCCATAACTTTAGCAACCTCTCCTCCAAATGCCCTGTGGTTCTTTAGTAACCAGACCTCCCCGTGACTAAGGCTTGGGCCAGAATGCCACTATGGCATACAGGGGCATAAAAACCCCACAACACAATGTTCCCTCCACAAAGAACTAACAGTCCAAAGACGAAACAAGAATCAGCCAGCCAGATGAAACCAAAAGCTCACGGAAACACAACAGTTCTGACCTTTCTGACAAGCAATCCTCAGCACGTTAGAGCACATTATGTTTCATGTAGTATCATGCTGCCTTATTATTTAGGCTATTTTAGTCAACAAGAAATATTTCCGTTTCTTCTATCTAACCTAAATATCTGTATTTCAAATATTGTGACCTATTTCCTCAGAAGTGACTAAGAACACACTATTGAACCTTGAGGCACTCCATCAACTGTTTATCATGACAAAAACAGATAATTGCGTACATTCTTCTCTCTGCTAGTTTTTGATATGTAGTCATATTTTGCTAGTTTCCACACTGCTTACCTTTGTTTTGGATGACGTGACCAGTCTAAACAAATTATATTAAATTCATCTCCTTTACCCACTACTCAACAAAAACCATTCTAAGAGATTAATGGAGTTTTTTTTCCTTTGTCTAACCACCATGGTCTATTCAGTTTTGGGGCTTATATTGATAGTCTGTTCTTCTTTACTGTTACAACTGCTCTTTCATTTAAAGACGTGGGGCTAAGTGCCCCAGGTTTATTTAATGAGCCACAAACAATAAAGGAGAGAGACAATTTATAGCTTTCTAACCACTGGGAACAGCAGCTGTTTTTAAAGTGACAGACTAGACACACACAAAAAATAAAAATAAATTGTCACTGTGATGTTACGGTCTTGGACCACACTGCCCAGGGAGGCTGTCAAATCCTTAGAAGCTTTTCAAAACTGGATAGGATTTCAAAAGCCCTGAGCAACCTCATCCAAACCCCCTCAACAGCCTGCACTGAGGCGGAGACTGGAACAGATAACTTCCCGAGATCCTTTCCAAACTGAATTATTTTCAGGTTCTACATCATGTACAACCTGATCAACCTGATCTAGTTGAAGATGTCCCTGCACATTGAATGAGGGTTGGACTAGATGACCTTTGAAGGTCCCTTCCAATTCAAACCATTCTATGATTCTATCATCTTTAAGCTGTTTCAGAACTTTTGGTTGTACATCTGTACATTATCAGTTCTTCTTTCACTTGAGTCAGAATGTTCATCCGCTACAAGAATTCATCTAAGATATGGATCTCTTCAACATGTCAGCAGTGAAGAATGAGATGAAGAAATAGTTTAGCTTTTCAGTAGTATTACAACTGTTTTTATTTGTCTTTTTTAACTCCTGATCATATAGCGACCCCACTGATTCCTTCTCAAGCTTGCTCTTTCTGATGCAGATGAAGAATCTTTTTTGCACTTTTATTATGCTATATAGCTCCACTTTGTAACTAACTTTGCAACAACTTCCTAGTTTATACTCCTCCTCTTTGGCATCAGCAATTTTCAGATTGTAAAGGATTTTTTTTCAGCTCAAACAATCCCTTAAACCCTAGCATCACCTTTCTGACCCCACTTTTGTTCGATTTTATGCATGTCTACTCCTCCAAATTTTTATTTCCTTCCTTTCCTTTGAGGTTTATGTTACTTCTGTAGACCTTGTTTTGCATACTGCTTCTGTTTTATGCTATAGTTAGTCTTACCTCAGCTACTACCATTTCCCAGACTAACACACCTGAAAAAATTGCTGTTCCAAGAAACCTCAATTTCAAGCATTAGGGATTTGAAAATCTGGCCTGTCTGACTCACACCATTGCCATCCTGGTGCTGGATTTTGCTGTCTTTGATTTTTCAAGCCAGTACACACTCAATTTTTTCCTCAGTACGGACCATGGCATACCCTTTAGATACCCTCCTAACTTCACAAATATTACTTACTCTCAAACTATTTGAAAACAATAATTTCACAAGAACCTTAACTAAAACTGCTTCTCCAATTCCCTGTGAAGATTCTGTGTACAATTATACTAGGTGCAGTCATTAAACTACTCTGACCCAAGCAGATGCATGTAGAAAGAATATACCTTTTCTTGTTCAACCCCTAGTCTGTAAGTTTGTTATTTCATCAAGTATGCAAGATTAATGCACTAGCATACCCTTTCAGCTAGCTTCTGAGCTTGAAGCGGAAGATCTTGTGCTAAGCAATTACTAGAACTGTCTTCTGTCACAGAAGCAATGGAAAGCTGGAAATCAGCAACATGCCTGAAAAAAAGAACAGATGAAAAATCAGAAAAAAAACCCTGTTGAAATGATGGGGAGATTTGGCAGAGCCAAGCTTACTCTGAATATGACCAGTCTACTTGGCAAACATAAACCAGTCACAGATACCTGAAAGTTCACTATGTTTGGAAAGCTGCAATATAAGGCCAAACATTACATTTGCTTTAACTAATACAATTGGAAAGTAGATATGGTAAGAACACCATTTCAGAATGAACAAAATTTATGCTCATAAATAAGTGTAATTTACTTGCTAAAACCATTACACTTCTCAAGCAGGACACTGAAAGAAAATCCATTATAACTTCACATTGTTTCCAGTTTTACATCCAGATCTGAAACATCTGCCATTCAACCACTGCCTGTAATTTCTACAGCTTTTTAAGCAATTATTTGTTTTGAGCTTGGTTTAAAAAAATACATCGATTTAATTAGATTTAGGTATCTTCTTATAATTGGATGGCTATATTTGCTTCAATTTGTTTTTTCTGTATTTCTTTTTCCCTAAAGTTCGGTTAAGCTCTTGCAGTAATAAGCAGAACAGAAAATAATAAAACACAACATAACATTGTATGATAAAATGTAAACAATACCGTTTTTTGGAAACAGGAACTGCAGATATGGACTTTATTAAATTTTCTGGTGGCAGATCCAAAACCTTTGAAAGCTAAATTCAAAATAAAGAACAAAGTGGCATAAGCAAAAAAGATCCAGGAAAAATTCTGCTCCCTGTTTAGATACTTATGGGGGATGCATCATTATATCTGAAAGCAAATTTCAAGCCAGGTAAAAAAGGAAGTATTTATTATCTATTATAAGCAATACAAAAAAACCCATAGAATCATAGAATGGTTACAGTTGTAAGGGACCTTAAAGACCATCTAGTTCCAACCCCCTGCCCTGGGCAGGGACACCTCCCACTAGACCAGGCTGCTCAAAGCCCCATCCAGCCTGGTCTTGAACACTTCCAGGGATGGGGCAGCCACAACCTCCCTGGGCAACCTGTTCCAGTGTCTCGCCACCCTCACAGTAAAGAATTTCTTCCTAATATCTAATCTAAATCTACCCTCTTTCAGTTTAAAGCCGTTACCCCTCATCCTATCATTATACTCCCCGATAAAAAGTCCCTCCCCATCTCTCCTGGAGGCCCCCTTTAGGTACTGAAAGGCTGCTATAAGGTCTCCCTGGAGCCTTCTCTTCTCCAGGCTGAACAGCCCCAACTCTCTCAGCCTGTCCTCATAGGAGAGGTGCTCCAGCCCTCTGATCATCTTCGTGGCCTCCACTGGACTCCAACAGGTCCATGTCCTGCCTATGCTGGGGGCCCCAGAGCTGCACTCAGTACTGCAGGTGGGGGGTCTCACCAGAGCAATATAAACCCAAGAGATGTTAAAGGAGCCTTATAAAAAGCGAGACAAAACACCACATAAAGCTTTTTCTTCCCCCCCGCCCCCATGAAGGATCCCATCGAACCCTCGCGTGCCTTTATCCACTTAACCACCTGCGACACCTCATTTAGCTTTTCCCGCACCTCATAAGCGGGGTACGAGGAGGCACCACACCATGCCAGGGTCTCACTAATAAATCACGAACGGACGGATTCTTGCCCAGATGAAGGGGAAACCGCCATTGCCCCCACCGTGCTCCCCTCAGACCTCCCGCCAAGGGCTCCCCTCACCGGCCGCCACCGAGGGGCGGGGCGGGGCAACCCACGAGCCGGGCCCACTGTAAGACGCTCGGGGGGGTGGTGGGTGTCCGGGTGAGGACGCAGATGGGGAAGGCTCAGTTATGGCGCGCCCCTCCTCCGAGCAAGCCGCGGGAGGGAGCGGCCTACCTGGGAAGCGATGCTCCTCCGAAAGGAACAGGCCGCCATGGCTGCACCGCCAGGCGGAAGGTTCCCCCCGCCCTCCGTTCCGCCCGCCCAGGGGCGGGCTGGGCCGTACCATTCTCAGTACGGGGGTGGGAGGGGGGACGACGAGACTGTACGTCCCTCTTTGCGCCCAGGAGGCGCGCGGGGGCAGAGGGTTGTCTCACTGCGCAGGGGAGGGGGGAGAGCGGCGAGGCGAGCCCCCCAGGCCGGAGCGTTTCACCGGAGCCGAGCGGCCGTTCCCGGAGGATCCCTCCCCCTGCGGCTCCGGCGGCGGCGAGGCGGCCTGTCCGGTACCGCTGGGCCTGCGGCTCCAGAAGGGCGAAATGAGCACGTGCTCCGTCTCCAAGGTGAGGGGTGGGGGGGCGCCCTCCAACCGCCGCACCGGGAAGGGGAGGTGGGGGGCGGCCGCCGCCAGGTTTCGCTCCCGCGCTGCCTCGGCGGCCCGGGGCCTTGTACGGCGGGCGAGCCCAAAGCGCTGGCTGCTTCCCCGCCTCGGCGGGTCCGGGGGCTTGGCCCGGCCTAAGCGGCCCCCTCGGAGCCGTCCCCGCCGGGCCGCCTGAGGGGGAGAGGGCGGTGGTGGGGGTGCTGGAGGAGCTGACCCACAGAGTTGCCCTGTCTCCTCGTCGCGTCCTGCCTCTGCTCCGCTTCCTGTCTCCATCCTCTGCCGATTCCTTCATCCCCTGTGCCCAGGCTTGGTTGTCCGATCCCGCTGTCTGTTCCGTTTGCCTGCTGTGCCAAGTTTTGGTGGCTCTTCATCCCTCCCGCCATCCCTGCTTTGCTCAAGGCACTTTTTCTCACTGCAGTCAGGCCTCCTGCCTTGCTCCTCTGTCCTGCTGGCAGAGGAAAATCGCTCGTACTTGAAGCGAACCTCACCTAGAAGCGAGCAGTAGCGTTGTGGCTGTAGGTTTTGCCACTTCCAGCTAAAGTCTGGTGGCATCGCTTGCTGCCGCTTTGCAGCGCTCGTTGCGTCTTCCCCCCAAAACAAATTAAACAGAGAAATAAAAGTAGAGGCCCTGTCACTCACGTGTAATGTTAAATATCTATTGTCACCTTAATATTTCTGAGCTGAAAAGCTTTTATCTGGCCTATAGTCAGGGTTGGCAGTTGGTACAGTGCATTCGTCAGAGTGTTAATAGGTAGTGAGACTTAAAATGTTGCATTGGAACATTTAACTTCCTGTCTTGCTTGATTGTGTAGTGAACAATAGCAGCGGTTCACTGCAGGAAGGGGTGTTTTTTATCATTGGAAGGCTCCTCTCCTTTATATTGTTTTTCACTGAATTGTGTTGTGCAGCCGGGTCCTCTAGTGTGGAAGTCACTGTGCAGGTTGTTACTTTTAGTAGTAAAGGGAAGTACTTCCAAACAAAGTTAAAACTTAATCCAAAACAAGTGGATTTCCCTCTCAAAAATGGCTGTTGCCATTAAGTAGTTAAGTAGTGAAAGGTGTGTGTCCCCTTGTCACCCATATCTGATATGTAATACTTCTTTGCCATTTTATATTCTGGTCTCTGCTACGTCCAGTGGTGTAGGAGAAATCCAGTGCTTGTAGAGCATTAAATAATATTTATGTTTCATTTGACTTAAGCATACATTGTTTCATCTTTTATGTATATGATTTATAGCTATTTTGGCTGGTTCCAGTTGTGCTCTTTTGAATTACTGTTCTGACACGCAATACTGCAGCATAAATAAAGCTGTACCATAGCATTTGGTAGTAGAATTGTTCCAGAGTGTTTAGGGTCTGTAGAATAACTGCAACTTTTGTCCAGCCAGTTTTAGGTGGTTGCTAATACACGTAGTAAAATGGAGAGTATTTGAAGGCATCTCCAGTTCATAAGGCTGTTTTTCAGAGGAGGCCGATATCAGTGTTTTACTGCAATTTTTTATTTTTATCAGAAGGGAAATAACATGTCCAAAGTCACCCAACTTATGCCTGTGATCAAAATTAAACATGCTTCTGGATTTTTATTTTCACTAGGTCATTCTTACACTAGTGGTTGAACTATCCTAGGCTGAGGTCAGTAATCTTTGTTTATATAAGCATCTCCATTGAGAAATATGGGATTGAATCAGTTGGTTTGTTTATCTTGAACACTTGTGTGTTGCCTTACCCCTTGCTGTAGCACAGGAACCTCAGAGTGAGAGCTGCGGAATGCATATGATATCTGATACATAGGAAATTATTATAACTCTTCAAAAGGATGAGTTTTTATTTGAGAGGATGATGGAATAAATTTCATATTTTCTAGAGGAAAAAGAAAAAAATCTTCAAGAATTCAAAGCTTAATACTTGTGTTTTCTTTCCTCCTCTTTTGTGATGAAACTGATCTAAGTGGGACATGACTTCTGTCTGGAGGACTTTCTTGGAGCCAGGGTTTTTATTTATCTGAACCTTTTCCAATCCATTTATCATTCTGCTTCGAACCACCTTTACTTTTTTTTAGGATGCACTTGTCCTCTGTAGCTAGGGTGTGTCATTGACTTTTGTAAGTGACTTAATAATACTCATTGCATTATTCTGCGTCACCTTTTCTATGCATCCCAGCGTCTTGCTTTTTTTTCTTTTGTTTTGTTTTTAGCTGAAACTGTACTGAGAAAACACTATTGATGTGTCCTCAGGGAATCATTTTCTCTTAATTCTAAACCTGTTGGATGTTATGGGAAGTTTAAAGAATCTTCTGCTGTTCTCTTTGATGGTTGAATTGAAGAATGTGAAAAATAATGAAGGTATTGTTGGCTTTTGCCATAATAACAAGGCTATAAATATTTGATTTATAAGGATAACTAACCTTTAGTAAATTAGGAAACATGAGAAACTTCAGAGATAACAACTAACAGCAGCTATGAAGAAAAACATCTGAGAGAAACAAAAGGGAACTTCTCCAAAAGACCCCACAAATGATTAACAGAAGGAAACAGATGCATGGGAGAAGGGAGTTGATGATAATCAATCCTACCAGAAGGAAAGAGACACATGGGAAAAGGGAGTTGGTCCTACCAGAAGGAAACAGATGCATGGGAAGAGGGAACTGAAGATCATCAATCATCATAAACAATTACTCTGCCTAAAATAATGAATACGTATGCAATATTAAAAGTATATAAGACGTGGGTGAAGTATTAGCTGGTGTGCCTCTGACTTGGGTCATGCACCCAGCGCTGTGCTTTTGCTTTATTGACTTTGTCCCTATAATAAAATGAGTGCCATTTCTGTTCAAAGGGGATCTGGCTGTTTATTACAAAGAATATATTGGAAAGATGAAAAAGTTCCTCCCAAATATGCTGGGATGCTGCTTCCACTAGTTTTTCAGCTTGAAACAGAAATATAAAGGGACAACATGCAAACTGATATCCTTAAGATGCTGGCAAGTCCGTTCAAGTTGTTGGTTTAATGGAGCACTGAAATTAAAGGAGAATAGAGTGGCCTTAGGCACCAGTCAGATTGACGCTTATGTTGAAGTTTATATTTTTTTGCTATTCTCTAGGGATGCTTTGTTTTTAAACCAAGTCCCAAGAAGAGAAGGGTGTCTCAGAAAACAGGTTAGTGCATTTTGATACATGTTGCTATGCGTGGGTTAATCCTGGAAAGTTCACCACATCTGATTGAATTCTGTCATAGTTGTGTGAGGATTTCTGTTGCTCCTTGATGTCAGTATTGCTGAAAACTCATTTCTTCAGAGGAACCCCAGCAAATTGTTGGCTAGTGTAAATGGGGGGTTTTTTCGTCTTCATCAATCGAGATCATATAGCTATGTTTGTCTTTGCAAATTTTTTTTACAGCAAAACTTCTTTCCATGCTACTATAAATTGTTTACCGACTGACAAACTATTTATCTGAAGAGTCTGATTGAGACACTTTTAAGCTATGGGAGTCAGAAATTATATCCCATTCATAAGTCTCATCATATTCTCAGTAGTTTGCCTAAGTTTCTTGAGGAAAAGAAGAAAGAAAAGCCATTTGTGGAGATTCCATGGCTTCTGTTCAATCATGTTTTATATATATATTATTTTCTCCAGCATATATGCTGTGCATACAAGTCTCTTGTCATTAGAGGATGGCTGAATAGGACTGACTCTTATTGGAGACACAAATAATGCTGGTTAAATAATTGCTGTTTGAGAATCAGTTAAGAATGTCCTTATTAATGTCCTCAGTTAATGTCCTTATTCCCAGGTTAAACTTTCTTGGGCAGCACCAGAGCTGTCAGAAGGTGTGACAATTTGTGTAAAAAAAAGTGGAGGGGAAAGTAATAAGGCCAGATTTTTGTGGAAATCACCACAGGCTCATTCATTACCATAGGGACTTACGGTAACACCTGCTTTAAAATTAATCCCAAATTATTTTTTCTGTGAGAGTTGGAACATCTGTAGCTCAGGGAATGAGAGGCAGGGAAATAGAATCCAGACTGTCATTCCAAGTCACTGCAAGATAAATAAACCACAACCAAGACCGATGCACTTAAAGCACATTTAAATTTTACCCCTTACTGGATATTATGTTTTCATCTCTGCAAGATTAGTAATGCTTAGATAAATCCTACTAAACATGTTGTTCTAGTTAGCAAATGCTTTGAGACAGAAAAATGAATTTAACTGAACTACGCCTAAAAGAGAGACAGAGGTTAGCTAGTTTGGCTGCTCACAGCAGTCAGTTAGAAGGGTGTTCAAAATAAACAGTACTTTGATGTGCAGCTGTCCAGTTTGAAAGCCCAAACCTGTCAAGTGTGAAGTTTCAGTTGTGAAACTTCGCAGCATTGATAGTTGATAGTACTCTTGCACCCCGCGAAAGGCCTTCTGTGTACGTTTGCACCTGTAGTTTGAGTTTTGGTAGTATAAAAGTAATATTATGCCTTGGTATATTAGCAATAATGTGGTGGCTGGATTTTCTTTGACTGAAAGCCTGGGACCTGTGTAATCAGAGTGGGTTATGTTTTTAAAGTTATTTTTCTTAGGAATACAAATGAGGTGTTAGTTTAGGGGAGACAATGAAAATGAAGGATGAGAAGTGCCTCTTGTTTGTCATGTACAGAGCTGTTTTGGGTGTTTTTAATGCTTTGGGAGACTGAATGCGCGCATCAACTGGCTCTTTTCTAGAGATCAGACCATTGTTGATGCTCCATTAAATGGCCACCAAATGGACATTAATGGCTAGCAAATTAAAATTTTTTATATGCATATGTTTAGAAAAAAGCAATTGTTATGTTTAATGCCACCTTGTAGCAACAGTTCACAGGCTGTTTACTTAATCTTCAGTATTTATGTTCTTCCAGGTGGTGTTTGTGAAGCCTTAAAGCTACACCAGGCCTGCTAAATGTACGCTGGGAGTAGAAGGATGGTTCCAAGCCCATGCTTTTCTTTTTTTTTCTTTTTTCTTCTTTTTATTAAGGGAAATGTAGACCGCGTGAATGTGGGAGGAAAAACAACAAGAAAAATCTCACTCAGTTATGCTAGTTTCTGTTCAGTCTCCCATTTTACTCCCAGCTCTGTCTTTGCTTTTTAGTTGGAAGCTGGTGGAGAGATTCTGTACTCACATCTGTGAGGCAGAGCAGCACCTGGGAAGCCAGATGTATTCAGAAAATGTGCCAAGACATCGTTTTACCAAAAAGGATATGATTCTCCCTTTCTTTTTCATAAAGAGCATTTATAGAAGTAAGAGGCAGTATAGAGGTTAGCCAGAAATGTAGGCCTGGTTTGCGCTTAAAAGTTTTGCTGGCACAGTTGTGTCGGTTAAATGTATTTGAAAAAAAATAACTAATCTGTATTTCATGTTTTTCAACTTGACAGTCCCTTCCCAATATACCTTATTATTTTCAGGATATTTGTCTTAGCTATATCTTCCCTGGGGAACAGAAAGGATTTTCATGTACCTATTCTTGCAGACCTTTATGGTTCATATCTAACTGTAGTAGTGAAGGAAGATTGAATATTTAATAGGTGAAAGGAACCCACAAAACTTTCTGAAATAAGGGAAAGACTTTTTTAATTTAATTTATTTTAATAATAAAGGCTGTTTGCTCTGATTTAGCCTTTAGCTAATCTGGGACTTGAGATGGAATCCAGTTCTTTTGCCTGCATATGGGGGTAATAGATTCTGCCTGTTCCCTCACTTATTCTACCACATACCAGCAGTTAATTGGTAAAGAGAAAAGTCATCTCCCTCAAATATATAGGTATATTATGATATTTTTGTTTCAGTCAGGTACTTCATTTTCTTCTCAACAAAAAATGTTTTGTTTTAATAATCTTATTTGTGCTTGCCTGTGTTTTCTGTCTTTCTAGTTAATCATTTTGGAGAAAGGAAAGATGGTTCAGAAGATACTGAGTTGCGATTTGTTACTTGTCAGTCTTTATGGAATGAGATCAAATTGGAAACGGAGGTGAGTCTTGCACCTAATACTAAAGCAGTGTTTTGCATTTGTAACAATGCTGCTTGCTTCTTTGTTTCTGGAGATCTTCTTTTTTTTACACACTTAAAAGGGCAATTAGTTAAAGCAATAAAAGGGCCAGAAATAATTGACTGAGACTGAAATCTCTGTCCAGAATAGAAAATAGTAATAATAAATCCATCAATTACACATTACTTCTAACCACAGAATTACATGCTTTTGCTGTTTCAAGCTGCTGCTTCTAAGCTTCTCTTCTTACTAATTGTCCTTTTTAATAATTCCTGGCATACTACTGTTTTCTACCTTCAATTCAGTTATGTGCTTGCCAGTCCTCTGAGGGTTTTAGGCTGCTCTTGGCCTCAGTTTTACAGAGTTCATAGCAGCTCAGGATTCACAGTGGATTTATGTGAATGCAACTGCATGGATGTCAAATACTGAATGACACAGCTGCAAGCGTAGTCTATTGAATTAATTTGGACAGTGTCAGTGGGGTTGTCTGTTGGAGGTGGGAGTTAATTTCATACTGAACTGTGGCCTCCTAATTGTTGTGTGTTAGATGGCATGCTGTTGTTGTGTCCCTAGAGCCAGCTGGCTCACATTACAGTATGAATATTTGCTTCCGTACAGCAGGGATTTCCTCCTCTATTCAGTGTCAAGGATTCTGGGCAAGTGTTCCGTATTCCTCTGCTTGCTGTTGGACTCTAGATATTATGAGAATTTTTTTTCTAAAGTTTGTTTTGGGATGTACAGTAGAAGCCAGCTGGATGTAGCTTACAATCTGTACCCTTGGGCTAAACTCATAAATTCCTCTAATTCTGTTCCTGATATTCCAAGGTCCAGCTCACTTTGACTAGTCAGCACCCTTTTCAAACCATAACTAGCCAGCCTGTGCAAAGCAGTGAGCTACATCGTGGTGCTGATTATAGAGAACACACAGAAGTTTGTGGAGGTATATTTGATATCTTCCTGCCAACTACTTCAGCTTGATGGGCTAGCTACCAGTGTTGGCAGCTGCACCAGAAACTGCCTTGTCAGCTACACAGCGGACTATAGGGAAGATGGCATTCTGTAGCTGCTTCTGGAAGACCTTTGCTTGGTTCTTCTTTCCTTGGCACAGTGTTGTCAAGGCTTTTGAGACAATGCTTCTACATTGCCAACAATGGCTGCAGGATTTTCAGGTTGAAGAAGTGTTGTTGGTTTTTTCCCTAATGGTCTGGAAGGATTTCTCCCAGAGCAGCAGGCACAGCCCATCATAGCGAAAGCCTACTTTAACTGCACAGAAGCACAGAGCCATTACCATTTGGAAAATCATCATTCTTTGCTACGCTTGTTTTCTTTGAGGTTGCTAGAAGTTTGCCAAGTACTTTCTTCTGTTCTTCATCTTCCTGATGGAAGACAGTTCATCCTACATTGAGAAATTTATATGAGCCTTGCCTTAGAGTTTGATTTGCCCAAGGGCAGATTATCTGCAGTTACTTTTGCTGCTATACATAGAATTTTCTTTATTCACCTTCTGGGGTAGCTCTGATATTTTTTCTGCGGAGCTTTGAATTACCATTCTTCTGTCCCACTGTTGGCAAACTTGGAGGGATATCAGAAAGTCTCTAGTCTGAATTTCCTGCTCATAGCAGCCTCGTCTGTGAGGTCTGACTGGGTAGGTGAGGGCTTTATCCAGTCAGGATTTTATTTCTTACATACTTTCAAACCATGGTGTAGTAAACCTGTTTTATGGCAGAATACCTGGGAAGTGCATAGCTTTCTGGTTTGGACTTTTATTCTAGGGCATCTGGTAGTGTGCTAAGGGAGCCTAGCAGGATGTTCTCCAAAGTTTTTGCCAGGGTACTGCTACCTGACAATTTGTTGGCAGGCCATGTGCTTGTGCTGGTGTTTTCCCACTTCTCTGGTATTTGCTTGAGGTGTTGAAGAATGAAGAGGATGTGACCTCCCAGTACTTTGTTGTGGAGCACTCTTGACCTTTGTATGTCCATTGTAAACTGTGCTGTGATTGTGGCAGCACCATCTGTTGTCTGGTGATGACATCCTTTCAGTCCTCTCGCAACATGGAAAGCTGGCAAAAGTACTGCAGCAACTGTCCGTCATTTTTGAGAGATGAATTTTGGACCTTTTTTGTTTCAGTATTGCAAAGTATCCCAGTTTTGACCCCTGCTGTCAGCAGTGGCCTTGCGAGTGTTTTTATTATGATACATCTCATCAAGGGCTTTCAGAAACATTCCCTTCCTGCAAGGTAAGGAGTTCCAGTTGTACTACCAGGATCCAGGTTAGAAACAAAAAGCCTAAGTGAGGGCTGTAATATGGTAATTTTAGCTCTAATGTGGAGACAATGGTTTTCAGACCACACAACAGATAATCATGACCAAGCCTATTGTCATAGCAGGGACTGAACTTCCCATTCACAGGACTTTTCCAGAGTAAGCAGTGTCATGCAAGTAAATGAGTTGGCCGCTTGAGATCCAGAGCAGCCTAGCATACTTTCTGGAACACCACCAAAATAGTGCCAGTAACAAAGTTATTTTGACAAGAACAGACTGATGGATTCTAGGAAAGTTAAGTAAATGTGTAGTGCTATGGCAGACTGTATTCCATCTTCATAAATGCTCACTGGAAGAAATAATATATACTGTAACCATGCAAAGTATGGATTCAGGTTCTTGTTTTCATTAAGCTGTCTTAACATGTGCAGTAATGATCAGAAGAAGCCCAAGATCTGATGGATTCTGAAGCAGAAGCTCGGAGGATGGTTTGGAACATATGGTAATACAGGAGCTGTTACGATGCTGTTGCATAGCTGATGGTGTAAACTCTTCTTTTTAAAATGCCATGTTACAGTTTCTTCTGAGTTTCCATAGAATTTAGCAGGTGGGAGCTCAGAGGTGCGCACGATCAACATCAGAAAGGCCAGAAGAATATTTTTTTAATGGGGTGAAAAGAGTAAGATTATGAGTAAGAGTAAGGTTACTTTGTATACAGTTTTATCAGTTGTTCAGGAGAGCAAGAGGAACTCTTCTGTATAATGGAAATAGAGCTCAGGTTTTTGAGCAGGCATCATGCAGTCTCCTGGAGATGTGACCTTGACTCTTTTGATAGCTGGCTCATCAATGCTGCTGGAGATCGCCTTTGCCACTTCATTTAAAATCAAGGTCACTGCTGTGTGTGTCACTTCTTGTTGCTAATAAAACTTAATTTTGATTTCACTGGGGGCAGGGCTTTAATCTTGTTTCTAACATCTATGTTCTAGAGTATATATTGATATTCTGAACTTCAGAGTACAAGCGGTTTTGGTTGTTCTAGCAGTAGAAGATGTATCTTGGATTAGAGACAGATTGTCAAAGGCATGTACATAATAAAAGAAATACAAAGTGCTGCTACTATATATCTGCTTTTAAAAGTTTTATGTCTTCCTGCTTTCTCTCACCTTTCTCGTGTATTTCTGTATATACATAGTCTTGCATGAAAATCATCCTGAAGGGCAAAAGACAGTGTATCAAACGTGGCAGTCATGTGTTTTTTTTTTTCCTATAAAACATAG
This sequence comes from Dromas ardeola, assembly GCA_013398915.1. Taxonomy (NCBI): domain Eukaryota; kingdom Metazoa; phylum Chordata; class Aves; order Charadriiformes; family Dromadidae; genus Dromas; species Dromas ardeola. The sequence goes on along the minus strand of VYZM01012242.1, from coordinate 479,044 downwards.
TTAATGCCTTCCTTTTTTTTTTTTTTTCTTTCATCCTGAATTAGATTTGGAGGAGCTGAATGTTTGCTCTCGTATAGATTTCTCAGAAAAAAATATTTACAGGTGTTTTGAAAGCCAAGATGAAATAATAGGAATTTTCATGAACATTCTTCCAGAAACTAATTATATTGTTTTATTCCTCCTGTGTCACTTAAGCTTTGTGGGATGTTTTTTCGGTATGGTGTTTTTTCTTCTTCTTTAAAGCATGTGGTGTGACAACACAGTTAGGCTCAGTTGCTTTCGAAGTTATTGTTGAGGCATTTGACCAGAAGTTCCAAGATGGTAAATGTCGGTGTTTGCCACACAGTGAATAGATTTGCATGTTTATAGTTCACAGGAAAACCGTAGTGTTACTTAAAATTTTATCCTGGAGTTTTAAGGATTAAAAATTATGCAGGAAAGGGGTAGGAAAATGAAGATATTCTGGTGGTTCCACATTTTAATAAAGAAAATATTGTTTGTTTGTTTACAGCAAATACAGGAACACTTGAATAAGCAGTTATTTGATAACCTAGTAAGTTTTTTGAGGCGGTCTCATTCTGAGTTCCAAGAGAAGACAACAGAATGGACTTGTCAGATGAAGTCCAGAGAAATCCCTACTGCAGCTCTTGTCCTAGGTAATTTTTTTAAGATATATTTTGTTACGTACATCTGCTTAAAACTGACACAGAGATCAAAGAAAAATACATTGCTGATTTCCAGCAATTACTGTGAGCAGTATCAGTTTCAGAAATGTTAACAGAAGAGATTGGGCTGGGAAAAGGAAGCAGGATAAGACCTCCATCCCTTTTGTCTGTACGCATAATAATGCAGTCAGGTAACACCTCCCCTAAAGGTCTGTCTTAGGCAGCTGGTAATGATTTGTTGATTTCTTTTTTTTTCCTGATGTACTGGAGATGCTTTGATTCTATCCCTGTTTTTGCCACCAGCATGCTTGGTGATTGCTATTACTAACCATAGAATTACACATTCTGTATTTTTAATAGAAGTTCTTGCAGTGCATCTTTGGGTGTAGGAAAGCAGTGTCATTATCTTGGAAAAGGTGCAGAGGGTGAAGAAAATAGAAGGTGAATTTCATCTTCTTGTCTGCAGGTCTTAGATGACTGTGGATGCCTTCTGAGGGTATGAGGAGCAGGGATGTTAGAAAACCAATCCTACTCCTTGCAGGTTTGCACCATTGAGAAATCTTTCTTTAAAAAAAAATACAAAAAAACCCCAAGCCAAACTAAATGAGGGGTCTTTGCAGTGATTCCCTGTTCCTTTCAATCAGCAACTATTAATGTGTATGTCTAATTTTGTGCTAGTTTTTCGTCTTTCCTCATAGGTGATATGATGCTTTTCATTCCTTTCTTGAATATATGAGGTATCTTCTGGGTTTTGTCTGCTGTTCAGTTTATTATTCAATTTTTGCGGTCACAAATCACAGCAGAAATGCCCTTAAAATTTGTCTGTCTTCTAGGTGTAAATGTTACAGATCATGACTTGACTTTTAGAAGTCTCTCAGAAGTCCTTCAGAATAACATTACTCCTTATATAGCCTTGCTGGAAGCCAAAGATTGTCCAGGTGAATACTTCAATAGCTTTGCTTCTTCATTTGAGTAAGTTGTCAGTTAACTAGAAGTTCTAGCTTTTGCTCCCAAATGTAAGAATAATGGGATGGAGGGTCTTGAAGACTTTATAAAGATTTGCTTAATCCCTTGTTAACATAGCAGTAATGCCTGCTGTATTTCAAGATGTATCCAGTTCTGTTTAAAACACTGAAGATTGAAATACTACTTAGTTCTAGCATAAATGTCAAGAGCATGCTGCTTAGTGTATTGTATGTTGATATTGCGGTTTGATTTTCCTCGTGTTTAACTGGCCAGTGTCTATATGCATTCCGTTCTTTAAACGCTTACATCACATTATTACAGTGAGGGAATGGGTAGAATAAAATTTTGTCCCACTCTCCTTGCTCCTTTATTGTTTTTTAAGTAAAAAGATTAAAATCACTTGTGGCAGCATCCCCAGCTCTATGGATTGGCTGCCCTATTTATTTTTAGGTCGCGCTAATAGCATGTGGCTGCAGTTCAGGAGACAGGCAGGGCTAACATCTTAACCTGAATTGTTGTTATCTAGGCAAATTAATAGGATAATTTTTATTGCATTAACAACATGCATATCATGAATATTTTCAAGCTTTCTGGAGCACGAGGTATACATTCTGGAGAGAGATGGAGAATAATTTAGAAAAGTGAAAAATAATAACTGATAATTTAGGGTAATTTTTTAGAGTATCAGTTGGAGAAGTGTTTCCAAATAAACAAATGTCTTTACTGTGTGTCTAAAAATGTGTTGTGAAGGCATAAAAAATCTGATGCAGAAGCTCATGGGGCAGCTGATGAACTGCTACATAGATGTGGACTCACTGGAAGATGAGGACTATGTGCAGGTTTCGCAGAACAGAATACGTTGTTCAATGTCTTCTCTTATCAACTGGTATGAGAGTGTAACAAAGGTATGACTTTTTTTTTTTGTATCATCAATTTATAAAAATGCCTGACCTTTAGATGGTTTTAAAAAAGAAATTGAATAACTCAAGTTTCTGTGCCGTAGCGGAAAAAATGCCAAAGGTTAGCTTTTAATTTAATACTAAGAAATAACTGAGATTGAGGTGATTTGAATATAAATTTGTAGTACATAGCAAATGTGGAGTTAGTTTCTGATGAGGTATGGATGTCAGAATTCTGAAAAACGAGCAAAAAGTACTGCTTTATCATATGTTTAATTGGGAACCAGAAGCTTAAAATGTAGTATCGACTTCATCAGATGATGACTTCATCAGAGCAGTGTGTTAAATAAGTTTAATAAGTACGTACTTTTTTTTTTATTATTGGGTAAAGATATAGGAAGTGGGCAACGCTATGTACACAGCTTGAATCTTCTCCCTCAATCCCAATAGAATTTCACCAGTTCTGTCCCACAGAGCTATTTTTGTCTTTGTTGGAATGTGGATTTTAAAAATTCATTTATACTTCCTGCTGTGCCAAACAGAAGGAAGAAAAATTCCAATCCTAGATGCTAATAATAAATACAACTGTAGCAAAAAGTCAGTCATGTCACTTTGGAGCGTTCTAATATCGTAGATGTGATTCAATCTTTTTATTTTCCTGTCTTCTGTTTATTAATGCTTAACAAATGGCTTTAAAGAAAACAGATTCTGAAACTCCAAGAAAAAAAAGAAATTCCTCTTCTCG
>VYZM01012242.1:453611-465818 GCA_013398915.1 Dromas ardeola | reverse complement strand
TGATTTTTTTTTTTTTTAATAATCCTGCTTAGAATTAAAATACAAACTTGTGTGTAAAATTTTAAAATACAAATTCCAAGGTCTTGGAAGTCATTTAAACAATTGTTATATCAGTGACTCTTTAAAATTTTACTCTTAAATTTTAACAGATAAAAAGTCTATGGTGAGAAATGTCTTTAATGTTTTTAATCATCTCAAACTTTTTAACATCAGAAAGCTCACTGCAGCACCAAGTGTCTTTGTTACTTTCAGTCTTTGCAGTATGATAGTTAATCTTTCCACGTGTCAATACTTCCTTATATTGTCTGCAGATAAGGTTTTGCTTTTTTTTTATATTAAATCTTTTATACACTTTGTTTCAGTTTAACTTTAGAGGGCTTCAGTGGCCTGTTCTATTTTTCTCATTCCATTTGGAATAGTTTGCTCAGAGTTCAGTAAAGTGGCAATAAAATATGTAGAGAATCCTGTGTTTTTTTCCTCTTTATCTTTGACTGAAGACAGGTGAGAGAAGATCTTACGATTCACAAAGTTAAATGTAACGAGCCCAAAGAACTTTAATACAGCTACCAGAAATTTTGAGTGTGGTTTTCCAGAAGTGTTACATATGCTTCCATGGGAGGCCAGTGATAACGAGATTCTGTCCAGTAAATTCAGTAGGAGCACTTAATAATTTCTTTTTCCTAATATGTGATTTTATTTTTTTTCCTGCAGTTCTTAATCTATGAATAAACAGAAATCAAAGTAAGAGCACATAGGAGCAGCAACTGCGTATTTCTTTATTTTCTGTGAACTAGTCTTTTTATGTATACCTAACTAATAAAAACAGCAGCCACCCACAATGTAAGAAAAAAATTTTAAAATGCAAATAATAAGGATTTGAGTAAAAGAAACTATGTAATTTCTCTTTGCGTGTTACAGGTGTACTGTATAGTCTCGCCTTTGCAAGATGACATACAAAATCTAAAGGCTAAATACAGTTGAAAATGGTAAAATAATAATGCTAATCAATACTTTCTCCATCCATCTTACTGGGGAACTGTTAAAGTTAACAATATGCAATGCGATTCCAGTGAACTGTTGAAATACAGCTTTTTTGCATAGTGGTCTTAATTTAACGCTGGTGACTTAAATCATAGCACCCTACAATGTCAAAACTTCAGAGTCATTTTAAGTACCTTATGGGAGTTTTAAATAAACGGATGTCAGAATGACTTAGAAAACAATTATTCTGTCACTGTAGGAAATAATACAGAAGTTGCTGGAGGACTTGCATGTTTACCATGAAAATTATGTTTCGGTTCTGAGATGTCTTCATGTTTTCACATCTTCTCTTCCAAAATATCCTTTGGGCAAGCAGGTGACGTACCGTTATTCCATTTTAGTGAAACATGGTGGGTTTTTTTGTTTCAAAGTGTGACATCTGAATAAGTATTTATTCTTTCTCTTTGTTTACTCTTCTGCTGCTTTGCCCCCTACTTCTTAAAATGGAGACAGATGCTTTCTTGCTATGGGCAGGGGGCAACAGCATGTGGTTTGTTTCATGGCATGGATGATACCCTGTCAGTCAACAGGAAGGGGTTTCCAGGAGGAGGCAGATGCACAGATCAGCAAAAGAATCCACACATTGACTTTCCCACATATGGGATTATTTGTATGCATTGCAAACAACATATACTCTTCTACCACCTATTAGCTCGCTAGTCAAATTCAGATGAAGAGATGGAGTTTTAGCAACCTTCTGTATGGAATAAAATGATAGTGAGGGAACAGTGATAATGGCTCTTAATAGCTGTATTGCTCTAATGTCGTTAAATCCACCTTCTCATGTGAAGCAATTTCTTCTTCCACTAGAAGAGCAATATATTCTGTGCATGTGCATTTGTCTGTCAGTTCTGAATGTATTCCACACTGTTATTAGAATCTGTCCCTAACTACAAAATCAGCATGAACTGTCCCAGTATTAGCGAATAAACAGATGTTTTAGCTGGGACATTTGATCAGAGTTCCTCTTTTCTCTCTGCAGTTATCTTCATCTGAATGTTAGTTGTTTGAAACCTGGTGCAGAGCAACACATAGACTCCAGCAATACTAGGAGTTTAGTTCTGCAAGACACTAAATGCTCTCGTTTCTTTTGCAATCATTCTGCATCTCTGGAAAACAAGCTCCAAAGGAATTACATACTACTTTGAAAAGCTTGTTGTAAGAGTTCCTTGTTACTTTGTTTGTAAAACACTTCATCCTTTCTTCACCTTCTGCATAACAGATCAGGGAGCTGCACTGTGCATGTTTGGAAAACCAAGTGTGGGAGACAGAGGAGTATGAGTCATCTCTTCAGCTAGCAAGGTGATTATCATTTTTTTCCCCATTTTGTTTTAATACCACTGTACACATGGAGAATATCAGTCATCAGTTATTCTGGCACTTAAAGCTGAGGATATTACCCTGTTTGCAGCTAGTTGTAGGATTGTTTGCAAGTATAATTGGCTGCTCTTTTCATTTTGTCTTTCTACCGTTTTCCATGAAACTCAACCAGGTTCTAATATCTCTTATGCCCTGAGTAATTATGTTGAAACCACTGAGATTACTGTGTGTGAATGAGAACATCAGTTGGGTTTTGTCTTTTAAAGTATGATTGTGTTAGATATTATCAACCAAATTATTAGTTTAGTTGGCGTAAATTTTAATCTGTTGTGAGAATTAGAATCTGTTCCAAATTAGTAGTTGAGGCCTTTCTTATTTTTTTATTTTACTGATTTCCCCCTGTCTCCTCTGCCTAACAGTTTGTACAGGTGCTGAGTTAATTTTTTGTGTTATTGCGAGTTTAGGATTTTAGGAGAGCCTACACTTACATTGCCTGTCAGTGTTTAAAATGGAAAAGTCATCTAAGCAAATTTTCTTAATAGAAAACCCTTCAATTGCAATGTTGCAGCTACAGACTTTTAAACATGGTTTATCATGGCAAGTGGCTGTTTCCTGATAGCTGCATTCATTCACATAATATATCGGTTCTGTCTCGCAAAGAGCTGATGCAACACCGTTAACATAACTGCCGCTTCAAGAGCCTCTGAGCTTGTGAGGTTTCATGTGTCTGACCGTAAAATGGCATAGAAAAACCATGTCAGCAGTGGGTGGCAGATAACTTTCTGGGCTCACGTACACAAGGAAACATACTCTTCAAACTGTAGCTTTGCCATACTGAGTGGTCCTTGCGCATCGCCACTGCACTGTTATTTACCCTCATCCCTTTGAAAGGATTATATGCTTGATTTGTCATTCTACGATATTTCCTTCTTAATCCTTCTCTCACTCTCCTGAATCTTGACAGCACTCAATCACCTATCAACGCTTGCCCACAAATGTGTCATTTTGCTTTCCTGTACTGTCTGTTCTGTCATCTCTAATAACTCTTGCCCATTTTTCCTCTCCTTTTTTCTCTTCCGATGTTTAATTTGCTCTCTTCCACTCTTGAATTCATCTGCCTCTTACCCTATCTCAAAGTTGGTGCTGCCGTTAGATTCTGGCTTGCTCTCCCTTCATTCTTATCTGTTCATCTCCCTCCTGTTTTTTCTCTGGTCCCTGGCTTCCACTGTGGGAGCTTCTGATAGAAATACAGTGATCACGGTCATTCCTTTCATAGATAATTCTTTTTTTTTTTCATATTGTAATTCCATCATTTTTCTAACAGAACTCCTTCAACATGATTCCTTAAAATACTTGGGATTCTAGCTGTGATTATTATTTTTTTCAGCTTTTAACTTTCTTTTTAACGCCCTTCCATTTTACACATACTTCCTCTTGTCTCTGTTTTTTCTGCATAGAGTCTTGCTTCTGTCTTGTAAAAGAAAATGATAAAATGTGATCTTTCCCCTTCTACTTGCAATCTTCTTCTTTGTGCCCTTTGCTCAGATGTGGAAGTTACTCACTGTTCCTTAGTAACTCTGCCTTCCCAGGGGCCACATCACCTGTTGATATCCTTATGTTTGCCCTTTCCCATCCCTTATTCCTCTTTTCAGCGTTTTTCTGGAGTCCATCTTTTTTTTTCCTTGTATTTAGGAAGTAAAAAAATAGAGAAGCTTTTGATCAGTTATTTCTCTGCTTGTAATAAAGTCTCTCTTTTGCCCTTCATGAGTTATGTTTGAATGTGGGGTTTTCAGTTGTTGCATTGAGTTTCTTTTGTGGTTGGTAGGTTGTTTCTCTACTTCAGCCTTTCCTTGTACTGGCTTTCATCCCTTCTGCTAAAAGTGCTCTCCCTTAAAGATGGTGTTTCAGGTGATCTAACTTTAGCAATCTAGACAATAGTTATTGTGCTTTAATCTAGTTGTCTATAGTCTAAAAAATGTCATGGGGAGAGCGTGTGAGCTTTAGTTTGCATTGGATTAATCCAGTCAGAAGAGAGATAAGATTCATAGATGTTGGAGCATGTCTCACTTGATTGGTTATGGGGAGCTAACTGTCTGGGACACCTGGTCAAGCTTTTAGGTGGCCAAACTTTGAGGACTATCTGACCTATTGTCTTCTGTCTGGATACTGTACTCTGTTTTCATCTGCTAATTATTGATGCCATTCATCACATACTGTTTATCACAGTCCTGTCCCTCCATGACTGTTGTCACTTTGTTGTTTACTAATCTCTGTCATCACTTCTTCGGATGATTCCCCACGTTAGCATTCAGAAGGAGTTTTTATGGACTTCATCCTAGCTTCCTTTCTTCTCTTTCATAACTTGTCTCTGAATAATCAGAGACAGATTTATTTACTGTCTTTGGATGATCTGAGATCTTTAACATCTCTGCTTTAAGACCGTCTCCTAACCAAATTAAAACCTTAACCCTGGCATACCTTGCAGTAATCTCAAGCCTAAAATGTTGAAAAGGATCCTTGGCTGTTTCCTGATACTTGATAACCATCCCCTTGCCTGTTCTTTGGGCCATGTAATCCTATTGTTGTTGTAAATAACTTTGTCCTAGCACTTGCAGCTTCTTTTTGAGTATTATTACTAAAATAAATCTGTTATGTGCCATTCACAGATCTCCAAATCTGGTTATCCTCTCTCCATCTGAGGTGTTTAATTACTGCAGTGTTTTGTCTGGCCTGGAAGAAGGCTATCTTGTTTACCCATTACATTCTACAAGGCTGTTTCAAAATGTTTTCTAGCGTTTTGTGTTGTCAAGGTCACCCTTTCTGTTATTAACTCCTTATGCTTTTCGGTACAAAACAAGCGTATCTGAAGGCAACACCTGTCTTGCAAAAATCCATAACCCTGAATCAGATAAACTGAAGTTTCAAATCCTAGGCTTTATGAGCATTTAGAGTCAACTGCCAGTTAGAAATTAGAGCTCAAATTGCAATTCCCCCTCCAGACATCCATATAGCTTCTCCAGCCTCTTCTAATTTCTTCCTTAAATCTCTCTTAGTCAATGTTTAGGTAGCTGATACGGAGACCTGCTGCCTGACAGCTGATCACCATCATTTCATTCTTTTGTCATGCTGCCTTTTTTGTGTATTTCTGTTTTTTGAGTCTTCTAAAATCCTTAAACTGTTAACACCTTTGTTTTGTATTTTTGTATTAGCATCTTTGTTTTGTGTGAGACAAAGCAAAACACAAGAATAGGCTGGGAAGGGCTCTTAGTAACAGCGGGTATTACAAATGTGTGATTGTTCAGAACCGGAGTGTTTAGCAATGGGAACCTCTTGCACCGCATAAAAAAAGTTACATGCGTGTGTAATGGTACTGGCTTTATGCAATGACTGTAATTCTGGATTTCATTTACGGATATTTGCAAGGATTTGCTTTGATTTCTTTTAAATTAAGATTCTGAGACTGAGCAGTGCTTGGTGACATTTATAAAATGCCCTAACACATGATTAAAAGTAAACGCTAGGCTGGAGGTTTGGCTAGATGATCTCAAGAGGTCCCTTCCAACCTAAATGATACTGGAATTCTAGTGGTAGTTAGGTTTATAACAATTAAATACAGAAAACAGCCATTTGGATTTTGTTTGAGAATCCCTCTGAATCACAGAGAATAATGGATGTGTGTGGATTTGTGGATGTGGGAATACATACAAATCTGATTTTTATTTTTTTTTCACCATTTCATTTACCATTCTTGGGCATGAGTTATGAACCCTACCATACTTCTTTTTGATTTTAATATGACTCATAGATTATCAGAAAAGCTTTCATTGTCAGTTCTGCAGGAAAATGTGAAGGAGACGTCTATCCAAGTTGATTTGTTTCTTTCTGTTAATGACAGCAAGGAAAAAAATTGACTGTATTGCAAGACTGAATGTGTGAAATCTTGGAGGTTTTAGCTTTTAAAATGAGTTTTTCAAATTATTTTTTTGTCTTTTTTTTTTTCCAACTGAGAACATTAGAACATTGAAAGCTGTTTCATCATTCTGCGTTTCAACTTCAGCCAACAATTGTGTCTTTTAGGATGTTGAATAAGTCTGATTTGGTAACCATGCTTCAACAATGTGTGGAAATTTTTGTGTCATCTTCTGGAAAGGAGTTTGATAAGACAGTAGAGAAGTTGAAGGAGTTCTTGACCCAGTTTCAGCAACCAGAAGGTGGGTGTGTACCATCATACATTCCATTGCAGATTATATTAAAGCTGTTTTATAGTCTAACCAATGGGTATAATTTTCCCTGGTCATTCCTGTCACTGTATCAAACCATCAGATTTTTCAGGATTGTTTTTTTTAAATACATACACAAAATCAGGAAATTTTATTCTTTATTGCGATGTGGTTCATGCTTTTTATAATACAGAAGGATGATGTAAGATAAGAAATTGGACAGATCAGCAAACATTGCTCACTAAATCTGTCATACGTTTATTTTGAGCTTTTTACCGGATGTTGCAATCATTAAAAACATTTAACAAATAAAACCAGATATTGAAAGATAAATAGGAGCAGACTTCCTTATGACGTGGTACTTAATCCAGATGTATATAAAGTTCTTTCACCTGCACCTTCAGTTAAATTCATATAAGGGCTAGGACACGAAGTGCCAGTCGTCAGGGCTCTGGTGACATGCTGTAACTTGTCAGGCCCATATATTTGATTGTTCATGGTAGAGGACATATTTGAAAGTTTAGTAAGGCAAATGAGTAGCAGCCTTCCATCTTTCAGAGGCAGGTTAACAGAAACTGCCATATTCCTTCTGAAATAGAAATATGACATATCCCAGCATTCTTCTGGAATAGGAATTCCGTTGCTTCCCCTGAGCTATGGAGAAGGGCTCCCCTATGATTCCCTTTTGAAGATGAAGTGGTTATCATCTGGTCTGTTTTATGCATATTAAGTGAAGTTCATTATCAGTGTGGTTGCTACCCAGCGTTTTGGCAAGTAGTCAGTAAAACACCAAATGCAGTCTAATATTAAGTAGTCATGTAGTGCTCTAGGGTTAACTGAGGCTTGTTTAGAAGAATTGGCTCTTGCCTGTACCATGTATTTTTGAATAGAGGTAGTAATAGCTGGGCTGCGATACAGGAAACAGGTGGTCACTTTGAAAAAGCCATATATGCCACTGAAGATACCAGCGCTGAAGATTATGAACTATGATGGAAAACCTAAAGGTTCATCTAGTTTGGAAAAAAAGGATTGAAGCCGAGTGCTTTTCAGTAATTGGATTTTTACCTTGAGGGAATAAATAAAAAAGAACAATTCTGGGAATTCAGGGACATGGAGAACTATAAAACAAAAAAGGCAGTATTTATTTTCAGTTAGGACTTGAAGATGTTTTTAGAGCAGAGAAGGTCTAATGAATTAATGAATGATCTTAGTTTGTTTTCAAAGCAGATTTAAGCTATAATGAACATGTGAGAAGGGGAAGTTAAGGTAAACTTCACATGAATAGGTTGCTGAGTTAGGTGTCGTCTTCCTGTATCTTTCTGTGACTGTGTGGATTTTCAGTGGGAGTTTTCAGAAGTCTGCCAGAAATGTTATGTACCCAAATCTCCCACTTTTTTAAATTTTATTTTTATTAACAACAACAAAGTCCATCTTCCCAACTGCTTAATGAACTGGAAAAAATAAAAACATGAAGCATGGGGAAACGAAGTATCTTTATGTTCAGGCTATTTTGAGCTGAAGGATTTGATTAAAAAAATATCTCAAAAGAGATCGGTTGTAGTAGTGAGGAGAGGAAGTTCCCTATTTTTAAGTCTTCAACACAAATACAAATGTCCACAGGGCACTGGAAAATACCAACTCATTCTATGTAGGTCCCCAAAAAGCTTTTATATATCATGATTGTTAGTGCTGATTGGAGCTTTACCTGTGATCTGTAGGTGGAATCTCCATCTTATTACCATCTTCATAAGTAAGGCAAAAAATCTAGTTACCTTTTGTTTTGATTTTGATTATCACTTACCCTGTCATTGGAGTTTTTGCTTCTTTGTTTTTACCTAAAAATTACTAATTATTAGTGCAATTGATCAACAAACTACATAGCTATGACAACAAAATTTTGTTATAAATGAAGATCAGAGTAAAATTGGACAATGAAATACCTTAGCACACTTAACAGTTTGCAGCTCTGGTTGCAGTTTCTGGGTTAAGTAAGGAGAACTCATTTCTTAGTGTTTTTTTGCACATAAGAAGGAAAAAATATGCAGCATGTGGCTTTTTAAACACTCCTAAAGCATCAGTAGTATCAAGTACTAATCTGTCCAATTTACAAATATTGAGAGTATGACCTAGGGTGACATAAGCAGAGTTCCAGTGATGTGCAAAGCTTATGCTGGATCGTTGCTCAGGGCTGAATTGCTTTGGTTACTTAATTGCTGTTGGTTAAGCTGCACTGCAGACTCCTTTTTTAACAATATTTTACAAGGTGCAAGACTCAAAAGCTGCCTGTGGTTGGATCTATGTGGACAAATAACTGAACATATCAGATTGCTTGGGTTAGGGGATTTATATAGGTAGTCAGGAAAAGTTTACCCCACGTATCAAACATCAGTTTTGTTCTAGTAGCAGATGCTTTCCAAGAACGAGATGTGTCCGTATCGTCACAAAAGGAGCTCCAGAAGAAGACAGACCTTTATCATCTTCAGAAGGTTAGGCCTGTGTAGCCTTTACTGACTAGTTCCTTAACTGAATTGTTTAAGATGTAATTGTCCATGGTTAGTTCTTCCCAGCTTGCTGGAGCTCTGCGTAAAGGTTGTGTGTAAGTAACTCTTCTTAAAAATGAATGAATAAATACCAGCTACGTATGTCAGGCCCACCTGACGCATAGAAAATTATAGAAAATATCTGTCATAAACTAGGATTTTAAAATTCAAATTAGGAGTTTTCTTCTTATTTAACTTGTAAATTGCATCTCCTGCCTAACACATATTTCTTTGAATTTCCCAAACTCGTACCAGTTTGAGAACTGAATACACTGGCCTAAATAAAAATAACTGTGTGATCATACTTTCAAACATCAGTGAAGACATGCCAGCAAAAATTAATTATACATGCTAAACAAATAGACTGTGTTCTCTAGAGAATAACTACCTCCCATGTAGTTTTATGCACCACTTTTTTTTTAAAGACCTTGTTGGAGTTGAAGGAATCAAGGCGGTCTAAGAAACTGACAAAGTTTGAAATGCTTCGTTTTGAAGTTGTTGACTATATAGACGGTCTTGTAAGGTGAGCTTTTCCGTTTTATATTCCTGCATTAGTTTGCACCATAAGCTGCAGCAGAAATTTTGCTAACATGTTAGTCTTGTCAAAATTGTGTCTTGGTCTCTACAGTATGAAACACACCTTCTTTTCCTTCCTTTTCTTTCTTTGATCAGAGCTCTAAAAAGAATAATTTAAAAAAAAAAATCTCTTTTCCATAGATTAGTAGAAGTAATTGGCCCATGAATTGACCAACTTATTTTAGCTACAGAAAATAGTTGAGGCAGGACTGGGTATATGTGGTAAAATAAAGTCAAGAATTTTTACCCTAATCTTTGCTGATCTGTTCTAGTTATGAAACTGTATAGATGTTAAGTGTGATATCCTATCTGTTTTGGGAACTGTTTTGGTGAGCAAGGCGTAGCAGATAGGGTTTTAGAGGCAGCTCTGTAGCAGAAAACGTGAAAGGCTTGGGGTGGGAGAAGTGATGAAGGCACTTGTTAATCATAAAGCCTTGGGGTGGGTGGGAGGCAGAGAAGCTAATAGAAGTATGATTGTGCCAAGAAAAAAGCTTCAAATATGAAGACAAAGATGAGCAGAGACTCATCAGAAGGCCTCAAGATGGATAAGCATGATCTGTGGAGTAGAGAACATGACTGGCTTCCGCACTTCAGCTGCTGCCCTTTTTTCAATCTGTCAGTGGCCCAGCTAGAGTTCTATGCTAAATCCATTAGATGTAGAGCGGATAATAACTGACTTCCCTGCTTAAAAGTTGATTTCAGTGCTCTTCATCTTGTTTTTTCAGAAATTTGTCAGTACTGGTTGGGAAACATACATTCTTGTAGTCTCTGACTACAGTAGACTTTTGTTGTTTCCCTTAAGGTAAAGCTTGTATCTCCCCTCCCTCCCCCATACCTCATGTGGCTTTTTCAGAAATTACCTTGTTCCTGCAAACCACAAAACTCTGCATGAGATAGTGTATTTCAACACAGCCAGTGTTCTCCGTGAGCACTTGAATGCTGCCCCGAGGATTGCACTTCATACAGCTTTAAATAACCCCTACTGGTACCTGAAGGTAAGAAACAAGTGAGTTGTTTGTGGTGCTGGAGTAGTTTCTGAAGGCTACACATAAGGGTGATGTGTAAGGCTTAGTTTTGCTGTTTCATGAAGCTTGGCACACATTCAGCTGTTTTGCAGAGAACCAACAAGTTAGTGTTGATAAGCTACTGGGGACTTCCTAAAGAGCTAGGGAATGTGTCTGGCTGAAACAAAGAAGCTAATTATGGAAAGAGTTCTACGTGGGGAATCCATTTTCCAGAGCCCATTCTAGTCATGATCTGTTCTTTCTCCTGTAGATGTAGCAGAAAAGTCATTTTGTCCTCCATTACAAGTGGGATGACTGTCCATGGGGGAAAAAAAAAGTGTATGCGGCTCTTTCCAGAGACTTTCTTTACAGGGCTAGTGCTTAGCCCTCACCGTGTAGACTTGCTGTAAGGTGAAGGCTTTTGTTCAGGTGGAGTGATGACAATAACAATAGCTTAAATACAGCGTATTTAAAGGAGCCCTTTGTTTTTATTTAATTTCTGTAGTGTATTGGAATTGTACCTTTTCCGAGTCCAAGAAAAGGATTGTCATTGATTCTATTAGTAAACCCTGCCCTTTTCCAGAGAAGAAAAGCAGTCCCTTATCCACTTATTTCATAAATCAAATTCACAAGATGACCAAAAGAAAGAAGTAGAGTGGGGTTTGGAAAAGGAGTGTACACACATTTCTTTATTTTGTCCTTGATTATAGATGTTATCCTCATGCCCTAACATTTCCCTTAAAAATGTGATTACAGTTCTGAAGAAAACATTGATTGTAGCTGTATCTGAGTGATTATATGTTACTTGAGTCGAAGCCAACACTTATCGGGAATCATACTTGATAAAGATCAGCCTTTGAAATCTACAGCTCAATTTGTATTGGGTTTGTTGGCCTTGCCTCTATTTGAATGAGGGTTATCGGATTCGCTGTGTGCAGGAGTTATTTCTAAAACCTCTTAAAGAGCTTATTTGTGAAAACAGTAGTTAGCAAGTGGGCTGCCATTAAAGAGACCTAATATGAACCTCAGTGATTTATATTTTTAGAAAACCTGTAAAAAATATAGATTAGGAGCAAAATCTAGCAGCTGATGTGTTTAAGTATTCTCTTGGAGTTGACAGGATTTAAAGCCCTCTGTCATCCTGCACGTTGTTCTTTGACATACTTTAACGTATTTCTGATGTTTTCTGAGTAGACTGTGAAAGTCTGGCATAGTTTCTAACAGCAGCAGTATTGGCCAAGTACCTTGCTTAGCATTTTAATCTGTGTGAGTCAAAGAAATATTTTTTTCGTAGTTGTATCCATGACTTCTGCATGGCTTGTACTTTCCTGGGCCGTGACCAGAGCAAAGTTCTCTAGAGCTGTTCCTTCCAGAAGCCTAGGACAGAAAAGGATCTGCTTCACTGGAGTACCAGCAAATGATTAATATATGATGCATTTCTTACAGGAATCCGGTTGTTTATTTAGCAAAATGTCAAATGAGGATCATACTTACCCTGAAAAAAAA
>VYZM01012242.1:429728-453561 GCA_013398915.1 Dromas ardeola | reverse complement strand
ACAACACCCCCCACCCCACCCCCCCAAAAAAAAATTAATTCTGTTTTCACGGATCCCTTGAAAATTCAACAAGTTGTAACTAGGAATACCAGCAAGGCACTGTACTGTGTCAGCACAAGGAAACCTGATCTTGGATCTTCCTGGGGTTTAGATGGTCATGCAAATTTTGTTCTTGACCTTGGGTAAGAAGGGTGATTTTTCACATTGATCTCAAGGAATGAGCCCTGTTACCCATGAAGATAGCTGGATTGCTATGAAATGAAAATCCTCAAGTTGCAATTAAGCTCCCGTATCAGGGAAAGGGTATACTAGCGTCTGGTCCTTGGGGAAAAATAGTAACATTGATTCCAGAGCAGGCTGTGAGTCTGTCCTCCGTCTGGCATCTGGGGGCAGGATCAAGAGAAACCCCGTATCAATGGTGTTCTGGGTTGTTCCCGCTTCCATACTGTGCTCTTTCTGAAACAGCACCTCAGTGCTGTACAGGTGGTTTTGCAACTGGGTGCTCGTTCTAGGGCAGCTTCCTGCTTGTCAGTCTAGTTATTTCCTCTCGGGGACGACGTGTGTGCTGCCGCCTCAGGAAGCTGAGGTTTCCCCGCACGCAGCTGCAGCTCCCTCCCGCTATGCTGTAAAGACTTGGCCTAGTTATCACAAGTGAGGCCAAATTCTGTCAGCTGCTGGCAGGGACCCTGCAGTGCCAATCAGTAATATCTCTTCTGGATAATTCTCGGGACTTGCATGTAGTCCATCTAGATATTAATTTCTACAGATGAACCTGTTTCAGGAGAGCGCGGTTGCTGTAGAAGTTCCATCCTCTCTTGGTTGTGATAACTGTTCTGGCCTTAAGATTAGAAAATCAACGCAAAGTGTCCAGCAATGCCAGAGTCGGCACATGGGTGAGTGGTAGGAAGCCATAGGGTTAGGTGGAGTAGCAGAGGGGAAAGGAGAAAAGGCATAAGGTTATCCCTCTGTGCAGTGGTGAGCCACTGGATCAGCCAGAAGGTGTAACTTCATCTGTGCCGGTTAGTAACAGAGTAGTATTTGAAACTATTATGGTACGATCCTGAATTATAGTCTGGTAAATTAATGTCTGGATTGTAACGCTTGGAAGGTTTAGGCATGTTACTCTGAATTCATCTGGAGACCATCTTGACTGAACTGACAGACATTAACCTAATGTCTGCAGCTTTTGTGTTCCTTGCACGGAATAAGTAAACTTGAAAATTGTTAGGCTTTCTGGAAATTGTGAAATTACTCCTAAGTGCTAGAGTCAAAACTGAATCTGAGTCTCACAAATCGCAGGGATTGAGATCTATGAAAGGTAAGCTAGAGATTCTTGAGTGAAGTTATATTCTTTGCCCAACCTTCTTTCCTATCTTGAATAGCATTTATGAAGGTATCCTTACTAGGGCTTTATAGACTTCCCAAAAGCAACCTGCATGTTTTACTAGCATTCAAAAGCATTTTAGCAAAAAATCTGATGAATTGAAAGGAATGATCCGTGGTTGTTTTCATGTTAAGAGAGCTGGCTTCTTAGAGTGCATGAAACCGAAAACTAGGAAAAAAATCATGAACCGATATGAAATGTTGTAAACTTCTGCAGCTCTAGAAACCTTTCCCTCTGCCTCTAGTGGCTTTTTTACTTCTCAAGTAAATGGTTCAGTGCTGATGACCTGAATTTCCTGACATATAGAATAGTTTGTGAGAAATCAGACTTTTGCCTTTATAGGTGCTGAGTTTCAAGCCAGGGAGAAATGATTGTTACATTTCAAAGTTAAAACTCTGAGATGAAAGAAACAATTTTGCTTTTTAGTACATCTCANGGTGGGGTGGGAGACTTCTGTTTCTACGTAGTAGGGTCTGAGGCAAATCATGACTAGTTTCTTTTCCTGAATCCATAGATCTCTGATATGTAAATAGAACTAACAAAAGAATTGGGAAAAGCCTAATCAGATAGTCACTCATTAGAGACTGCATAAGTGTACAAAATTGTAGAAAGACCAGGAGCTGGGTGTTTCTTTGTTGTTTATTTTTTTAATGGTATGTTTTCTTATTTTCCTGTTTTGTTTTGTTTTCCTTTGTACCATCAACTTGTCATTAAACACACAGTTAGCACTTGGTTAAAATACCTAACCTGAATTTCCTGAAATAATGTTATATCTAGCCCTTAAAATTGTTCAAGATTAAGAACTGATCAAAGTTACTACCTTCATTTTTTTTCACCAGAATCAAGCTTTGAAAAGTGATGGAGGAAGCATCTCTAATAAAGCCCCTGACATATGCATAGTGTATAAGCTTCATTTGGAGTGTGGCAGATTGATTAATCTCGTTGATTGGTTAGAGGTATGTGACAATGCAAACAGTGCCTTTACCTGCCTTCAGTATTCTGATTTATGTTTTTGCTGCACGTCTGCTTTTCTTTAGTGCCCCTTTTGACAGCTTAAATCATTGCACACCTCAGTCCCTCCTGTGCAAGAACACACAGTAACTCCCATCACCAGCCTACAGTCTTCCTCTGACTACTGTGAATCATTTATTTCCAGCATCATTACTCTGTGATGAAAATCTTTTGCTTCTGCTTCTATTTTATGCTTGGCACAGATCAGATTTTATGCTTCACAAAGTTACCTTTTTTTTCCGCCCTTCGTTCTTAAGTATTCTGTGACATTTTTATGCAAACAGGCAAGTGCTGCTGCTTGGCAAGTGCGGGGTTCTTGTAGAGAACGCATGTGCTAGGGAAGAGCAAAGGTCCTTCTAGCCTGATATCCTGTCTCATGCTGAGACCAAAAGCAAAGAGAGTGTAACAAGAGAACATACATTAATATGGTATGTTCTTCAAATACTCCCTCATGTTTTAGCTCTAGTTTCCTAAACTGGAATGGTTTCTCTGTACTTCGTAAGCCTACCTGGATGACATTACCAATAAAACTTCTTAGCAACCACAGCATCCTCTGGCAAGAAATTCTGTAGCTCAGCTACATGCAGTGCAGAAGACGCTCCTTTTACTCGTTGAGACTTTGCGTATTGGAAATAAAAGTGGACAGAAGATTCCTACCCAGGCTCTTGCTGTCCCTCAATTTTATAGATTTCTTCACAGCCAACTATCTCTTTTGTTTTTCCAGAATGTTTAAGCAGTCTCGGTTTGAGAATGTGTTTCAGTTCTCTATTTTTTTCTCAGAATGGGTCAGGGACCAGAACTGTACTGGGATTTAAAATGCAGGCACATGAGTTCATAGAGTGATGTTTTTCATTCTGCATTCCTGCCATGGTAATATGTAACCTTGCTTGCTCTTTTGATTGCTGCTGAACTGACATTCTCCTGGAGTTACCATTCCAAGATCTCATTCCTCCCGAGTGATAGTCATCAGCTCAGAGCTTATCATTTTATATGCAGCTCTGTCTGTGTATGGAATGTGTTAAATCTGTGTTGCTTTTCTCTTTCTAGGCTTTCTCGACTGTGGTGATGGCAGCTGAGGGACCAAATGCAGATGCAGCTTCCTCAGACCAGGTGGATGATGTTATCCAGTATCCTTTCTTATTTCTCTCAAGTTTGACATTCAAATGCTTACAGGAGTAATGAACCAGGATTTTAAGACATAGCTTCACGTGCACTGATAACTAACTCCAGAAAAATGACTAGTTTAAACAGCCTTTTAATGTACTGAAAATGTCACAGAAATAGATCAACTGAAATAGCTGGGCTGGAGGTGGCGAGATAAGAGCAGCTTTTGTCCATAGGAGCTGTTTGGGTCCGAAAAAGAACCAAAAGTCCGTGAAACAAGTTGAAGCTATTCTACTTAGTTAAATCATCTGAGAGTCGGTACATCTGCTGTATAGGGGGAGAGCATTACTGGGGAGCAGATGATAGGATAGCTGTGACCTAGAGAGCAGATGGAGAGGCAGTAGTTCATTATAAGGAAGGTGGAAGCATTAGCAGAGGAAATGCTTACAAAAATGGCATCTCTATCTAGAGTCCATGAGTTCTAGTACCTTAGAGTTGAGAATTTCACTTCCCACAAAATATCCATTCTGCTTCTCATTTTGTCCTGATTCTTAAGTGAGGTCTGCAAAATACTTAAAGGATGAGCATTAAAACCAAACCTCATGGCTACAACAGTTGTGCTGCCACAGAGAAGAGATGAATCATTGTACAAAAGGAGACTTAACTACAGGAAGAATATTTACACGCTCCAATACTACACCTAGCTTTCCTTTAGTGTAAGGCCTTTCCTTTTTTACAAGTTCCACTGGTAATACAAAACTAAGTTCTCTATTTAACTCAAGGATATACAGCTGTGTGTCACGAAAGCAGCAAGAAACATTAGTGAATAGTGAGTAAAGAAAAGGTGATGCTGTTTTACGCAATCTCAAAAAAAACCCCTCTATAATTATCTATCTACCCATTTTCTTGTCACGGGGGTACAAAAGTATACATTCTTTCTTCTGAGACACTACAAAATTAGTACTTTGTAGGCTTTAAGTTTCTCTTAGCAGTGGGGAAAGGAACTCTGCCTTCGTTGCCACATTGTATGCACGCAGCAAAAGAAATACTGATTAGACTGAAGATACATGCTTCTGTAGGCAAATCATGCTCTACCCTTATTTCCAACGATTTTAGTGTGCAACGCAACATTTGGTGTAATCTGCACTTACTGTGACTTAGAAATCTTCCCCTCCTAGAGAGAATGGTGTCTCCATCAAGAAGTGTCACAAAAAGCATACTCAATTTCCTTTACTGAAATGTCCAGTGCTCGTTTTATTCGAGCTGTTTCTGAACTGGAACTCTTAGGCTTCATAAAGCCCAGCAAGCAGAAAACCGACCACGTGGCAAGGTTAACGTGGGGAGGCTGTTAATGTGCCACTGAGATCTTAATAAACCTGTTCTTTATAACATTGTGCAATGGCTGTATTCCCACTAAACTAGTCCTGGCTAACTTTGCATACTGAGTCAATGTCAACGATGACTGAATGTCCAGAGATACATTCCGAGTGCCTGGATAGACTTGAATAGCAATGTTGTCTTTTAATACTCTGCCTCCCGGTGCAACGTACTGCTCTATTAATGCTCATGTTCCAAATACTGTATTGTTGTGCCAGTTTTAATCTTCTTTGATGTGTGATATTTAACACTATACTGATATACTTCAGACTAGCAAGCCGAAAGCACAACACTGGCTGTGTAAGCTACAGAAGTGATGAAGCAGTATTAACTTGCTTATAAGCTGACAGGATTTGAGTCATCATTATAAAATGCCTTGAACTACAGATTTAAAAGTAAATAAAACCAGTATGCTAAAAAAGACAAGTAAGCTTCCATGTTCAGCTTCTGCTGCTCTTCAAACCAAAACTGGTCCTAACTCCCTTAAAACTCCTTCATGAGGAAAAGAAAGGGACAGACCAATTCTGAAGATAAAAATTTTTGCTCTTTGAGAAGAGCAAAAGCAAACTGTTTAAATCATTCCCTTTTTCTAGTGAAGTAGAATATACTAGCTGACTTTTGCTGTCAGGGGAACTTGTGCCAGCGTAGACTGAATGAGAAGACAGCACTTGTGCATTGGAGGAAGGCACTAAAATCCACACCTAAAGCACACGCTGTAACTTTTCTCTTTGCTGAGGGTTTGTGCTGTACGCAAGCAAAGGAAACAGCTGTGTGAAAATAACAACTATTGGCCAAGTGTTAAAGCACTGCTTATCTGACACATGTTGAGTCAAAGAACCTTCTTGGCCACTTGGCCCTGTGCAGTAAGCAAGCCCAGGATGCACCCTCTGAGCTTCTGCCACCACAGAGCAGTGCCTACACCTGAGCACAGGTTACCAGTGCTGTCCCCTTTGTAGGAACAGGACTGGAACGGCTCACAGCCGCTTCTGATTTGGTCAGGATAGACCAAAGCGCTGCTATTCTCTGCCTAGAGCCAGTCACACAGCAGTGCCTGAGACTGTGACAAAAGCCACAAATAAAAGTACTGTGCCAAAAAGCTGGAAAAAACCGCAGCCCTTGCTGGAGTTCTGGTCCCCAAGGAAGGGGAGGTTGTTAAGAAAAACCTAGACCTGATTCCAGGTATCAGAGTAACACGGATATGTCCTAACTAGCCCGGTCTTTTCTTTGGCACTCAAAAGCTGCATTGCAGATCTTGCTGCATCGAGCTTCAACTTCCCCCGAGACTTGGTTTGGGCAGCAAATGTGCTTATGCTGATGTCAGTGTCCCATGTCTTTCAACCACGGAAAAAGCCTTAGAAACCAAAGGGGAAAAGCTGTGTTTCCCTCCAGAACAGCATGCATGTCTGCCATACATTGATAAACTGTCCCAAGGGCTGCAACACGTGCATTTCAACAGTATAGGCGGAGACTTCGGGTCAGTCTTCTCACCTAGGAAAGGGCTGCAGTTAAAGAGTTTAGAAGTGTTTAGACTTTGTCCCTCCCAGCCTACTTAAAAGTTGAATGGTGATTACTTTGTTTATTGTTAAAAGACTGTAGTACCTCCAAAAAACCTCCCAGACTTCCTCAGATGACTGAGAGGATTACAGACTTCACTTTGAGGCATTTAAGTGCTGCTCTTAGTGCACGCGTTCGGCCATCACTAGAATCCAGATGCTCCCCCTCGGCTGCACTGGCACTTCAGCCTACTCAAAACAACTGGAAATGAGCAACAAAGCAACAGAAAACAACAGAGCCTGCAGCTCTGAAGATTGAATCACTCACATAAACCAAATCTGTAGTAGGAGGCGGGGGAAGTCCTATTACAAGAACCTATAACTTACCAGGCTCTTTACCCAGGAATGTATATAAGATAGGCTAGGCTTCTTTTAAATACCCTCCGAGAGGGTAGGAGTCACGTATTTTCCAATTGCTGTAATTGCAGACACACAGTAATGCTTCCTGCTGTAGTTAAGGGAGTGCCCAGTTCTATGTTGCCAGGCAAATCAAAGAGGCTGAGGAGGACGAGTAGTTTATTGGCCTTTATACTGCCTGAACATACAACTTGGGAAACGTAATGGTGAAAACTCAGAGCAGCTGCAAAAGTTCCTCTCTTCCACCAAGGCACAGGGGTAAACAAACACAACTCTTCTTCACTCCAGAGACCAAGCCAGGGCACCTATATCATCACAGTCTTTATACATAAAGAAAGACTTCAAGCAGCAGAGAGGAAAGTGAGACATTTCAGTCAGAGGGGAGAGCTGAATAGCCCTCCTCTATCCCAAACCTCACCTATTTATCTTCCCCCCGACAAATGGAAGGGAGCAGCAGAACACCAAATGCCTCAGAGATCTGCGAGAGGTCAGGAGCCAAGTGCTCCGTGCAGTGGTCCTCTGCCACCTGCCTGCAGCCTCCCCTCCCCTCACCCAAGGCAAGATAAGCCCACGCCACCTCACCTTCACACCGCTGCAGGGTAAAATATTTGGAAATAAAGAGACGCAAGTCCCAACAGTGTGTGGCTTTTAATCCCCAAATGTGCAGGTAACATGACATTGAAACAGAAAATTCATAGTTAATGGCTGTTTCTTCCCTTTAACTAATAACATAAACTTTGAAGCTTAAAAGTCACAAGTTTGCTACGCTATAATACAGTTTCTCAGGATCAAATCAGTATTTGTCACTTCAGACTGTAAGATGCGTAAAGGGGAAGTACTTGACTAAAATTATGTAGGAACTACTGTGTAATTTCATTTTCTCCAGCAAGGAGGGTAGGAAGGTTGGACAGTTAAAAACACTAAAAAAAGAACCGGGTATAAATTTCATTCAGTTTGCCTTTCTTCAGAAGCTGGACTTTGTAGTTGAAGTCCTGGAAAAAGCTTAACATCCCTAAATTCTGAACTAACATCAGTAACAGCAGATACTACAGCTACGAAAAAACACCTTGTGCTTTTCCTCCTTCAGTGAAATTCTGGTGCCAGGGGTCTAATAACACCAGGCTTTTTGTTTGCAGATTATCTGGCTATATAGTATGAATTTTACATTTGGCTCCTCTCATATAATTTATTTTACTACTTTTTGTTGTAAATATTCTAAACTCACCCTCACATACCTTAACTGAAATACACAGGAGATTTCTACTGCAAATATATATGTAATTTTAAAATGTTAGTTTCTACAACTGTCTGCATAGTAACAACGCTCTGCAGAGACTCCAAAAAGCCTTCTCTGTCTGCAGTGTTCACTGAAATCAAATAAGACCCCCCCAAAAAAAAAGCCAATGGTTGTATTGTGGTACTAGCTCTGAAACTCTTAACAACGTAGTCTGACCTCCAAACTGGTAACTGTTTTATATTTTTCAATAGCCCCATCTTTCAACAAAACTACTGCCAAAAATCAGACCTGAAAGTAAGTTAACTCTTGTTTGAGTAGTTTACCGTTTTTCTCTGTTAGAGATGCTGTTCTTTGACACCTCTGCACTACTGGTTTCAAATATAAACTTGGTCATTTTTCTTTTATCTTGGCGCCTACAACAGCAGTAAAAGGTAAGAATAAGCCAGGTGCCTGTAAAAGCCAAACATTGATTCTCACATTTTTCATCTCAGAGAATGCTTTCCAACACAAAGGTCACGAGCACTGGTTCACATCAAGAGCAAAAACTCTTAATACTTTACTTGCCTCATTTTTTTTACTCCTCACTGTGGAATCATAGAGCTAAATCTTTCACAATTCCCAACTCAGGAACGAAGAGAGCTTTCATAAAATAGTTTCTAACCAGAATCTGCTGATGGTGTTGCTATTCCAGAGTACACAGGCAGTTCCCAAGCATCAACACACAAGATTGCTTGAATCTCCTTCCTTTTTGACCTTGGAAAATGCTGAATAATCTTATGGCTATACACTTTCACATCTCGACACAAAAATCAACACAGTCAGGATGTACATGCTGCTTTCAGTAACCAAGACCTACTTGAAAAGAATTTACACATCAATACCTTAAAAACAGGTTAACCAAGGTCTTTGGTTTCACTCTGTTATGTCGCAATTAACTGTCCGCAGCTTGCTTTGCTTTTGGATAGACTGCAGTTACATACAAATTACGAAAAATATTCTAAATGTGGCCACCACAAAATGTAGCGCTAAGAATTCAGTAGTTACTGAATCTTACCCATTTCTACTTGACTCAAAAGCCTTTGAAAAGGCTCTCCAAAAGCACGTTTGTTTTTAAGCACCAGCCTGCTCCTCACAGCACTCCAATTTTCCTCATTTTTTCCAACAGTAATCAAGCAGCCAGCCATTTTCCTGCTCAAGAATAGGTCACCTGTTAGAACAAGCCTTTCATGTGACATTCATCACATCAGATATTGGCACTGAGAGCAGGAAAAGGAGCCAGTCTGAAGTCCAAGACAGAACAAGCAGCAGGTTAAAAACTGAAAAATTTCAAAGAATGCAACCTTGTTTTCAAAGCGGGCACAAATTACGCATACCACAGCTGTGATGCATAAGCACCCATGGTGGCATTATATTTCATCTACCAGAAGACTGCTTATTATGCATTAATTTGGAGCAGCACAGGAGTTGCTGGGTGCTAACATGACATCGCTTCTTATTTATAACAACTCTTAGTATCCCAAAGGAAAAGATAAGCAGAGACTATAACAATGGCTGGTATCTTAACTCTACTCCTATCTCAAATCATCAGTTAGGCATACACACATTTCTATCAAGTCAGAACAATGATTTTCTGGAACACAGGAGATATAGGAAATGTATCAGGATGCTGGAATTCGGGTAGTGGTCCACCTAGAAGCAGTGGTTTTCCTACCCTGGGCAAATTAACAATAAAAGGAGGTCAAAAAATGAGGAGCAGGCAGGAGAGGGACTGAGAACCCTGAGGCAATCAACAGAAATTACAGCCCTTGATAGTTTTAGTAACAGAAGACCCGAGAGGGGAGTCTAGAGGTTTCCGAAATCCTGAAAATGTAGTAAAAAGAATCCAAATACTTGGGTAAGATGGGTTTCAGGAAAGTGAGCAGAAAACACTCTGATGCTGTGGCGATGTACCTAATTCTGAGCCCGTAATCTCACTACTAAGTGAATAAAAGTTCACTAAGAACTAGAGCTCATCACATGGCTTCTCTGAAATCTTAAGCATCAGCATGAGCCAATTAACGCGTGTATCCACCACCTGAAGTTTCAATTACCTTTCAACTAAAATTCTTCCATTAATTTGAAATTGTACAAAGACCTATTACACAACAGACTTCCACGTAACCAGAAGCGGACAGTAAGTTAGAGAAGGCAACAGTTCACAGTCAAAGGATTACTCTGAAACTATTTTAATGTCCCCAGAGCAGATAACCCAAGTCACTTGCTAAGCACCACTTCTACCCCACAGCACGCAGACCTGGACTTGCCATGTAGGAACTTTTCAGTGATCCACACGGAGCCTCAGAACTGCACAGCCAGCAGCAGCCAGCACCGATATAGCAGTCTGGAAACAGCTGAATGCATTGAACCAGAAACTCCTCAACCCTGAACATGAAGATTGCGCACCTTTAGCTCTTCCAATACCTACACAGTTCCAGCTTGTGGGGCAAGAACCCACTCTATCGTATGAACAGATTTTACTTTGATGTGTCATTTAAATCTGAAGGAACATGAGCACAACTCTTTGAGTCAGCTGCAGCGAGTTAAATCAACAGTTTCTTGTCAGTTCTGTAATAAACATGATTCCACAACAGGAAACAATACAGCCAATCTAAGGAAGATTTCTCCACCTCTGAAGAATCACCTGAGATTTTTGTCCACCTCCTACTCCTGATCTAAAATTCGGACCCACCCGCTATTGCTAGTAAATGAAGTTTTCATTTAAACACTCAGATTTAAGTTTATTCGTACACAGCAAAAGTTCCACCTGCATATTAAAAACAAACAGATTAGAAGTAAATGTTTTATTCTTCCAACTAAATTCCAGTACTACAAGGGCAGTAAAACAATGATACACTGAAAAATTGCAGCAATAAACATTTGTTAAAGACTGATAGAATAAATAAAAACTACAAAAATGAGAAATCATATAAACCCATTCTTAACCCCCAAAAAAGTCATGGAATACAGAAATGCCCTCCTTCACTATTTCACAGGCAGTACTGTGGGCTATTTGCTTAAAATTGTCCTGGGATTACATTCTAACTTAACTGTGATTACAGCTTTGTTGTAGTGCACAGTTATGAAAACCACACTAACTTCAGTCAGAAGTGTCATTCTACATTTTTATTTACACAACCAGTGAAGGGCAACTTCTAGAACACCAGCTTTAATCCTTTACTTTTTCAAACTTATTAACATAAGAAGCCAAATTGTAATGATACAGCAAATGAGGCCACTGGTATTATTACAGGTAGCAAAGGTCCACATCCAGGTGGTACTGACATCAGGGAGCACTCCAAAACCAGTTGCTGCATAAGAGTGGTTGCCACTGACAAAAGCTTGAAATAACCTGTGTTCACAGGGGGAAAAATATGGCATTGCTGCAAGTCTTTACTGGGACAGCTTGCAACAATAAAACAGGGTGTATAGGGCAGCCCACATATGCAGAAAGTGTGATTCATGAAACATCTGGAAAAAGAAAAAAAAAACGAGTTAATGATGGACTTCATAAATGCCAGCTCTATCACAAACCTATTATGGCAGTATCAAAACCTGCTTCAAAAATAAAAACCCAGCATGTTACGGGAGACAGTTTTAGATGTTTTAAACAAAAGCTGCATTTTTTCTCACATCTTCCTTTCAACCTCGGTCTTCCATATTGCCCATTTAAAAGTATTATAACTTGGGGCCTAGCTGAAGCTTAACAACAAACAATGGCCGCTTTAATTATTGAACGTTCAGTAATTTAATGCTGCTATAGAAACCAGCAGAAATAGATACTCACAACTGGCAGGCTGTTCTCCATATCGTCGCATGATTTGATCATGCGTGAACTTCACAAATGCGTCGTATTGTTCTGCAAGCATGAAGCATTAGAAGTGTGAGTATATTAAGTTTAACTCAAGCTGAAAAATATTCAAGGCTACTTTTTTAAGACATACAAATCATATAAATTAAAACACACATCCACTAACAGCAGTTTTAAGTGACTTTACACAGTTCATCGCTGCCATTTCTTTTTCATCCCCAAAAACAACAATGCAGCACGTATCCCCTTAATTAAGACTTTCCCTTACAAACTTCTGTAATGGGAAAGACGGTAATATGCTCAAAGAGAATTATGCTGCACATCCACAAAGACCTCAATATACCTAATACCTGGCTAGGCGTCCGACACTGCATTTTGAAGTAATCAAGCGCGCCCATTTCACAGATCCATAACAGGGGCAGAGTGGTTAAGCAAACATGGCATTAAGGTCAGTGCTAGGGTTGGAAACATAACCTCCCTCTGCTCCTATCACTACCAGATGCAAGGAAATTAATTTAATGAAATGGAAACACAGAAAAGTGGGACACAAGAAAGGGACTTGCTACGGAGTTAGAAATTCTTTTTGGTGACCACCAGAAAATCAAAAGCAAATGACAAACTAAAAGGATGAAATGCTAAGTGACTAACACTTGACTAATTCCAATCACGAAAGTAGCCACAATAGGAGACATATAGTCCACTGTGGACTTCATGAAAACAGCTACTCTGTAATCTGAAATGAAATTTAGATATCAAATGTATTAATATTGGCTTTGAACTAAGCATTGTTATTTCCCAAAAAGATTATTCTTTCTATACACACATACATACAAGTACATTCGCAATATTTTATTCAGTTTTAATATTGCACTCATCAGCAGGATATCACCTTTCAGAATTAGGAAATTGAACAAGGAGAGTAATATCTACCAGATGCCGCTCCTCTCCATTCCCCTTCCTCCCTTGTGGAAAAATACATGTGCAGCAATGTGGGGTGTTCTGAGAAAAGGGCAAGGTCAAAGAAGGCAATCTTCAACCAAAAATGCAGTTAGATTTGTAGTGGTTCCTAGTCCCACAGGTTTGCCCCATTAAAGTCCCCATCCTCTTGCAGGGATGAGCTTCACCTTTGAAGTAAACAGGGTATCAGTAATCAGCAAGTAGTGCAGCAGCAGCCCAACGTACGGACCTGACCCAACGATCTAAGGACATTCATCCCTGACTGAAGGGGCCCAGCGTCACGGCGGCCAGTTCCCCTCTGCCCACAAGTGGGACCTCTGTTTCACTGCAGTTCTGACATGGCTTTTCATCAGCCACGCAAGGATCTTGGCCAAACAACAAAATAACACAAAGAGCAGACTGAAGGATCTGTTGCCCAGAAACCATTTCCAAAAATAACAGCAACTAGAACTTTTCCTAAAAGTATGCATTAAAAGCCAGAAACCAACTTGCAAGCTTGCTTTCTTCTTTAAAGGTTTAAGTCAACATACACAGCTACGTTGTAGCATTATCTTTCTTAAAACTATGGCTTTGGAAATTTAAAGAATCCACGGTTACCAAAAATCTCCTTTCCTGTGGCATTCAGATTGGGAAAGTTAAGCAATCCAAAGGTAAGGGCAACCTACAGGGAACTGTTTGAAAATTTAAGTGAACGCTTGTAAAGATACTTACACCACTGACATCCTGTATCATACATGTTCTAAGTAGCTATTTTAAGTCAAAAGGTGACTAAAGGCCACAAATACGATTACTATACTCTACAACTTGACTTTTAATATAAAAAGCTGGTTTTTATACACAGATTCTAGAAAACCTTCAAGCTAAAGTTTCCCTTAGCCCCTTACACTCCTCCTCTGGTTTTAAAATCTGCAAAGGATCTTGCAAACCCAAGTTTACGCTAACACAGCGGTTTCAGGTAACAAAGACAGGAGGGGAAATCAGGGCATTACAGTCATCCGAGTTTTCCATTTATCAAACACTCACTCTGCATGAAAGGCAACTCTGCTCACAAGGAACATGGGAGAGGGAAAAAAACCCGCAGTATCTGGCTAACCACCTACAAGAAAACCGTGATTCAGAACAGAATGAGGAAAATATCTGAGATCCAAACATTCAGTTAAGTCACTTGAAAGAAGCTATTCAACTGAGATTTATTACAGAATTTCCAGTTACACTTCCATTGACTTCACTAGTTTGTAAGAATGAGTATCACCTTACTGTACAAAGTTTAGAAAAAGATATAATCATTCTGTCAGCAGAAAAATATAAATGTCCTTCTATGTAAGGAATTTCTAGATTCTTTTCAGTCTCTCTTTCTAAATTTCCATATAATGCTGAAAATTAATTATTGGCTTGATATATGGGATGCAGTAACATGGTCTTTCTAATAGCTCTTTTGGTCACCACCATCGTAAGAACAAGTAAACCTAACTCATCTCTCACTGCCAACCACAACACACTAAACAGAAACCATCCCTCTCCCTTCCCAAAAACAAAACAAAAGATTTTCTCTTTGGAATTGACAGATGGAGCACACATAAGGAATTTGCCAGAGGGGTTTCTGCTGTAAAGAACTACAAGTTTGTACTCAGAAAGTGTCTGGAACAAATGTAAATATATCTGGTCTTCAAATGGTTATTATGATCACTGCTAACTGAAACGCATTCAAGAGAATGCAAGAAATGACCCAATTCCTAACATATATAAATTAGAAGAAAAAAGCTCTGAAGTCCTAATTCAATCTGAAGCATCAGTCTGAAGTGGGTTAAAAAAAAAAAATGCAGAAACGGAACATTAGGCCCAAAGCAACAGAAGTATTTAGGGCTCTAGTTATAGTTGTAAATAGATGTAGACTTAAGAGGGACTTAGAACTATGGTCATTTCTTACATAGCAATGGCAGATCAGCAAGCACAGAACACGAGCAGAGAGGCTAAGGTGCAGACACAGTACAGTCACAGGCAACCCACAAGCCTGGCACGAGGAGTCTGGTGACTTTTGGCACGGACATGCCTGCAGAAGGTTTTATTCCCACACTTGAAGAGACCTGCAAACTTCAACTCTGATGTGTTTTCAGGTGGGAAGCAGAACAACTGTGGGTATTCAAAAGCAGGTTTGCTGCCGAAGAGTGAGCTCAGATATTCATTATCATCACACTAAATATTAAATTAGACACCGAATCATACTGTGAAGGCACCTACCTCTGAATGGAACAGAATTCAGGTGCTCAAATGCTAGCAAGATGCTTAGAAGTAGAGAACTTCCACAATCAAAGAAGGTCATATTTACAATGCTGGCATTAACAAGATCCTTATGAAAAGGTAAGCTGGCATCAGGCGCCAAAAGTATCAGCCAAATGATGTGAAATACAACAATTCAACACAGAGCATGAGAAATGCAACTAAACTACCGACGCTCAGGCAGATACCAAACACTGCTGGCAGCAGTGTAATGGTAAGTACTGGGAAGAGAAAGGGAAATCTTAGGTACTGTCTTCTTGCCAAATTCCAGAAAAAGGAAGTCAGTTCCCAAGCAGGAAAAAAAAGCATCCTTCACAAAGAGCTCTTAAGCCAGTAGAATAGAAAGTCTTTCTGGCAAAAAATGAGGAGGAAATGATCAATTCAAACATGATAGCAAGGGAAAGTTCTATCTGAAATAAAACCACTGTTTCCATTGATTAGTAATACCCAGGAGTCATAGTTTCTATCCAAGGCAGCATGGAAGAAAAAAAACCTATCAAAGAGACTACACAACATTTTTTCTGTTCTGTATGCAATCTCATTTCTTAATCAGATTAGGTCAGAAAAAACAGCGTAACACAAAAACAAGAGAAAGTTTTAAGCTTTCAAACTCATCCTAACACATTATTTTGAACTATAATATACCTGCAAGTTTTGTGGTCAAAATTTCTTCATACTCTTCACGGATTTTCTCTTCACGTTCTTTCAGCAAACGTTCACAGATCATTCCAACTTGTCTGAGAGTAAACAGCGGCTGTTCTTTTTTCAATGGTGATGATGCTGCAGATGAAGTACCTAAGATTAAATATTTGGGCATACAAATTTAAACCTACAAGTAGTTCAGAACCATTTTTATCATCAGTTTTCTTCACATCTTTTACATTAAAGGAACTTTACAGAACACTTGGAGAAGTCTTTGCCACATGAACACTTCTAATTACTATTACAGTAAAACTGGACACTCAAAAGGAAGACATCTACAATGGACAATACGCACAGGTATCAAAACATGAAGAGTGTTACACAAACACTGTGAACACCATTTACATGGCAGTTGCCATTTACAAATTTAAGCTTCTATTTTATATAAAAATTACAGTACAGTATATTTTTGCAAAGACAGCTACTTTGCAAAAGCCTATTACAGTATCAGTGGCGGAGTATGCAGGATGCTCTCTTGAAAACAATGCAAGCTTTGTATCCTACTGATTTTCAAAATGAGAAGCTACAATCTTCCAGACCAATGCTAGTATTGCCAAAAAAAAAAAAAGCAACAGTAACTGGTGAGAAGGTGCCATAAACCAGCAAGTAACTAGGGAAAATTATTTACGCAGAGTCTAAGAACACACTGCAGAATTACACAGAATTTTGGGGTACCTGGCAAAGCTGGTCCAGTAAGAAGAAATGCATGTGGCTGTGCATCAGTAGAACAACAAGGATCTGTCTGCTGGAAGCTATTTTCTAAGTGTCTCCTCTTCTGCATGCGTTTATACTCCTGTTTTATGTTGTACAGAATTTGTTCTAAAAGAAAAACAGTAAGAAAATTAAGCCTAAGATAATTACATTTCGGTATTCCACTTAACTTTATTTCCACTCAAACACCAAACACTGTAGGTAATTAACAGATGATAATGGTAGACTCTTAAAATGTGGCCTGCAAAACCCACCATGTTTTACCTAAGAGACATACAGTGAAAGTAATTAAAAGAAAGGTAACTCCAGACTGTTTTCACCAGGAGAACACTAGCAAAAATGTTGTTAATTAAGGTCAGGTATTGGTGGCAGAGTACTGCTAAAAAAAAATAAACAGCATAAGTTTAAAACTTAGGAACTATCAACCATACAATATGGATGTATAAAAATTAGGCTGCAAAACTTCTACTAGTATTCATAACCCTCTTCTCATAAATTTAAGTTGCAATCATCATTCTCCCCCAGACAAT
Organism: Dromas ardeola; assembly: GCA_013398915.1. Classification (NCBI taxonomy): domain Eukaryota; kingdom Metazoa; phylum Chordata; class Aves; order Charadriiformes; family Dromadidae; genus Dromas; species Dromas ardeola. Next base: position 436,514 of record VYZM01012242.1, on the reverse strand, counting down.
GTTTATCTTTCAAATAGTTAAGGGTAACAAAAGACTCCAGAATAAAACAAGTATATGAAATACCATCCCTCTCTGTATAGTTACTGGTATATAGGCAAAGTGGAGAGGAAAACACAATTTAGACAGAATATGCATAAAGCAACTACTGCTTAAAATCTCAAAGAATTGGAAACCAAAAGACAAAATACAAAAGCCTTCCACACATTTTTGACAGCCTCAGATCTAGCCAAATAAACACAATGGATGGTCAATAGGCTCTATGGCAATATGAAGTTCAGAATTGATTGCACTGAATGAAATATACCAAATGCTTTCAAAAAATCTCATTTCCATTGTAGAATTACAAGGAAAGAAGTAAACCTTGCAAGAAAACTACCAATCCTGCATGCCTTCTCCCTGAAATTCCATGTACCAAAAGGCTCCCAAATACACCAGTGCGTTAACCGCATATGCTCTGAAAATGTGTAACATTAAAGAAAAAAAAAAAAAGCCATTTTCTATTTTTACAGGAGACTTTCACAGAAAAGAGACTTCAAAGACGCCCTCTTTATGAGAATTCTTACTTTCAAATGCATTTAAAAAAAATTCCCCTAAAGTATCAGCTTCTACTGAGACCTCGGGACTTTTGGCAAAGACAGGTTTCCAAAGCTCAGATGCATACAAATCAATGTGATCATGTCAGAGCTGCAAAGGACTCCACTCACTCAGTACCTTCCTACTTCTGTTTGGCATTTTGCCAATACAGTACCATGAAAACTCAACTAATTTTCAGCTTTGTAAACAGTACGCTATTGAGGTTCCTTATTTGAACATTTTCTAGTAAGCAACCATGTGAAGCAACTAACTTCAGCTATCAGCTTATTCAGTCAGTCGCTGAAGCCTGTACTAGACCAAGCAGAAGCAAACATTTGCCAATTCTAGTTCAGCAGTGTTTCTTCAATTCCGTAAGTCAGTCTGGGGGTTCCCAACTCATAAAAAGAGAGGAATGTGTTTCCAGTTAACAGGAACACCAACATTTTCAGCAAAGGAGTTTCTTGTTTGGATTTTGTCCATTGATGAAGGCTTTGCAGTTTAAGCCTTTTCAGTCCCATGCCCACCGTGCTTGTGCAATTTTCAGCTCCCTAAACGGGGACCAATAACTTGGTTCAAAGAAGCAGCAAACGCAGAAGACATAATAAAGAAGCACACTAGGGAAATCAAGAGAAGGAAACAGTGCGAAAGTGGGGAAAAAAGTACTCAAGGGTGGCTGGAGGATTCATACTTTTTTTGTAGGACAAGAGCCACACTACACTCCAGAAATACATAAATCAGGTTAAACCAAGATGCAGTCAGGCTTCCAAAATTAAATAGAATCCCATATAGAATTTGTCACGTGCATACAAACTGCATCAGTCGGAAAATGGCCTTACTACCTTTTTACTCAGTAGCATTATGGCAGTAAAACAATACTTTTTCTCAGAACCAAGTGCTGTTCTAGCTAAATCGATACTGGGTAATTTTGAGTGGGAATCAAATTAACTCATAAAATAACATCTGTCCTAAAGCTTGTCTACACTATGAGAAACGTGACTGCAAACATTCCCACTGTATTTACACTAACTGAAGAATGTAACAGATCACGTGCATCCTTCGCTACAACTACTTTGTCCTGGGCATACTTTCCAAATTCTGCATGAGCTGCAAAAACGTGAGCAAAATTTCGGGTGTGACAACTTTGATAAAAATCTTCTCTACAGCTCTCCTTTATACTATCTTTCTGCAGAAACAGCCTCAAACCACATTAACCACCCAAATCATTAAGGGAAAAAAAAAATTAAACAGACTCTGATTAATGGATAAAACTCCAAGAGTTAAAACAATCATCAGCCAAGTTTTCTCCAGCTGTAACAACTCCTGAAAACTAAATAGGGAAACATTAAGAGAAAATGTTAAAACACCAGCCCGAATAGAAGAAGCAAATGCAACATACGGGGGAGAGGGGCAGGGAGCGACAGAGAACAGGGAAGTTTGCAGAGATACGAGATAATGACTTTGGGAAAACAGTAACAAAAGGGATAGAAAATTAAGATATGTCCACGAAGGATAAATGATTCTATTCCAAATTATATTGAATTGTGGACACAGAAGTCTCAATGATACTACAGTAATTTCTTCTGCTTCTAACTTGGCAACACTTTTAAACTTGCAATCTGAAAATCTTGCTCTGAAAATCAAGGATCTGAAGAAATGCCACTGACGGATACATTGGGAGATCCCTGTCCTGATTGACAGTTTGCATTACTACAACTTCAGGAAAAGCTGTAAAACTAAGCAGAGCAGGATGGAGGAGGGGACTATTTAAACATGACAATGCACTGTCTACATTGCAAACAGCCACCAGGAGAAAAAAACCTGAGATCTGCAGTCCTGACTGAACACTACTTGAGCATGTACATAATCTGGTTTTGTAAATGGTGTTCCTCTGTTTAGTCTAATTTAGGAGATTTAAGGCACTATTGCTCAGTACAGAGAACTGGATGAGAGCTCTACTCAGTACTGTGCTGCTGGTAGGCAAGAGGACTGCGAGAATGACTCATCTCATACTTCCCGATCTCCACCATTTGTAAAACGGAGATTAATAGTCAAGAAACACAAGTTTAACACAGCATCAAACTATTCAATGACTTCTCACACAAATGATCAGACTAGCAATGCCTCAAATTAAGCAGGCACATTTTTGCGGCAGCAAAGACTGAGGAGACATTTTTGTTAACATACAGTTACATAAAATCTATGCCTTTAAACAAAACTACTTCACTGTGAAGTGAAATGTAAGCCTGCAAATATTTATGACTGATTTTAAATGAAAACCTGAATGCCAAATTTAATTATTTTGTCTTTTTTTTTTTAAACAATCTAGGACAGTAAGGAAAGTTGCTTAAAAGCACCGAGTTACTTCTTACAGTTTTGCTTAATAAATCCACAAAAATACATCTGATGAACAAACATTCCGTTCAAAACAGTTTTCATAGCATCTCAGCACTTGAAAGAGGCCATGAAATATTAAGGCAGTGCAAATCAGACAACTTTTGAACAAAACCTATATTGCAGACATCTAACTGTAAAGCCCTTTAAAACTCTGGCCCAGTTAAACAAAGCTTAGAGTTACCAGATCTCGTTCTCCAACCTAATTTTGATTCCAGAAAACCTTCCTGACTTTTCAAGTTCAGTTTCTTAACTTCTTAACTTCAATTAGCTCTGACTATTCTCTCTGCAGTTGACACCTGAATTAAAATGTACATTTAACTAGCGCCAAACACAGGACAGCTTTTTTTATGTGTTCCTCAATGTGGAGGCCCAAACTGTCTTTTTCAACAATGACATGCATTTTAATTAACAATTTATTTTATACATAAAAATTTAGAATCTGAAAGCGCACTCATTAAAGAAAACCTAATCTAAGTGAGCTTCTCTAAGACTGTAAAACTGAAGTAAGAACTTGAATCGTGTATATTAGAACTCATTAGATGTTTAAAATAAAGACTTGCATCCATTTTATAGGTGCTGAAGTTCAAATCAGACATTATACGTCAGGCAATAATTTCATTTATGAGATGACAAAAGGAATATATGTAATATGATCAAACATACATCACTGTGGCCTATCCTCCGTTTCTTTTTAATTTCACTTCATCCCCTGTGCTCAGTGTTTCCCAGAGGTTAGAGGTACAAGGTATCTCTGAAGGCACAGAGCTAGCTAACACCAGGCAGAGGTACTAAAAGTGAAAATAAGGCTTGCTGAATCTAGGGTAGCAGCAAGAAAAAGCCACACTGCCAACACACTGAAATGAATTAGTACTTCATAAATGGACACTTCAAATTCAAGATGAGTATGAATCCCAGACAGTTATGCAAGACTGTATTATATGCCCCCTTCTGCCCCTTCAGGTTCAAGGCTAAGTTAAAGAATGACAAAGATTGATACTGTCTCACCACAACTACTAAAGGCACAGGAGATTCAGTTAAATACACCTGAATATAATGAAATGCACAGACACTCTTTTTTTTTTAATCTAGAGCTCTGTGTACTAAGAGCATAAAGTTGAGTACATATCTTTGTGAAATACTGCATTAAGATGAAGGACAGCATTCATACCAGCCTTTTTCAGAATTTTTGAAATGATTTGGAGAACCAAAATTTCACGTTTCAGCTGCTTTCACACCCAATGAAGATTGGATGAAACATGAAGGAGGCAATTCAGAATTCAGGTTTGACATCTGGAATATGATCTGTCACACTAATGGATTACAAAGCCAAATGATGTCATTTCCAAGGAGTGATGCCGTCTTCTTAGTTCCTCTAATTCATGATAAAAAGGCAAGTTATTCTTTTTCAAAGTTCTGTCATCTAATTACTTCATCCTGACCTGTAATTACCTAGAAATTATGTACAAGAGAAACAGCAGTTCAACTTGAAAAGGTAACAAGGTAAACAATTATTTTCTCCATTTTAATAACTGCTTATCAACTATGAAGGTGCTGATTGTTTCCCTGAAGGATTTTTTTCTTCTTTTTTTTTTTTTNGGGGGGGGGTGGGGTGGGGCGTGATTTTGAACTAGCAATCTCTCATCTCAGTTCCTGGCTTCTCTCATTTTGCTTAAAGAAACTTTGGCAAAACACATAGGAAGGTGACTCAATAGGCTGAAATCAGAGTAGCAGTTTTCCTGGCCCGAAATGGAACCTAAAGCTCAGGTTTCAGTTTGCAGTGTCCCCATTCAACATATGTATTCAAACTTGAACCATGCCTGAGATTTCTTCTAAGTGAATCAATCAAATGCTATCCTGATGTCAACAAGAGCATGCATCTTCAGGGATTTCAGCTCCTGCAAAAGCAAAACTACTTTACTGTTCTAGTTCAAATTTATAACATTTCCATTAGGCCGTCACCCTTATTCAACATTTTGTTGATGCTACCACATTGCTAGTTTTGGTCTCCCTACCAGACTACTGACACGCAACATTACCTTTAAGAAGCTAGCTTCCCCTAAGGGCAGCGCTGCAGCAGAGCAATGGGTAACAGTATTCTTCACTTTTTGTATCTACTTATCCAGGCAATCCACAGACACAGACAGAAATTAAAATAATCCAGATATTCCTCTTACTCTCTTGCTTTGGTCATCATAGATGTCAGTCACTCCAGTTATGTTTCTTAATTAGGCATGGTCTGTGAGACTTCAGTAATAGGATGTATACTTTTGGAAATCATGCTCACCTCAGAGGAGCATGCTCTAAGCGCCAGAGAGAACACTGATAACGGCTACACGCTGACACTTCACAGCCAGCGCCTATAGCTACAGAACGGACAGACGCAGCTCAGAATGGACTCGTGGCGCAGAGCTGGCCACCTCACAAGATCCAATTACTCAAGGTCTCAGGCTGATGAAGGTTCTGGTTCTCCCGCAACAAGTCAGATGCTCACATACGCATTAGCTCATTCTGCAAATGTGTTACTTCAGGAAATCCCAGTTCTCCTGATCAAGGGGTTGAGGAATGAAAATAAATCAAGCAATGCAAAATGTATTAGACACAGCAATTAGATCTTTCTCTTCACATAAAAAAACGTCACACTGCATTTATCAGACTTGCCACTGAAACAAAAAACTGCTTCAACATTTTATAGAATCTATGACCAAGGATATTTAACATTTATAGTCGCTACAGGCATCTATATAGAAATTTCTCATATAATTTAAATTATCAGAATTATCAGGTCCAGATGCAGTCATTATGTGCTTTTTTTTTTTAAGGGGTGGGAATGTTTTGTTTTTTAGAATCCTAATGATTTCTGCAATACTGGAGCACAATGAGAAACTTGGCATCTCGCCAAGATAATTTAGCAATAAATACACATGTGGATAAATGTTAAGAAAACAGAAATTAAGCAGAAAGAGATACAGCACTACTGATACGTCACATTCCAAAGCCACTAGATCTGTCCATTTAAAAGGCAAACTCATACTTGGCCACTATCTGACCAAGTTTCAGACAGAAGTAGTTAAGTTTGCTCAAGAGGGCAACCAAAAGGTCACAGGAGGACAGCCTATAGGGAAGAGGAACACTTCTTCCTGTTCAAAAAGGTCACTCATTTTCTTGTATTAAATTTGAAAATTTGTGTTAATTAGATCAGTTTTTTCCCTCAGATTATTCTGTGAAAAAAAAAGGTATACATTAAACACAAATTTATCTACCTGTAAAGAGTCCTTCGTGAGAGAGGGACTCTTAGAACCAACTCCATTTGCCATCTTTAAGTAGAAACATTTGCCATAAAACTTCCATTACAGCAGCAATACCAATTATGCATACTCCTTACTAAATACTGCATATATTCAATAGTTTCCATATTCCGTCAAACATTTGACATTATCTCTGCTTGGATTTCAACCAGTGACCCCCAGCTGAAGGACTGTTCTCAATAACCCCACCCACTACAATTTTTGGTTTGCAACATCAGCTAGTTGCTGGGGAAGTGCTGAGGCAGACGACTGTTTCAGAAGGAGGAAAAATTGCATGGGCAGATGCAAGTTTGTGGATTTTTAAGTGACTTCACAAACTTTTTAAATACAACATTCTTTTTGATTCTACAAAGTTCTAGCTGCAAGTTAGCATCTGATTTGGGGTCAGGAGTATTCAAGAAAGCTACTGATCTCAGTTTGTCTTCTCAGTTGCTATGTATCACGAATGAGGAGATTTAAATCCCTAAGGTCAACATTATCTCCCCCCCCCCAACGCTCTGTGTCACATCTGTGC
>VYZM01012242.1:410013-425106 GCA_013398915.1 Dromas ardeola | reverse complement strand
CGGCGGTGGCGCTTCCCTCTGTGACTCCCACACCAGCAATATGGCGTCAATAACAACGCCGCGGATTCAAAAACCAACCCCCCGCACTGCGCCTGCGTTCCTGGGGCGGTGGCGGCCGCGGAGGCTCAGGGGAATTGTGGTTTCCCCGCCCCGGCCCCGCGGCTGGACGGCGGGGCGCCCGCANCGCCGGGACTACAAATCCCGCCGTGCCCCGCGCCGCCCGCACCGGCTTCCGGGTTCTGGTTTAAATCCCCCCTTGGAGGCTGTGGTGCGGGTTAAAGGATGATGCTGTGGCGGGGGACGGGGTGGCGGTGCCCGCGGGGAGCGGTGCGGCCCTGGGGAAGGGGTGAGGGGGTTCCCGTTAGGTCCTGGGGACACAAAGCGGGGGAGAGGCCTGCGCTAGGCCCCGCGGCCTGGCCGGCTGCGGCCCGGGGCCTGCTGGTTCTGCGGGTGCCGAGCGGCTCCGACGGCGGCAGCGTGTCCGCAAGGCGCTTGTCTGTATGCCAGGTGAGGGCAAAGTGCGTTTAGTGGCCTCCGTGGCGAAGGCAGAGCAGGGAGCGTGCAGGAGTCAGAGGTACGAAGCGGGGTGGAGGTGACAGCTAAGGACACGCCAGAAAAGGTCCCGGCGATGCCGAGAGTTGTGTCTCGGTGTAACCGACTGATTTCCGTGCAGTTGCGTAAAGGGCTTTCTTGCGGTGAGGGGAGAGGTTCAAAGAACTATAGCTGTTTGTGGGAAGAGCAGGGCTCTTTCCTGTTCGGTTTCCTGGTTGAAATAAACTGTGTCGCAGTTCACCCCAGTGGAAAAGCTAACAGGGGTGGGTGGGCCCCCAGAGATATGTAACTTCCAGCTTTTCTGTATCTAGTCCTGTTAATTTAACTATAAAGATAAAGACAGGTTGCTTTTGGAAGGTCAAAGGTGGAATTTTATCGTAAAATCTTAACACTTTGGTGGGTTTTTCATTGTCTTATGAAATGTAAGCTAACCTTTCTCTAATGACATTAAAAAAATACCAAAACAAACCTTACTGCCATTTGTAAGCAAATTCTTGCTTTATGTGCTCTATGTGTGGCATATAGTGTTAATTAAGCCATGACAGCACCCAGCCAGTCCAAACACAAATCTGATGTCTGCGCTGACAATGTGGTTGTGCAGTTCTTACTGTAACTGATGTTTCAAGCGATGAGGTGACCTGGCAGAGCTTTTCTGCCCAACAAAAACAGAAATAGTAATTAATAATTTGCTTTCTGTAACAGATAGTTTGTGATGATGTTGGAACAATTAGGTGAAATTCTCCTTAGGTTTACCTGGCTTGCCTTGGCCTAAAACTAATTACAGAAAATAGCAAAATTATTCCTCTTCTGTTACCTTTTCCTCTGTAGAGGAAGTACTTGGAGTATTTCCTTGGTAAGGAGGATGTTGACAAGCCTTTCTAAAGCTAAGACAAGTTCTGGTTCTCCATAACAAGGCTCAGGAAATGTACTGATGCTATTACAGTGTTATAATTGTCCTACTGTTACTATACCGGTATAACTCCTTCTGTGGATACTCTTCTTTGGAATAATGATGTCTGGTTTTCCATTCATTTAATTCTTCATTTCCATTACATTTCCCTAAGCAGATAAGTTTCCCTGTGTTAGCGCAACAGTCTTAAGTGTTCTTACCAAGCACTTCACCTAGGAAGATTGAGGCAAAATGTTTTTGCAGGCTTTGAATTAAGGAAATCTTGCATGTTTTTCAGCATATGTGTGTCACTTGTTTAGTTTGGAATGCTCTGTGCCCCTACAGGACCAAGACAGCCGCTTCTGCCCTCTTCTGTGTGCTGAGAAGTGCCCGTATTTGGGTGCAATATTGAAAAAAATATTAGAATAACCAGCACTTTCACACTGAAATTAATATTTTGTATATATTCTGCATTCAACAGCAGAAAAGATCCGGTAACTCAAGTGACACTGGATCCTAAGGACCATTCAGGCACAATTTAAGTCAATTAAAACAGTCTGAGGAATCAGGCAAAACTTCATCAAGATAAGCTACTAGAAAGCAAGCTTTTGCCAGTGCAGGCAGCGCTATAATTGTAAGCAATTGATTAGAACCGTGATTGTCCTAATCAACAGAGTAACTCAGGCTTTATCTGACCTTTAATTTGTTGAGCTAAACTGAAATAAGTCTGATTTAAGTCAAAATAAGAATTCACACAGCCCTTTGCAGCAAATTGAACCCAGCTAAACCAATGTAGCTTTGCATGTAGACAAGCCCTGAGGCAGCAAAATGTCCAACAGCAGTGACAAAGTGCTTGATGGTTGTCAGGGAACATGTGTTTTTACTTTCATTGTGGCAGGAAACACCATAGGGTCAAGGCTGCAAACCACTGTTTATATTGTTCTTTCTCCTACTTACTTATTATATAACCAATTTGCAGCGTCCCATTATGTGCTACATGGGGTGCCTTTAAAATTATAAGCATATTTTTAAAATAAATAGTACGCACAAATTTTATTAATACTGGGAATGGGGGAGCTTATTTATAACTGGTGTTGTGCTAGATTTTATTGGATCTGCACTTCAAGCATGACACCTGTTAAAAAGACAAGTCCAGATGCAGGACAACATTTTGACCTTTGTACAGCTCTGAACGGGGTGGGGAAGTAACCCATTCAGGGTATTGCTTTGGGACTGTGATGGAAATGTCATAGTTGACAAAATGTTAGTCTTTATGCATTCTTTTTTCTTCCCCTTCCTCTGCCATTGCTTCATTCCCCCATTGTTTTTTTGGGTTTTTTGGGGTTTTTTTTGCTGTCTTCCTCTCATTCTCTTAATATACCATCTTGACTCTGCTTCCTTTTCCATTTCCTTGAGACATCCTATTCATTTGGTGCAGGGTCCACCTCACAGCCCATATCTTTTCTTTTATGCCATCTAACCATATTCCTCCTACTTCACACAGTGGCTTATTTCTCATTAACCCAGTGGTGCTCGCAAACCCGGTCACCACTAGTTAGCTGAGCTGTTTTCTAGGACTTGTTCCGTCTCACCCTGAGTGAGTAAAAGTCACTTTAAGCAGTGTCATTCTACTTGAATTTGGCCATGCATACTGAGGGTTTCTTACTGATGTATCAGGCACACACTGTAGCTGTAGATTTTGTAGACAAAATGCAGTGGAGATCATCTGTCAGGACTTCAGTGAAGTGTTTGTGTGGTGCCAAGTGAAAAAGGATTAGTTAAGGTGAAAAAATAAGGATTAGTGCAGGAATTGTAAGGCAGGAAAAACAGCCAAAAGAAAAATGGAATAAATTTCTCAATCTGCTTTGCTATACAGTCACACAGATAGTGCTGGCAAAAGGGAAAGGATACAGAGGAACAGGAATGAAAGCCAGAGGTCAGCGAAGGTCAGGTCTGCTTCTTTAGGTGGTGATTTAGTGCTGCTAAACTGTACCAAAAATTGTGATCTGAACCCGCAATGTGGAGTGACCTTCAGTAGCACAAACGTGTTTCTTAGGTATAAGGTATTTCCATCAGAAGCACAGAAGTGTATTTGCCAATATGAGACATTGAAAACACCTATTTAATCTGAAATACTGTATATAATTCCACTCATAGATATTCAGGAAAGATTCATTAAAACCAGAACTTATCCAGAAGAAGGTGACTGGGCTGATGAGGAAAATAAAAATGGAAAATTTACTTACTGCAAGAAGTTGAAGGATGATTGTTAGCTAAAGGTTATTGTCCCAAACAAATAACTATTGAAGTCCATGATTTTTCTCTTTTAAAAGGGCAAGAAGGAGGTAAGTTCAGGAGATTTTTAAGATCTATTTTAGTGATATAGACTGTGTTAATACAGGAACTGGCAGTTACCTCACCCAAACTGGAAATAAGAGGAAGATTGATAACTGCCAGGGGAATGAGTTTCCAGAGCACTCTTCCAGTAGCAGCAGTATGGGTGAAAATAAACAAAATCAACCCCAAATCTTTAGATGAGGATTAGGTGGTCTTTAGTTAAGGTCTAATATTTTAAGAAAAGGGATTGTATGGTATGGTTGCTTTCAGTGGCACAAGACTGTCATGAATGACCCAGGAAGTCCTTGCAGTTGTTCTGTAATGTAAGGTGGCACCAACGAAGTCACAGTGAAACTAAACTTCTACTTGCAAGGAGGTGAAGCAGTAATAACCCATTTGAGTCACTTCACCTATATTCAGGGCAATACATCGAGGTTATAAAAGGAAAATTACTAAACTCACTGGTGTATACGCGTGAATTGTGCTAATGGACCTGGATATAGAATAACTAGGAAGCAGTGAGTAAAATTTCGCAGCCCTGACTACTGCAATTACCTCGACAATTTCAGGAAAGCATCAATGCTACTGAAGCGTGGATCAGTGCCCTTTTACATCTGTTATCAATCGCAACCTTGAGTAGGTTCACCAAAAAAAGTAATGGGGTATAGGGAGGGTAGTGTCGTGAGGTACTGGAAATGTTCCTGCAACCTAAAGAAAAAAGATCTTACATCCCCATGTCCTGCACAAACTTACCCTCCACTGTCAAATGTTTAAATACAAAAGCATTTACATTATGCCTGTCTCTTACCTTCCTTCCTTTTTCTTTTGTAAAGAATTTATGTTTTTAAACTTCATATGTAATGTTGCCTGCCTGAATTTTTAGAGAAACACCACACCAAACTAAATTCTGCTTTGTGCTTGATCTTAAAAAACTGCTACAGTGCTTTAGCAGAAAGGAAAACTACACTTCTTATACAAAGTTTGTTTGTTTGTTTTTTCCAAAAATTCTATTACATATTTGTAGGGCAATTAATTTTTCATAAGTGATTATAAGGGTAAAAGAGCAGTATGGTATTATATATTAACTGGAGAGTAGAATCGAGTCAACCAAAAATTCATTGAACTGGAATGGTGAAAAAAACTACAGGGCAAATACTAATCATGTGAATAATACTGAACATGTGAATTAAGGGCCATTGAAGTCAAACACAGAGTTGTGAATGTCTCAACTGTTGTGGTGGACTGGAGCCTGGATCCTCCGCGAGCTTACACAACTGCGTCGGGCTGAGATGTAGTGAAGGTCAGGCTTTTCTTCCGTGCCAGTATGGTAATGAACAAACCAGCATAGGTCACAGTGGTGACTGAGACATAATAACTATTTCCTACTAATTTACTCAGGTGTAGGAGAAGGTTTGAGACACCTTCCATTGTGTTCATTCGCAGCCTGTAGCCCTGTAGTTTGGTGTGCACATTGAAGAAATGGGCACATACTTTTCATTGCAGACCTGTTGCTTCTTTGGAAATTTGCATGGAGAATCAGTGGAGGCCAGCTGAAAATTTCAATCTTATTGAACACGCTTTTCTACAAAGAACAATGAAGAACTGAGGACTTGAATTAAATCTCCTATTTTCCCAGATCATTTACTAAGGATTCAACTTCTCTGTCACTATCTTACCTGTCTTTTCTATCCTTCTCTTTTTTTTCAGATAGTATCTGGCTACATTTTGTCCTCAAAAACCTCCTCTCTCCCTCTGCAGCTGACGTTCAGGATACTCCCCAGTTTCACAGGTGGTGTGTATGTGCACTGTACCATCTATACACACCTGCTGCTTAACCTGCTTCTCCACCTCTGATCGGTCCACCCCTCCACTTTCCCCTCTCTGCCCCCCTCTGCCAAGCACATGCAGTACCTCTCACTCCGGGTAATTCTGTTGTCCTCCAAGCTCATTTGCACCCTTTTCTGCCCCATATGAACTCTGGGTTTAGGCCATGCTTGTTCTTCTGTGAAGTATTTCCAACAACCTGTTTCCCCACCTCAGACCTTGTTTCCGAAATTCTTCCCCGGACTTAGGTCACCTTTAGCTTGAGGTTGCTCATAAATTACCAGCTTTATAGAAGTTTCTCCTGGGGAGTCTGTAGGTTCTCCTTTCCACTCAGCTCAGGGTCTCTCTGTTCCCCATTCCAGCAGATAAAGTTTTCACTACCTTCCTCCCCCTTCTTCCTCAACAAACAGTAGCATCTCTCCACCATTGTGCCCCTTCTTGGGCCTTCTTGGATTGTTCATCCCTTCAGTTTCGGGCCTCACCTTCTGTGCCCAGTGTTGTTCTGCTGTTGCCTTAATTTGGGATTTGTGTCTTTGCTCTCACGTGTTCTGGTCCAGCCCAACGTTCCTCTAATCACATCCTTCCTTCCCTTCTGCTTCCTTCTGAGGGATTTCATTCATGCTGCCCTTTTTGTTTGAGCCTGGAGCAACTGCACCCATCTTGTGAACCAAATCCACTCTGTCTTCATTCAAATCTCCCCATAAAATGTACTTCTGCCACAAAGCCTATCCAGCTCGGATTCCTCTGCTGAAATATATCCCATTCCTCTATAATAAAAACAAATCCTGTTTCATAACAAAACAAAAAGAACTGAGCGAGAGACTGACTGTGCAATTAATTTTTGCCAGTTGCTTTCTGCCAAGAGCAACATGCTTGTTCTTATCCCACTCCTTAGGATTGTCCTCCCCATGTGCCTCCTGTTTGTCCTTTTGTTTTGTTATCGGCTTTCGAGTCCTTCCTGAGGGCTCCTGGCCTGATCCTGTGCTCACATTGGAACGAAGCGAGCAGTAACTCCGCTGCAGCGAACAGAGCTTTGCCAAGGTGAAATTTCTCTGGAAGGCAAATCAGCCCTTTGTTTTAATATTAGCTAATAAAGCCTGTGCACAGCTCCAGCACAGCACTCTGGTTTTAATTAATAAGAATTAGCATATACATCTACATACACTCTTTTTTTTTTTTTTTTTCCTTTGCGGGCTCAGCTACTTTGAAGAAAACCTCTTTGTATGTCTTCCTGGTTATTCTGTATCTTGACATAAAAAAAACCCCAAACGAATAAAAACCCAAAACCCCATGTAACATCAAACTCCCACGCAAACAGAAGGCTTAGCTGCCGCCGGTGTCGGGGAGCACTGGGAGCAGCCCTTCCCGCCTGCCGAGAGGAGCCCGGCTTCCAGCCCGAGCTCCCCGCTGCTGGGGAGCCGTCCAATTCCCAGCCCGCCATCCCTTCCTCAGCCTTTGCACAATCCCACTGCAGTGACTTCCCAGTCCTAATTGGAGCCTCTGGGCATTGTTGTATTATTATTATTTAATAAACAACCACATAAAACACTGGTTGACATTTAAATAAGAGTAAAGAAAGGAAAGCTCTGACTCCTAGACTGTTTTGTTTTCCTGTTGACTTGGGTGGAAGCAGGAGCAGGTTTTCTATACAATACCCACGCTCGCTGCACACACGCTTATGTTTTAAGAAAGGCATTGCTAACATGGGCCCAGTGCAGATGAGAGGGCCATACCTACTGCAGCTGTCAATCCCTGTTGCAATGTAAGCTGTAAATACAGAGCCATATCCTGGACATTCCCAAATAGACCACGCTAACAGCTTTTCTTGCCTGAGCTACACAAGCGAGGATTCAGCATCATTTTCTGCATTGTTACCCCAAGCATGTCCTTTTGATCGGTTATCTGAAACGCGCAGCCGTCAGGATGCTATTAAGAAGAATAAATAGAAGAGAGAGTTTTATTTTTGCATTTGATTTTAAGTTTGAAACATTTCGGAGCGAGAGTTATCATAACAAAAGAAAATGTGGTGTCCTTGAAGTGAACGCAGAGGAGCACAGCTCGTTCAATAAGGTTTTGAAAGAAAACAAAGAGCTGAAGGCCGGAACTGACTCCTTTAGAAACAAGTATAAAATGAGACAGGATTCAAAATGCTTAAAATACTTTGGTGACAAGCAACAAAGAAGCGTCTGTTACTAGAATTGATTCAATTAAGGAAAGGGAGGGAAAATCTTGAGAACTTTTTAAAAAGTAGAGATTTGATGTGTGGGGAGTGCAAGAACAAAATTCTTCTGGGCCACGATCAGAGCCCTGAATCAGCATAACTCTTTTCCTTGAAGAAAGTGAAAACTAGACAAGGGTGAGTACGTACACCCTTATTATTCTTTTTCATTGTGGATCAAAGAGGAGGAATTCTCGGGGCTGCCAGCTCTCCACTTTCCCGCAGTGAGTCTGGAGTGCGGGCTGGGTTTGTTTCTCTCGGTTAGGCAATGCCTCTCTAATACTGTAAATGATCAGGTCCTGTAATGGACTTCTTGTGAGATCTGAATCTTATTTACTGGTTTGTGTGTGGTATAAATGTTTTTAAAGTATTCAGTAGGAGTGAAACATTCTTGCTGTTTATAAAGCTTACGTACATATATGCCTTAATTCTAGGGAGTTCACCCCTCCTTCTTCCCACCATTTCATTACATGTTTGTTCTCCTGTATTATATATTAAAAGCTTCATGCAGTGGCTCACTTGCATTTACATATGTGGACTGTAATACTTCTGTGATGTTGCTTGGAACTTCTGTATGAACATGTTATATAGAGTCAATGTGGGCATGACAAATGTGTTGCAGATTTTTTCGTAGATAAACACAGTCAGTGAATGCAAGTATGAATGAATTTGTGAGCAAGTTTTAATATCCAAGCGGAGCTTATGAGTGCGTAACACCTGTAACCACAACTGTCAGTGCAAACAGGGAAACTAGTTTTAAGGCATTTACGCTGATTTAAAAGTGCTGGACTTTGAAATACTTCAGCTGTAATGGTGGAGATGTGTTCATCCTCCGGCAGGTATTTAAGTGCATAAACTGTGTTATTAAAGAGTATGAACTTTATTAGCAACTGATATGCCAAATTCCTTGTGAAAGCAAGTACCAGAATGGTGAGGACTGCCTTACAAAGCAACCTGTGGCTTTTAGAGACATTATGGAAATCTTACTGTGAAATGGATTAAAAAGTGCTGGTTGGTGATCTTAGGGAGATGGGTGATAAGCATGGAGAAATTTTTTGGAAAGCAAAATGGGAGTTTACCAGAAGGGTGCTGGATTTGCATGAATGGCTGTGTAGCCAGTAATAGGTTTGGTCTAGAAGCAGGGAGCTCACTTAGGAAAGGCACTGCAGGGACATATAACACAAGGAGAAAACGGAATCTGACTGAATACAGAGTATAGTAATCTTCCCCTGAAGGGAGACTGACTGCTTTTTGTGAGAGTACTGAGACAAGAATATATTAAATTGCTACCAAAGATATAGAGAAGTATGTTGTGTAAAGTTTTCTGGTGCATTTTATCAAAACTGTTCACGTTACAAAAAGAAAGATACACATGCAAGTCCAAGACTTTAATCAGCAAAAAGGCAAAATGAACCTCTTTCACTCTTTTCTTTATTTATGAATCTTTGCTTGTTTCTGTATTTGGTGGAGGTACAGTTGACCTGAATTGGCCCGCAGAGTATTTCCTAGATATAGAGTTCATGTTCAATATGTGAAGGAAATTTGTTCTGAATTCACTGCAAGTTTGCCTGGTCTTTCTAAATAACACCATATTAGGTAGCTGTTGAACTGCTAGGTGTTTTGCAAAGAGAGAAAAAGAAATTGTCTTTGTATTTGCATTTCTTTAGAGCTCAGTCCGAGTTGTTTATTCATGGAAAATCGGGAGACAGTCTTCAAAATGGCCAGTAAACCTAAGGAACTGGGCTGGGAGCATCTGTTTCTTCCCATTTGAAAACCTCGCCTGTTGCTTGCCTCCTGCTGAGTACCTGGAAACATCGGTAAAAAACAGATTACATTAGTCCCATTGTATTTTAGAAGCTCTTTTGTCTGTATAACATTAGGATGATGTCAGAGGTTGGTTATGTGTTAGGTCGTTCCAATAAGAACAATTAATTTGGGGGCAAAAGCCAGTGAGGACCCTGTCAGATGCTGAACAATGTTTTTGGTTTTCATGCACTGAATCATCAGTGTTTATAGGCCTCCAACATGTAAATCACCCTGAGGTAATCTGGAAGGGAAGGATATGAATAAGCCAATTAAATTGGCAAAGAGCCTAAGGAACACCCTGTTTAGGGATAAAATCACATGCCTGTCCTAGTGCCAGTAGTTTTGGAGAAGGAAATAGAGTTAAAGTCTTTGTAGTTCATTTCTTTGCAGAGAGATGATTTAGAAGACTTTGGTCTTCTCCTTTTGTATGCATGAGCTCAGGCGACTGAGATAAGATAGTAAGTGGTGTGTTTTCTGCAAGTAACTTGTATTTTGATGACACAGAAGGATGTCATCCAGGTTGCAGAGGGTGTAGGAACTAGTTGCCTCATTTATGGTGATTATTTCATATTCAGTCTTACGATATGAGCAATCAAAGGACTGAATTGCCCTTTATCTCTCCAAGTACCTGTGTTTGGTTGGGGCTTTTTTTGGAAAGGGGGGCACAGTTTTCCATCAGGAAGCCTTCTCTACCCGACTCAGCAGTTACTAGCATACTTTAAGGGGCTCTATATCTAAACAATAACAAAAACAACTGCTCTCTTCTTACCATCTGCCAGGCCTGTGCCTTCAAAGGTGTGATGCAACAAGGAAAAAAGGCAGAGGTGAAGAAAACTTTTCACTGAAGTTTGTGCAGAGGAAAAAGTATTTCTAGTCTTAGTTTACTTCTTTACAGTATAAATGGATTCTTTTTGTGTTTTCAAGAGGCCTGCAGTATTTGCTGGAAAACTGACTATGTATTTCTGCCATCCCACCTAGATCTTTGAACTGGTAGGCCAATTCCAATCAGGAAAGTAGCTGGATCTCTGGAAGAGACATACCCTATACATGCCTTCACAGGAGGAAAGGCCCAGACAGAACTCATGGCTGACACCACTTTACGTGGGAGTGGATCATTATGACCTCTCCAAGTGCAGGACAAGCTGTAATTGGCATTTTTATGTTATTAAGCATCAGAGAATTTAACCGTAAACAGAAAGCCATAGGAAATCAGGAGTCACCAGTTACACTGCTTACAGAACTACTCATTTAAGGGCAGCTTTTGGGCATTTTTCAGACACCATTAAAAATGGGGGAGATGTAACCTCCCTTTTTTTTCCTCCATATAGCCCATCATCTTTGGACTTCTAAAGTCGTATTCCTGCTTGAAGGGAAGTAACTTCCTGAGAACAAAACCAGCCAGAATGCAACAGAGACATGGGGTCACTGGAGGTACCTAACAGCCCTCTGGATGCCTTGGAAGTAACAGCTTTGGGAGGGCCTAGATACAAAGGCACAGACTGGCATAAGACCCATATAAACATAGTTGTTGAAGATGGTTTTGATGCCTCTCAAATAACCCCAGCCATCTGATAGCTCAGCATCTAGCCCACACCAGTCTTTCCTCCCTATGGAGACAAAGAGGCACCTTCCAGGAACAATTTGTTCCAGACCAAAATAGGTATGAAATGGATGTGATGAACCCTTCTTTTTCTGTCTGGCTGCTTTGCGTGCTGAGGAGGCCTAGATGACCATCGGAATTTTTTAGACAGCTAATGTTCAGTGAGGTGAATCTCAGCCTTAGCGTTTGGCTCCTGTGCAACTTGACCATGTGTTACTGGCTGCAGAGCAAACTCCCATTTCCAGAGGAGGGCTAGAAATTTTGCATCAGAGGTTAGTTCAAGGATGCCTTTTGTTTTGAATTGCAACTGGAAGTTCACTCAGCCTCTTGGACGTGTCTGTGGCCCTTACTCACTTTAAGGCATTCAGGCACTGCTCAGAGCAGTGGCAAGAAACAGAAATAGCTGCTTTCACTTCTCTTGTTGGTGTTTGGGTCCTGCAGAGAAACAGGAACCAAAGTAAGGTTAAGCAGGGTTTAAAGGAACAAGATAATGTTTGGTAGAGGAAGGGAAGAACACATAAGCTGGCCAGGCCTTTAACTTCAGAGCAGTGTACATAAACTGTTGCCATGTTCCCAGGAAAACAAGGGATTTGGGAAATAGTCTAAGGCCAGGCTGCATGAAATACAAAGCACATGACACAACGTGAGTGCCTTTGTCTCGATAGACAGCGCTCTAGAATCAGTATGACCTTACTCCTGCCCTTGTTAGTCTGAAATATGTAGCACAGCTGTAGGACATAGTTCATCATTTATCAAGGGTAAATACAGCTCTGGATGGGAACATGGAGTTGAAAAGTGTTCTGCACACAGCGTTCGCTTGCATGTTGTAACTTGCTGCTTGGAAAAAAACAGAATGCTTTGTCTTCTTGTAACACTGGTGAGTGACTCCTTATCATAACCTTGTAAGAGGTCTCAAGTGCGTTCATGAATAGGAAGATGATTAAGATGACACATCAAGGTTTTCTGAATACTTGTTTCTATTTAGCCTTATCCTCATATTTTTCTTAGTTATCATTCCAAAACAAGGTATTTCTAATCTCCAGTGTGATTGGTAGACCACATCCTTTCACTCTTGGTGGCCCAGCTTGCTGTGAAACTCAAGCAGAGCAGTAAGAAAGTGAGTTTAAATGAGGGGCTGTCAGAGCTAAAGCAGCTAATTTAGCTGAAAGGCCCTGCAAGGACCTCTGCAAAGGAAGCCTCTATTGCTCTGAGCAGTTACTGTGGCAAAACCTGGGGCTAAAAATGAAGTAACCTGACTAAAAAGTTTAGTGGGAAAGAAGCTAAACAGAGGATTTAGAGGATCTAGTTTGTAGGGGAGAAAGGGGAAGATGGCTGTGTAGCTGGAGAACAGTTGAAAGTCTTGCTCTGAACACATCCATAAATCATCATGCCAGGTAGGGTATTTTCTCTTCCCCCAAGTATTTCCCAGGCTGGGAGTCTGCTTTGGCCACAGCTGCTTCTCTCCAACAGTCCATTAGAGCCCTGAGACTGGGTTTTGAGCAGGCTGGGTAGGGAGGATGTAATACTTCTCTCTTTTTATGCAGCTGAAGAGTTAGGTCTGTAGTGTGACTGATGTAGCTTTTTTGAGGGGAGGACTCATATTAATTACCCTACATCTAAGGAAATCTAATTTCAGAGCACAAGGACACAGAGGGAAAAAGGAACCCTGATTTTCCCAGTGATTGTCAGTGCAGAGATTTGTGTCATGGGGAGCGCCTCTGGGCCTTCTTGCCACCAGGATTGTTAGCAGAGGGCAGAAATACAACTGAGACAATGGCTTCAGTGACAGACACCAGGGGATACAGATGGTATCTTTGGCATTAGGCTGAGGGGGCTGCAGGAGACAGTGCAAGGGCTGAAAGGTTTACCTGCTCTCTTATTGCTTCTAGGGCTGTAAATGAGTGCTGACCATACAGACCAACAGCACAAGTTTCACCACACTTGCAAAGTGAAGTAGCTCTGGTGGTTCCCTTTTCTTCAAAGTGTTTTACACTTTCTGCAATGTCACGTTTGGGGTATGTGTGGTATGGGCATGCCCAGTTCAGAGGAAGTAAAAGTAGAGGAGGTAGGTTAAATTTACATTGTAGCCTCATTTTCTTGATTTGACAGGGCAAAGAGAGAAATCCCAGAAGCTGTGTATCTTGAGATTTACTCCAAGTCGGTTACGAAGAGCAAGTGAAAAAGATAGGTGTGTTTCTTAACATAACCATCCTGACCCTCATAACATACTTCCTGTCTGCTTTTCCAGCTCAGACCCCTGTTCCTACCCCCTTAGCTTTGTAGCCCCAGGGACCCAATTAACACCTGCTTCTTGATGTCTGGTGCCCTCTGGTGCTGCAAATACCTGTCCAGGCTACATCCTATCACACCCTTAGGCAGTTGTGGGAACCAGCCTGTACCCCATCAGGAGCACTGATGAACTGGTATCTGCTTTTTTCCCATTGCAGCCTGGCTCTGGCAAGGGCCCTCTGATATGCCGTGGCACAGGTGGGACTGGCCTGGGAGGTAGGAAGAGCTAGTCCTACCTTCTCTAGTCCTGTTTCAGTCCTTAAAGGGGAGAGTGGGAAGTGGACAGGCTGTCACTGGTCTTCCCTCGACTTAACATTGAAGTCCCCTGCTTCCAAGTATCTCTCCCTTGCTTTACTCCCTCCCCTTCTCCAGCTTTAGCCCTTTAACTTCTTTCACCTCTTCTATCATCCATACTCTTTTATTACTGTTATCCTCACATAGTTGCCTGGTCTCAGAAAGTCTCAGAAAGGCAGAAAGCCTTTCTTCCTCCTCCAAGATACAGCTCCTCTTCCCCTAGGATGCTATTCCCACCACACACAGTCTCAGATCCTGCTCCAGACACCTTATATTGCAGGGCCCATGGCTCAGGAACGCTTGGAGCTTACACGTGCTCAGATTCATTGTTCAGAAAACAGGATTACAGTATCTTCACTGTCCACTGTCCTTCATCTCTCCTCTAATTAATCAGTGCTAATTGATTGATGGATGGTGGATCTCTGGCATAATGATCTCCCAAGTCCAAGAAGCAGCCACATGCCTATCATTCTCACATATCTGCCTGGAGCATACGGAATCCATTCACCTCCAGAAATTATTTAGAGCCTCTTCGAAATTAGTTTGTACGAATTGGCAGGGCTCATTTCTCTGGACTAAAAGAAAACTGATAACAGAGGTGGATAGCAACAACAGGCTCACAGGTTCTCTTGGTTTTGGTCCAAGTAGATTTCATCCTCACAGGGAACAAGTGGATCACTTGGTGACCACAAACTGCACACTGATGGTAGGTTCTTGCCTGCAAGCCTGCTTCCCCACGCCTGATGCCTGCGCCCTGTTCAGTTTAGTGCTCCCTTCCTGAGATGATCAAACCCTGTTCATGATGATGTTGTCATCGTGCTGCACAAATAGGCAGTAGGTGCCATGTGGTAACAGGGATCAATTTAGAGGAGCTAAGACTGACCAGTCCCTGTTGATCCCCAGCCTGCTCTGTCTCCACATGAAACCCTGAGCGATTGAGCCCTTCTCTTCTGCTCTAGTGCTTAGCTGAGATTCCTCAGCCTTTTATAATTAGGCTCTTTTCAGCCAGACTAGTTCCTGGGCTTTCTGAGTTGTAGGCAGATGATGGTGCTTCCACGCTGTCAGTGTGTCTGGGAGTAGCTGCTGTAAGGAAGGAGCAGCTTCACCTACTGTGTGGGCTGAAATGTGACAATCTGATTACCACCAGGAGTCCATTTGGCATGGACTTGCATGGCAGATTCATGACCTGAGGACCATCAGCCTGACAAATTTCAGTTCTCTGCCAAAGAGCCATTTCAGGAAGAAAGCTACCACTTTTTTTTTTTTTTTCATTTTTTTTCTTTT
>VYZM01012242.1:293731-409976 GCA_013398915.1 Dromas ardeola | reverse complement strand
CCCCCCATTTTCTTTTTTCTTTTTTGACAAATCTCTCATGGAAACATCTGAACTGGTTAAACAGAAAGTAAGATATCTGCCCCAAACTCAACCAAAGCAGACCCCCAAGCCCAACAAACAGTCAGTGAGCTGTAGGCAGGCACTAAGTTTGAAACATGTGAGCTGGAACTGATAAAGTGTTGGCAGAGCTGTAAGCAAACTGAAAATGGGACATTATAAAGAGAAGTTGGGCAATCTTAAAAAAAGTGGTGCTACCAGTCCTGTCAATGAACACTTAGATATGGCCCTTGCAGATTGCAGGTCCCTTGATGAAATGCTCACTGATGAGTCATTTGGAAGATCACTAATTGAAGGATAGAAAATGGCCTGCTGTGGCCCGTAGCCATTATGAGCTGCACATTTTTTTAAGAGATATTTGTTGCAATCTCCTTTATTTTCTGCAGATGGGGTGTGGCTCCCCCATTCCTGGCAAAGTGGCGGATGCAGCCTTTGGTTGAGAAAATATGGGTGCTATTGCATGACAAACCAGGCTTCCCCTGAGAGGGAAGTCACCTTCTTCCTCTCCAGCACAGCATTAGGGGTGTGACAATTCCCTAAAGCGCAACGGAACTGCACAGAAATCTGGCAGCTTTATCCAGTTTGTAGTTATAAGGATCTGGCTCATAAAAGCATCTGAATCGCGTTTCACACTACCTACCTAGCTACACAAACACAACATGATCCTCTTCCTAGGATCTCAGCCTTATATTTTCAGACTATGCCTGCTTTTCCTTTTTTTATCAGAGGTCTTTTGTCCCTCACTCCTTGCATAATGATTTGGGCTTGCATGAAAGCTGCTGTGTTCAAATTCCTCAGCCTGCAGTCAGAAGTGGCACTGTTGCTCTTTGTTCATGTTTAAACACAGGCACCCAAAGTTTCTTTGGCTGTGATGCATTAGGCAACTCGTTCTTCATGCAGGATGGGAGGGACACCACACTCAGTCCCATGGATGACAGAGTATGGATAGGCAAAAATCCTGCAGCTGTGCCTGCGGTGGGTGAGAGAACCCCTATGCCGCCTTGTCTCATTTTTGCCTTTCCACCACTCTGCCTTCCTGGATCCACTCTCTTTGCCAGCTGAAGACTGCCTGGTTGGCTCTGCAGGAAGCCTGGGGTCACGGAGCAGGGGACAGACTGTGGCACTGCACCGCAAGTATGGGAAGCGTGGACTTGCTTTTGTGGAGGCTGCAAGGGGGAGCAGTCTGGTGAGTATTCACACAGACACTGCATCCAGTCTGTCAGGCAGAAGAAGAAATGCACCCTCCTCCTTTGTAGGAAGCCGGAGGTTGCTATGCTAGGCCAAACTGATTAAGTCTGGTATCCTGCTTCAGACAACAATGAACACTGGCTGCTAGAGGAGATGCAAGAAATGCTGTAGTAAAACAAAGATAAAATCACTCAACATGGACATTTCTCACCGTTCTATTGATACCTAGGTCACTAGTTAACTACGTCAACAACTAGTGACCAGCATAAGATGGGAAGTGTGAAGGCTTTATACTGAACTATTCCAGTTGACATCTTACATGATTCATCTCGCTTAGCTGAAACAAAAATGAAGAAAGAATGATACCCCCCCCATCCTGTTTCTTCTGAAATATATGACAAAGCCTGTACTGTTCTTAAAGGTGCAGGATCAAACCTGTCATTATCTCACACAGAGCGCAATAAATATCGTGACTAAGAGTTAACGGTGCATCAAAAATTGTCATCTCTGAGTCTTGTTGGCAGGCTTTACATCAACTCAACCAGGTTGTCAGCTGCCATCTTCAATGACAACGCAATGACTACTCTGTATAATAATTTCCTGTATACTGTAGGTGAAAAACGCAGGTGAACGATATCGTACATGCACAGATACTGATTACATTATAAGGAACTAGAAGAACAAGGCATTTAGTTTTCATTTTTAGGACTTTGAATGAGGAGATCTCATTATACAGAATCAGGATGCATCTTGCTCAGTGAATACAATAACAAATGGCTTCTTTAAATCCCTAATTCACAAGCATTTCAGAGAGAGACAATTCAGCAGCACAAGAAAGATGTACTATTCCTAGAAATCTCCTGACTGAACTCCTGTCCTGTTTCTGTCAGCGATTCAGTAGCATGGCAGTTATAACTGAGCACAAACATAGTAAACAGGAAGAAGCTGGGCAGAAACACCAAAATGGAAATGGGCTGTGTGGGTGCCAAGGTGGGTGGTCACACCTGGTCAGGGCTGTGAGATCAGTGATATGGGTAAGGCGATCAAGCTTGCAGAGGGAAAATCTGAGTTGCCTGTCACTGTGTGGTGATAAGAAAGGAGGATGCAGAAGGAGGATGATAAGCTTGATGGCACTTAACAAGGCAAAGCTGATAAGCTTGATGGGCACTTAACAAGGCAAAAATGAGAGATAACAGTGCTTCATTTCAATTTCTTTAGTAATTCACTTACCTTTTCCTTTGGATTGAATACTTTGTATAACAGAAAGCACTGGGGGCAGCATTTAGATGTAATGTGTAGACTTCTGTAGATTTACAGACATGGTGTGACATGGTTGGAGAGAGGATGGATTATCAGCAGGTAGCCAGCAGCCTGGGAAGAGGTTCTTGAGATTTGTGTGCTTCCATGTGCATCTCCTCAACTCCATCTGGTCTGCTGGTGATCTGGAAAAAAAACCAGGACTGTGCTTTATTTATGAAAGCAATAGTGACATCAGGATGAAAATACATGATCTGTGTAGTTCCTGAAGCTAAAGATTACTCACAGGATATTGCTAGGGCATCAGATAAAGATTTTAACAAGTGGGTGTAAAAATTTCATCTCAAGTCAAGGAACCCAAGGAACCACTCCTATTTTCAAAAGTGTGGAATCTCTGACAACTTCAGCTACTTTCTTCTTCCTGCTCTTATTTTGTGAATGGAGAAGGGCTCAGTCATTCAGGCTTTGTGGGAGTCATTCTACTTGCCTAAATTGGTAGTATGCATAAAAAACTGGTCACGTACTTTTCCTGTGTTTTATTTGGAGGTTTTTTTAAATGATCAAATCTCTGCAGATGCATAAGCTATTAAAATATAAATAAATGGAAATGAAAATTTCCTGTTAAATCCTCCTTCCCCACTCCAACCTCCTAGTTGGAGGTTCCTTCGTATCAGTCAGCTCCCTGCACCAACCAGTGTGTGGACACATCCCTCCTGCCTCCTAATGGCCCCCTGGGGAGAGAAGAATCTGCTCAAATTATCCTAAAGAGAGATTATGGCTTCACTGGTTAAACTCATCGGGATAGTCCAACAAAGCTGATGACTGCAAGTGATGCTTCATTTCAGGCATAGTTCCAAAGGCAAAAAGGGCTCCTCCTGCCAAATTTGGTTAGTTTTCCTTGTTGAAATGATTGTTGATGACTTGCATGTATGAATAAGTCTTGTCAGCAAGCTGTCTTCCTCAGACAATCATCTCAGTTATATGGGTCTTATTGCCCAATTTTATTAACAGCCTTTTGGAGGGAGGAGAGGATGTCATGAATGCAGAAGTGCATCTCCATTAGTTAGTTCTTTTTTCTTTTTCCCAGCACATGAATCTAAAATGGCCCTGCTGCCTTCTTACTGTAACTTAATTGCATGGATCAGAATTTAATTCACATTAGCTTTCTGGCCCTAAATATTTTCAGTCCAGAGCTAATCCAGAGAATAATTTTATTTTCTAACAAACAGCCTCATTTTCCCCATTGGTTCTTTCTCTCTGTGCCATGAATGCTTCTTGATCATCTCTATTTCAGCCATGTAGAGGCACATACCTGAGCTATTCTTTGGGTAGCAAAATGGTTCCCGGCAGACAGTGCTTGAAGACTTGGAATAAGATAATTTGTAGCACAGAAAAATCAGGAAGCTTGGGAGCCCATCAGGGACCTGATTACAAGACAGTGTTGTCCTGATTCTTCCATTTTGTAATGTGGGGAGATCCAGCTGTGTGACAAGCCCAAATCACACTGAAGCCTTGGGCAATATAGCTGATTTCCCGGTGTGCTCCGGGTGATCAGTGACCTGCACCAGATAGCCCAGGACGTGGCTCTTCTCCCTGTCTGTGCTTTGTAGGGGTGTGGGCTTCAGGGAGCTCCGTCTCTCCCACTAGAAGTATCGACTGTATGTTCAGCAAGTTCAAAAGAGCTTTCAGCCAGATGTGCTCATCTGTGGGGCATGTTTGGGTGTATGTGGCATGACCACTGAGCAGAGGCTGTCATCTATGGGCCTGTGCTTGGAAAAGAGTTGTAGGAGTGCTACCAACAAGCGGCTGCTGGGGACAGCCATGTCTGTGCAGTGCTCTTGGGTGTATACCCACTCCCTCTTAAGCAACTGAGCGAGCGCCCAGAAGGACAGATGGATACTTCACTGTGTACATCACTTCCTAAACATTGCCCTGTCTCTAATCCACAGCTGCTGTGGACTTTCCTTGCAGCATAAGGTCGCTTTGTCTGAATAAGCAACAACAGCATCTAAAGAAGCAATAGATTTTGAGACAACTGGAGCAATCATACTTTGATCTCTGGCAAAGCCCAGAGGTTTGATTATTATCCAGTGGAAGGAGCTGAGATAAATGAGTTTTCAGGAGAAGGAAACTCAAAGAGTTCAGGCTGGAGGTGGATTAGAGTGAAGGGTGAGGGGGTGCACGCTCCTCGCAGGATAACGAGAGGTCAGTCATCAGCGAGCCACGAGGTCTTCTTGGAGCCTGGCACTTTACAGGCCTCACATGCATTTTCTAGGAGCAGGCAGGAATGTTTCTTTCCATAGGCCTCTGCCACCTCCTTGGAAGCTGATCAAACCTGTTCTATTAAAAACCACCATTTGACTTCTAATGTTTTTATACTGATTAAGAACATTGACTTGGCTGACTGAACAAGGGAACCGATTGTAGCTCAGCTGCTTCATGCTGGAAAAGCTTTGATCGGACTGAGTGGGAGTTTATGTTTAAGGTACTCTATAAAATGGATTTTGGTGATAAGCTTATAAACTGAATTTGAACCTTGCACAGGCTTCAGAGAGAAGGAATAAACAGCTCAATTTGTATTCTCTACAGATACACACCAAGATGTCCCTTTAACCTTCGGTTATTTTACCTAGGGGGTCAAACTGTTTGTTAAACTGTTTGAAATTATTTGTCCAGATTATCTGTCCATGATGAAGATTGAGAGCTTTCAGGGTGGCTCCCAAGAGCCCTGAAGCCAAGTATAATGAATGAGTTTGGTGTTTTACTCGAAGGAAAAAAAGCTGAATGAGTTACAGAACTGCCAAATAGCCCCAGTTCATTCACACAAACTTGAGAATAATGTGATTCTCCTGATCCCAATATGGTATCATTAGAATAGCTTATTTCAAGGGCATTCCTGTCTGACATCTTCCCTCTCTCATTACTTACCAGCCTCTGTAGTTAGACACAGCAGTGAATTGCAATTAGAAGACACCAGTATCCGACAGAAAATCCTGGGGAGCGTGTAGGGTTCATCTCCCCTTTCTGCTGAAGCAGGTGACCAAACTTGTAGGGGATCAAGTGGAAGCAAGGTCAGGTGGTCATCCTGTGAAATCATCCGGTCCAATACATCTGAGGAGGGTGTACAAGCATAGGAGTCAGTCTGAAGAATTTGGTAACTGATGAAGTAATTATTCACCACCGGTGGTGCGTGCAGCGCAGATCCCAGCACAGCCATCACAGAGAGTCTGAGGCTGCCACAAACCCCAGGCACAAGGGAATCGCTCATCGCGGCAGCGATGGGGTCTTTTCCTGGGAGAGATTTCCTTTAGACAGTGAGGTTGTGATCTGTCTGAACAGATGTTTAAATATTTTATCAGAGAAGTCATCCAGCTGATGTGTAAGTCTCACAGCCATAGGAAAAGAGAGACTTTTGTTTGTGTTTTCTCAAGGTGGAGGGCTGGAAGTGAGAAACCTGAGGTCTGGCTCTGTGATGGCCTTCTGCATACCTGTGGGCAAGTTACTCCAGTCATCTTGTTGCTCCTGCAGTCTCCCCACATCTGGTACAAAAGGTAATTGCCGAGACCCGGCAGCACCATGAGCTTCCACAGTCATTTTCCCTTCCCTGCTTCAAAACAAATCCATTTCATTTTTTTTAAACCTAGCTTACAGTTCGTGCCCTGTGTATGTGCGTGTACCTCTTCACCCCTCCCGGTGACTTTTACCCTGATGCCCAGCTCCAGCTAAATGTAGAAGCCTCAGCGATACCAAAGTTACATTAAATTTCTAGAAAATTGGGAGAGCAAATAATTCAAATATCACTTCTGCTGAGACAGAAGTCTTACCAGATATCAGAGGATCCCAGTGGAGAAAGGGAGAGAAGGGGAAAGAAGGACAGAGAGAAAGACATAAGAAATGAGACTTCATTGGCTCAGACTGTTGCACACGCTCATTTTATTTTGGGGTTTTTGTTCATTTTCTTATAACTTCTGGTTATCTAAACCTTACTTGGGATTTGAACTATAAGTTAGTATGCTAGCAACCAAAAATTTCTCCCATTAGCCCTCGGTTGCTCTCAGCAGGGTATCCAGAGAGGACTAGAGCTCACTCGATGTTGAGTCTCCACCCCGGACAGGAGTAAAATATAAGCAGCAAGGACACTGCACATGCCCAGGGAACAGGTCTACTAGGAGCTGGAGCAAGCCCATTCATCAACCAGTTTCATCATATGCTAAGGGAATGCAATAATATATGTTTAAATTGGAGACAAATTGCAAAGACTAATTTGTGAACTGGAGCCCCATTCCTTGGAGTAAAGGTCTTTTGCTTCGAAACTATCCCCGCTGGCTTTGCCTGTATAGAAATAACTATGGGAAAAGACATCACAAACAATCAGGTTCTGCAAGCCTTCTGAGGGCATTATTGACTTCTTCACATGCTCCCATTCAGGAATCATAGACTCCCTGAACACTCAGTTTACACCTGAATAGCTTTACTCTCTTCATCACACATTATTTTATTCATCTGCCCTGAAATAACAAGGTTTAATTGGCAATCTGGCTCTGATTTACTAATATCTCCTTGTGCATGGAAGGAGACCTCAAATTCTATGCACTCATTCTCAATCAACGTCAGCATCGTATTAACTCAATGTTATTACATTATTGATTTTATTCATCCCAGGAGCTACATCAATTTATCATGGAATTTACACTTCTTTAACAACCAACACAAATCAAGAACATTTGTTAGGCTTGCAATGTAGACTTGAAGGTTTTTGGAATCTGATCCTCATTTTCCTTTACATTTGTTTAGATTTCCAGTTAATCTGAATTCCTATCTTGCCTCTTTGAACTTTCACCAACTGTAAATACTTGTGATAGATTTCGGTGCTAAAAACTATATTGCAACATAGTTCTGAGAAAAAAAATGAAAACCAACTGCAAAATACCCAGTGATGTCTGATGTATTGATATAACTGGTTTGGGGAAATAAATGGTCGGGTGCTCTATGTTACGCAGTGGCCACATGTAAACGATAAAATCTGTTTGTAACCTCAGTCATGCATTTGGTTCTGCTATACAGTATAGCCACTTGTAGATTTAACTCATGTCTTGAAGGTGTGTAGCAAATTAAAAACATAGCAAAGAGTTTGTCCTTTTCCGTTCCATTTTACAGGCTGATTTATTTGCAACAGATGAAGAAATTCTGGGACAGTTCATTGTCTACTTCTGCATTTGTTCAGTCTTCCTCTCTGTCTGGACTCTGTGATGGCTGCAAAGATACTGAAAGGATGATGTCAGAAGAGTGGGAAGTGAAAGCTGACGGGAATTTTAGTCAGATGCTTTATACTGTTGACTTTTAAAAAAAAATCAGTTAAGGTCTACACAGCTGAAATGCTGATGTAGCATTTGGGAGAAAGAATGTGGGACACCAGAGCAGTCACAGCACTGGCTGGTGTTAACAGAGGTACTTTTTAGAGGGCTAAAGTACCTTTACTATCTTCCGTCACACCACAGAGAAACCCACCACTGGCTGGGGTGCAGCGTGCAATTGTACATTTGCTATTCTGTACAGTAATTTTATCACTGCTTCTCTATGTTGAGCTTGTTGCTTGTGTCTGTTACCTGTGTACGGTAAAAATAAAACTTTAAGAATATACTGTTGCTTAGTAGTAAGAGGATAGAGACCAGTCAGAAACACAAAGACGCACTTTACTGAAAATAGGACTAATTCAGCTGCGTTAAAGTGCGTGAATAACCTAGAAAAGGGAGGATTGCAAAATCTGCGTGTCCATGGCAATGCCACCCTTCAGTGTTACCTAATGGGGTTGGGATTACATCATCAGAACAAACTTTCATCAGTTCATCACAGTTTGGTTATGTGACACTATTTTGAGCTCAGCATGGAAGTGATGCTTTTATGCAAATTTGTCCCCTGCGGAGTATTGCAAAGACTGTCAGAAACTCCATCCAACCATAGCTTGCCACAAGGTGCCTTGGCAGAGAAGGCCACACCACCCAAAAATACCAAATGAAAAATTCAGGAGCTAGAGGATTTGTGTGGACTTTCTCTTTGAAGTCACCAAAGCAGGACTTTCTTGGCCACGTTGCTCGGAAGAGTTTCAGGAACAAACAGTACCAGTAGTTCCCACATCAACATCCTTCTGTTTTGGGTCTCACCATTTCACATGGTGGTGAAAGGTGGATACCTAGGTACTTGAGTGCTTGTGAGGTTTGAAATAGAGGCATGCTGGAGGCAGGGAAGAGAAGACTGAGAACTGTCTTTGGTTTTGCCTGGGTAGACAAATGTTTCTATTATGTTTTTACTGCTCTGGTAGCACATCCAGCTTGCATCTGTTCCAGAAGCCTTACATGTGGGCTGTTTGCCTAGTGGTAGCTGTGATGGTCAGAGGGTTGTAGCGAGATGCAATGTTTCTTCTCAGGCTGAGGGATACAGTGGAGACTGTCCTCCGGGTCAGGCCTAGGATCACCAAAAGGCCAGGGAAGCCACGAAGCAGAGCAGCACTGTGGTGCTGGGGGCAGCAGGAAGAAATGGAGTGACTGCAAAAGGTGTGATCTGCGCCTGCTGTTCCCCTTCTTCTGGCCAGGGGCAGGGGCTGAGTGAGAAACTGCCGTGGAGTTGTAGCAAAAGACTCAGCACTTGTGCACAGAGACTGGCCAACACATGGAGTTTGTCAAGAGCTGAGATGGTACCCCAGCTGCTGCGTCAAGTGACACGGAGAGCTGGCAATATATCCCTGAGTGTTTCCACATACATCAGCCAGGTGCACAGGTAAGCAGGCTATGGCCTTTGGCAGCTTCTCACACTAAGCCACGGGAAGCACCGAGCACTTTTATGAATCCATACTGGAATTCTATAGGCGCTGGATAAGAGCAGGCGCAAGACCACACTGCTATCAGATCAGCCGCTGGCTTTATGCTGCATTTACGCTGCTCGTGGGAGGACATGGTGCAGCAGAGAGGCAGAGCGGCACGGGAGAGCGAGTGGCGCCTCATCAAGCACTCCTCACGCTCGTACAAGGTTAACCCACCCACGATTTTAAACAAGTGTGAGTAGCCAGAGCTAATTTATCAAGGCTTTGCACCATGTGGCATTTGGCTTGGTGCTAGGCACCCTAATGCTGGCTTCAGCGCATTGCTGGATCACGACTCTGAGCTGTGGCTTGGCCGGGGTGTTTGGATGGGTTGGTAGAGGTGCTTGGCCATGTGGTGGAGGTTTCGGCATGTTCTCCTTCGCTGCCAGCGCTGCAGCAGTGTGTGGGGTCCAGCTGCTGGGGCTACAAATCACCGAGCCCCCTGAGCCAAGCCCTTGGGCTCCGCAGGGGTGTCTGACTTGCAGCAGCTGCCCTGTGCAACCTTGAACATTAAAATATCTTCGCTTGTTGCTCAGACTCCCTTGTTTTCCTTTCGCTGGGTCTGCACAGCGTAGTGACGTCTCAGGAGTCCTTCTCAGCAAAGGTCGCCCAAGTCAGGTTTCCATACACAGGGAACACGTTTCTCACCCTACACTGTAACCATGGTGATTTGTTTTCTTTTAAATTCCTTTCCCTTAGGTTCAATGCTATCTTTAGATGTCATCCTGTTCTGACAAATGTCGGTGTTGTTCCTGATACTATCAGGGAACTGTGGCATGACAAGGACTGGCTTAAGTAACAGCTGCATAACTGTGTCAGGAATGAAAGATACGGCTGGTGCCCTTTCTGGAAACACTCCCGTTTTTGGTGATTCCTGCTCTGATGCAGTGTTCAGCAGCCAGTCATGGCCCGGCTTGCCCGGGTTTTCATCTTTCCTGTTCCCTTAACCTTCTGCAAGCAGGTCATCGCTGCAGAGTTTTGCTCACACTTTAGGCTTCACAGCCCAAGAGACTGGAGAGTTGGGATGTACAAGGCTGGCAGGGCAGGTAAATGGGAACGGTGAATGGGAATTGAAGCCTGAAATGCTTAACGCTGCTGAGAGCTGGGCTCTCGACCTGGAAAAGTCCCAAGGCATGTGTTTCCCCGAGGACGACGTGGCTGAAATATGGGCCTAGAAATGCTCTCCCTGACTCACAACACAGGCCAGTTGTGTTCTGGACACTGGTAAAGTGGACTTCCAAGCAGAGGCTGTGGAGACTGAGGGCACAACCCGTGAAATGTGAAATCTGAAGAGTTTTGTTGGCTTTTTTTATTCAAAGAAAACTTTAAATTTGCTGTGCTGAAGCAATGCAAGCATTTTTTTGTTTTTTACAATGTTTTGTATTAAACCTCTGATGCTCTGGATATAGTTGCCTGTCTCTCTGCAGACATGTGTTTAGCAGGGATAGCTCTACCATACTGCATTTGCTCATTTCAAAGCCACAGTTTTCCTGATGGTTTTCTCTCAGTGATGCAGGTGCGAGCAGGAGACGCACCTATTCTCAGGCTTCCTATCATCTGTTGCTCAGTTCTTGCCCATGTGCACCCAGCCATTACCCGTGCAAATACAGCAAATGCCACCCCAGAGAGCTCTTTTGGCAGCTAGAAGAGGTGTCCAGGGCAGCAGGGGGGGCAGCGAGGCTGAGAGCCTCTCCTCTGGCATCTCCGGCTCTTTAGGCACCCTATGCTTAAGGGTGCTCAGAAGTCTGACCATTCAAGTTCATACTTCAGAGTCATCAAATCAAAATATTATTGGAAATCTGGCCTAAATTATAGACCATACAGTCTGACATCACCTTCAGCTAAATCATAAGATGACATTTCCTTCCTGTAATGGACTGTATAAACCTCAACTTAAAATGGCGAACAAAATTATCCCATCATTACCCAGCTGATTTAATGCCAGTGTGCATTCAGAGGCACAGAGGTGATCTTTAGCATCACACATGAACTTTATGTTTCTTTAATTAACTGCATCATACTGCATGTTGGCAAGAAGCCCTAATGATACTTCATCCTTCCATCGACCGAACAGCAGAAAGTTGCAGGGATAATACTGTCAAGAGACAGGCTAAGTCTTGATTTAAGAACTACTCTCAATACCACAAAACAAAAGCCTTTTTAATAGTTCAATATTATATACTCAAAATACTTATGCTGTGTGCATTAGAGTTCCTTAGTATAAGCCATTGGGACCAAAATCAGTGCTATAGCTGGGTCAACTGTAGCCTTCCAAACAATTTTTTGGATCCAAATAGCTGCGGTGGTGCAGGTTGTTGTAGGTAGGAGGTGCAAAGTACGATAAAGTTAGGTCAATTGTGTTTACTTACAGGAACATGCTTCGCTTTTCGTAAGACACAGTGAGGGTTCGGGATGTGTCAGGCTTCCTCTCTAGGGATTGCCCACATGACAATTCTGAGCTTTTTTTCTGTCTTGCAACACTTGGCACATGCCTGGGTCCAGCTCCTTGCCTGTTCCCAGCCCTCCTCCTGCCTCCATTTTGCTGCCCTTCAGTCAACCCCAGGAGCCCTGCTGCTCTCTCCTTGGGTATGTCCCAACGCTGGGGCCGGGATCAAGATCCCAGCCTGTCCCTTAGCCCTTTGGCATCCGTGCAGGTGCTCCCCTGGGCTCCAGCAAGGCAGTGCTGAGGCAGCCCAGGCTGGCGCTGTGCAGGGGCAGCACAGGTCTGACAGAGCTCCGTGCCTCACTCCCCCCTCACATCTCAGGGTGTAAGACCAAGATGTAACCCACGTCCCAGGAGCCGAGTACTCCTGGTCTGCCCTCGAGTACCAGGCATGAAGCAAGGCTGGTGTGGTGGCAGTGCGGCCGAGGGCTCCAAAAGCAGTGTCTGTGGTGCAGCTATCGACTACAGTCTCCTTGAAAATAAACTGACAAAAGATCTCTGCTAATGGAGTAGTTGTGTGTACACCCCAATTTGACCAGAATGGCTTCATGGGCTGGGAAGCACGGTGTTTTTTTCTCACCCTGAGCCAGCACAGCTATACAGGCAGTTGCATTTTCTGACGTGAATCCAACAGGTCTGCTTCCATGTGTTGTCTCCCTGCTCCTTCCCCTTACGCACCCCCCGTGCTCAAGGCGATGTGCAGAGTGCAGCGTCCTGCATGTTCCCTTTTGTAGGAAGCCAGCACCAGAAATCCCCCTGCCTCCCCTGCCCCTGGTGGCTCATTCCCTGTGAAAACCCCAGGCAGATGCCCCAGGGGCCACCATCACCCAGCCCAGGGCATGGGAAGGGAGTCTCACCCTCCCAGAAAATGCACAGGCAACTCCACCCTCGGCCCATTTTCTCTGCCCAGAATTTAGAGCAGCTTCGTGTGTTTGCTTTTGTTTTGGGTTTAAATATGTGCTTAGCTATCTCTCAGAGTTATCTCAAATGCAGGGGTGTGGTAAGACTGCTTAATTTAACCCAGCCTGTCACATCTGCAGACAGAGGGCCTGTGCCCGTAAAGATGTTTTATCTTTTCCATTTAGGTTGTTTTAAAAGCTGATCATTTAAATCCTTTGTCGGCACTCTTCTTTTGGCATAATGAGGCATAGTCTAAGTCATCTGGCAATTGAGACAAACTAAGTAAACCCTCTCAGAAACAGAAGAGCTTATCTTTCAAAACACTGCTTCAGTTTTCTTCCAAGGAGGGATCCGGTTGCACGCTGGGTCACACTTTTAGGAAAGGAGGAGAAATGGCAGGATGTTCTGGGTGAGGGCTCAGTTCTTCCCCAAACTTTCATCACCCCCCTCATCATTTCCTGTCCTGGGGTCCTGCAAAGCCCAATGGCCAGGCACGGTGCCTGCCAGGCCAGCCACCTCCTTTACATGTCAGTGGAAACGCTCAGGCACCGAACGTGAGGAACCGCATCCCCAGCCCACTGGAGTCACTGGAAGAACACCCTTGGTTTTCATGGGGTTAGGGTTTCAGCCTAACCAGCGCTCTCTAGCTGAAAAGCTACAGGCCAAACACACCCACGGGATCCACAACATACGTCTCTAGCAATATGCTCCGATTTTAATGTATTTGCATATAATCTTCTCGATGAGGGTTTTCCCACTAAATTCTTGCTCTGACATGACGAGGAATGTTTAAGACAGCAAAATGGAAAACACAGCAGGGAGATATTAACAGCTGAACAGAGACGAGGAGGGCAAGCGTGGTTACCTTTTTCTCCACCCTGCTTTCCCTCCTGCTGGCCTCATCACTGTGGGTTTTGGCTTCCAGAGTTACTCCACGGTGGCCCCAAAGGGAACGCCTGTGGCAAGTGTGCGGCAGCATCCTGGTCCTCATGCTTGTGCTTTCTCATTGTACATCGTGATGTGCCGCATGTCGGACACTAGCCCATTGGGTCTGCATGGAACTTGCGTGCATATCGCTGACTGAGGGCCCCAGAGCTATTTTTTTTTCTCCAGGACAAGGTGGATCTCCAGATCTTCAGAAAGGGGGATCCCATTCGAGAGAGCTGCTTGCTGCCAGGGACTTACGAAGTGCAAGGGGAGTGATGTGTTGTCCGTTGGGGACAGAAGGCAGGAGGATAGTTACAGCACTGTTGTTTTTGGTAGCACAGGGCAATATGTCACTTTAAGTATGTTTTTAGTCCTCAAGAAGATGATATTCCCATGTTTCAGTCTTTTATGTATTTACCCCTCTGTGAGATAGAGAAGTGCTATTACCCACTTCTCATGGGGTGAGGTCGTAGAGCACATGAAAAATGAGAAACTGAGCTCTAGGTTAATGGCATAAACAGGGGTCTAACCATCCCCCTTCAGTATTGGACTCCTTGGGAAGAGGAAAGGAGGTGGGCATCCTTTCTCAGGTGCAATCCCACCAAGCCAATGGCAACTGCACATGTTTCTTTCCATCTGTGATATGTTTTCTCAGGATATATTCAGTTCACTCCTGAGGAACAGGGATCCTGGCCGCATTATGTCAGTATGTGGCAGGCAGCTGTGTTGTGGGTCCTGTATTGGGATCAGATCCTCTGCAAGGTGCTCTGTGAGCACCACAAGTGCATCTGTGAGCCCACCACAAGTGCCTCTCCTTAGTCACAGGGTTGCCAAGTCCTTGCAATGCTTTCCAGATGTGTGTCAAGTTTGGTCTGGAAGAACCAGCTCTAGGTGGGAGTAGACTTCAAGGGCCAGCTCTGCACACAACCATACTGATTGATGCCTTTTTCCCCTCCAGGTACAGCCCTGTCCAAGATGGACTAGACACAGACCACCAGCAATACAGACTGTCTATTCGTTTTATTGATTTTTTTTTCCAGAAGCTATTAATTTGGGATATATTTCAGCTAGTGACCTGGACTGGAGAAATACCAGATCCTATGCTGTGTATCTTGGGGGTACCCTGTCTCATTAATAAGTACCTTCATTTGAGAGTATTGTCTGTTTATTTTGGAAGGTTTACCTCCCCTCCCTGAAAAAACAGAGATGAATTGGGATAAATACAGCCAGGAAATGGTTTCCCTGGCAACACTAAGAATACATAAGAACAACTTCATCATTCACTTTTATTCCTTAGATACACTTTTAAAAGAAGTTTGAGCTACATTAAAAGACATCTCCTGTTCACAGCACAGCACCCAAGTCAACAGAATTAAACAGCCCTGATTTCACTTTCAGTGAGACGGGAACTAAGACCCTTTAAAAAACAGGGACATAAGGCCTTAGATTCCAGGGAATGAAAGCTGAGTCAAAAGAGGAGTTCATTCAGATTCAACACTGGTCAAAAAAAAGGCGCTTTATGCAACATTCAGCTTTGCTGAAGTGTAACTTACACTAACGAAATTCCAGCGTGTCCTATTCAGAGAGCCTTAGGTTTTGGTGAAGCCTGGGTTGGATTGTCCATAAGCAAAATCTAATCCAGTTCTGTGACAGTGCTGGAAAGGAAATCAGAAAAACTGTTTCTGAGAGGTTATTAGGGGAGACATCAAAGCTTGGAGCCCTGTAATTTCTACTCCTGTCACGTTGCACTAACACATCCCACCCCCCCCGCCGATCTGCTTGCCATTCCTGCCAGCCTCCCCACACGCTGTAAGGTGCAGGAGAGGTGCAACTTGGATGAATTCACCTTCCATCTGGAACAGCGTGTCCAGATTCAGAAGCCAGGGGAGGCCTCACCAGGCACTCCCAGGTTGGTCTATGGTCTGTAGGTAGAAGGGGTTGTTCCTGAGGGGAAGCAATTTGGGAAGCAGGGTTTCAGGCTTAGCTCCTCTTTAAAGGGGGATCAGATTGGCCAGCAAAGGTCACGGCATTCCAAGGACTCTGTGTTCAACCTGTTTCCTTGTCTCATGTCCTTTCTGCGATCACTGCTTCCCAGACAAGATCCTCTGTCCTGTATGTAAGACCTACTCTCCTAGTTCTGATCTGCCTAAACAGTGTTAGATTTGTTTTCAGTGACTGCTGGGGATCAATCCATAAGCTGAGATACAAATCATTACCCAAAAGCTGTGTTTCTACTGAACATGTTATTGATGTTGTGGAAGGAGGACTCATTGCTGATGACATCTGCAGATGATAACAGAGAATGTTTAAGGTCAGGTCATAGGGGGACTGGCTGTTCAGCTGGGTGCAAATGAACAACATGTGCTTCAACACGCTTCTAACGTGAAATCACAGATCTGGGAACATTAGAAAGTCTCCAGGGCCTCCCTCTATCTGGCTTATTGGAAAGAAGGCTGAGAAGAGGGTTGGTCACTGCTTACCATCACCCAGATGAGGACAGATATTTGACGGCAGAATGCTCTTTGTTCTAGCAGATGGACAGAAAAAACAGTGGGTGGAAGCTGAAGGAAACTCAGACAAAAATAAGATGCATTTTCTTATTGTGAGTGTAATAGTGATTGGACTTCAATGTCTTCAACCAAGGTTGAAGTAGTTTGTCCCTCACGG
Source organism: Dromas ardeola (assembly GCA_013398915.1). Taxonomy (NCBI): domain Eukaryota; kingdom Metazoa; phylum Chordata; class Aves; order Charadriiformes; family Dromadidae; genus Dromas; species Dromas ardeola. The sequence continues at coordinate 393,681 of VYZM01012242.1, read as the reverse complement.
GAAACTTATCATTCATGGCATTTTACTTAAAAGTGGGCCTTTGATCACTTCCAGGATGCCCACTGAGCCAGGTTATGTAGGATATCAGAAAAGACAGTCACAGTGGTACCTTTCTGGTGTGAGACTCTTGCACATGAGGAGCAGAGCAGCTGGAGAAGGTAGTCTAATATCATGGCCAAGGTAGTAGGTTTAGCCTCTTGGAAGGACTGGTGGGAAGAAAAGGGAATGTATGGTGCTTCCACATCCTGGAAGGGCTTTGATATTAGCAGGAGAGTGCTGATACATGTTTTCTTTTTCCTCAGGCCTGTTTGAAGTGAAGACCCCCAAGAAGGAGAATGTCTTGCTTTGTCAGTCCCACTGGCATGGCTCTGGTTTGTTTGGTCTCAACGTCAACATAACTCCGTGCTCAGTAATATTATTGCTGCCTTGTATCAGAGGAACGGGTTGATGGTCCCTTCTGGGATGGATTAATAGCGTCTTTCATTGAAGTAGCTCCATGTGGTCCAGTTGATGTGCAGACAGCACACCATGGCAGCTGGTGCTGGAGGAACTTGGAAGAGGATGGTGGTTACTGGGGAGGACGGAGATTTGCAAAGAGCCCCAAAACTTGTGTCTGATTCCCACTGATGTTGTGCCACTCTGGACTATCTCATAATAGGAAATGATGCTGTAGCCAAAGACAGCCCTAGAAACTAATGTGGTCACTTCCTTATCTCCAGGGAACTGATTAAACTCAGAAATGGTTTCTAAAGCTGGTTCTGCATTTTCCATCTACGGTATTACTAACCTCAAAAAAAAAGCAAAACAAAATGCTGCAATGCTGTAATGATGAAGTATGACTAAGGTGTGGATGGTTTTGTTCTGTAAATGAGTATGCATATCCAATAATATAATTTCTGCTCTGTGGGGTGAGATTCTCCCATGCACAGCGCTTGGTGGTGGTTTTCCTTACCACCCCACTTTTCTCACACAAAAGCCATTTCTCAAAGATTCTTTGTTCAAGAAGGGCTCAGTCCTGGGAGGCCCAATGAACCAGGTTATGGAGACCATATTGGATAACCACAGCACCCTCTTTCTGATTTTAAGCTGCGTAAGAGGATTTCCTGAGCACGAGAAGCAGGGCAGCTAAGAGAGGTAGCCCAGCATCATGGCCAAACACCCAGACCCATCTTCTGGGAAGGAACGATGGGAAGAAAAGAGAAGGACTCCCCAGTGGAGGACTTTGCAGGGCCTGTGCTCCACCAAGGGCTTCTCAATGCAGCGTGCGAGCCGGGCGGCAGGCCAGGAGCAAGAGCAGCAGAAGTGATGGGGCATGGCCCAAACTTGCATGATCCACGGTGACAAAATGCATGGGGCTTCTCTTTTGGGAATGAGATCCCTAAGGGCCTGGCTGTGCCCCCGCCTGCCCCAGGTGTGTGGAAGGAGGAGGTGGTGTAGATGCTCTCCTGGGCTAAGATAGAGCAGGGTTTGGCTGGAGGATCGCTAGTGCCTCCGCGCCTGCCCTAGCTCTGCTCCTGCCCTGGATTAGCTCCGTGGCAAAACCGTCCCTGATTTCAGCAAGCGTTGCCTGAGCCCCTCTCTCCATGCTTCTGTGCTTCCCTGCCATGTCTAGCAATTAAGCAAAAGCCCCAGACATCCCCTTGCTCATACAATGCTTTAATTATAAAGTAGTTTGCTTCTGATTGGCAATTACTCTGCCTGGGAATGGGCCTCTCAAGCGGGTGGGCCTTTGAGACCTGGCTGTCGCTTTCATCTGCCTCGTCCCCTTCTCTATCTGGCTGCCGAAGCATAATGTCTCGCAGGCTTTTCCATGAAATAATAGCACTAAAAAAATTAAGAAGTGGATGGGGTTGGCTTTCACTGAGGTTGTAGATTTGGTTTGTTTCTTTGTTTTGTCCCTTTCCCTCTTAGTTGTTATTAGGAAACATCTGATTCATTACTGCTGCTGGGCTAATCCCATCACAATGTGGCACTCGGCTTCTCCTGCCAGACATGCTGAAAGCAGAGAAATGAGATAGTGGTAGCACACAGACAATCTGCCGCTGACCTTTTTCTCCTAAAGGCAGTGGGACTACCCTGGGAAAAGCACTTCTCAGAAGCAGATTCCTGATCCCAGATGCTGGGGTCTACATGTGGTCTGAGGGGTCGCGATGGGTGTCTCTGCAATGGGAAACAGCGGAGCAGGGACTGGTTGCAGGGAGCAGGCTGGATCTTCTTGCTCTGAAACCCCGAGGCTAAAGACCAGGGACAGAAATGCAAATGTGCAGAAATGTGGCAATCTCTTCTGTATCCTGACATGGACTGCACAGCTTTGCAAGGTGCCCTGGGGTCAGGGATGGGCGCAGGAGCCTGGGCACCATTTGTGGTCCTCCTTCTGGCCTGGGGAAAGCTACTGCCCCCTCCTGCCCTCGGCTACCCCCCCAGTCCTGCGCTCTCCCATCCCATGACATCCTGGCTGGTGGTGGCACTAGCCAGTCACAGCTCAAAAATGCCGTGATGGATGGTAGTGCCGTAGCACAGCGTTGGCCTGATGTGGTTAAAAGCCACAAGCCACCAGCGGGAGTCACCCACTGCCACAGCGGTCTCGTCATAAGCTTTCTATGACCAGTGGCATCTGGTTTGTGCAGCGTGCTCTCCCATGCCAGTTGACCCTTCAGACCCCATCCTAGCCCCTTCCCACATCAGGAAGCATGTAGAGACAGAAGTAATTTCCTTTTTCAACTGGAAACTCCACAGGATTAGATCTTAATACCATGCACTTTGGTTTTCCTTACTACAGTCACACTGGTCATAGGTAGTTGTTCGATAGTAAATATTGGCAAAGAGCAAATATTTAGTGGCACAAAGATTAGGAACAGAGCACGTTTTGGATTAAACTCTCCCTTTCTTCAGCAGCCTGTGGGTTTTTTTGAGATATTTAAATTCAGCCACTAGAGAGCAAACTTCTTCTTTCTATCAAATGGCAGTTTATATATTTCTTTGAAAAAGAATTGTACAGTTCTTCAGGCTAAAAACCATAAAAATTGAAAACAGAGCTTTTAGTATACAGAAGGGAAAAGAAGCTTGCTCTCTTTGTCTTTCTTTCTTTCTTTCTTTCTTTCTTTCTCTTTCTTTTCTTCTTTCTCTCCTTCTTTCTTCCTTTCTCTCTTTCTCTCTTCACAAGCTGTGTTTTAGGAAGGGAGAAGAATAGATGAGTGTGTTTTGTTGTAGTGAAGGCCTCTGCTAATGACTGCCGAAGCTCTCTTCCTTCGTGTCAATCACGAGAGGTAATTGTCCGTACTGACATTTGGCAGGCTGTGTGAGGAGCATCTCAAAAGGAGGCCTTGGCATAGCAAGAGTTAGAGAGGAGGAGATCTACCGACCAGCAGGATTATATCCATTAATATTGGAGACTGCCTCTTTCTGGAGTAGTGCCGTAGCAGCTGGGCTCCTTATACCACGTGGTTTAAATGCCCTTGAGATTTTAACGCAAACAGGTTGGAGAATTCAAATCTTTCCAGAGAGGAGCCTCCAGCCATGGGCTTCTCTTTGCCCCTTGGTCTCTCACAATTTGGAAGTGCCCCCACTCTGATGAATCCCTTGCAACTGTGCTGGGGAAGTGGGATTGGGGGTGCGGTGGGTGAAGGGCACTTATTCGATGTGGTGGGATTGGGAAGAAGAGCCCTTCTTGCCGGTTATTTCTGTGAGCAAAGGTTGCATGTGCAGATAGGAATCTAAAAGCAATGGCATTTTAATCGAAGGGCAATGGCATTTTACTAACTTACTTCGTTGCTTCAGGAAAAAGGCCATACAAGTTGCTTCTGGGCTACAAAGACTGTGGATCCAGGCTCCGCAGAGTCCTGTAATTGCTGGGCTACAAATATATGTCCTTGACAAGCTAATGGCTCATGTCAAGGCTGCCTGCAAGCTTCCTTCAAGCCAATTCTAATAACAATAAACCCTGCAGAGGTTCTGAGGTGCACAAAGAGGCTTCCTAACATGATACTGGTGGCAGACACAGCTCAGAGCTGGTGGGGGCAGTCTGGGAGATCTGTGGCTTAACAGGAGGCAAATCCCAGGTATGGGCTGGGACTGTGCTGCGTCTCCCGGGCTTGCCAGCCCAGGTAGCAGCAGCAGCAGCGGGGAACTGACCTTCCTGGAAATCACCTCCAAATGGCCCAGAGCACAAGTGGAGCAAATGCTGGTTCAGTCGAGATCTGGAAACCCCCACCACCACCTGATCAAAAGGGCTCTTCCTGGGAAAATGAAAGGGGATTTTGTGAAATACTTGGTTTTGTCAGCGTTGTGTACACAGCGGGTTATCTATCTGCCTTTCTTTGTGAACTGGCCAAGGGACCAGCTATAGATACACGCGTGTTGCCTAATGTTCAATGAGGTGGTCCTTTATGGGGACTCGCAGGCATGATATTAGGGCCCATGGCCTGACATGGACCTTTACAGAAGGGCACTCCAATGGGCTCTGGGTGGTATGTGATTTGACTGCTAAGAGGACAAGTCCTGCTGTTTAATGTCCCATTGACATTATGAATTGCCCCACGGGCCAGTGTGGCCCAGATTTAATCAGTTTAATCTGTTGTTCCAACCTGGGAGCTAGTGTTTTCGAGTGAAGCTGCTTTATTATCTTTGTGCTGCATTAGGCACGATGAAGTGGCTATGAAATGAATTAGTTGTACCCCTACAGCATGCTGTGACAGACTCTGCAAGCCAGATGTTTTGCCAGCAAAAAGGGACCTTAGGATTTTGCAGTCAGTCAGAGCAGCTATGAAAGTCACCGTTGGCAAATCTCAGCAGCTCCATCTGTTGCTATGTAAGTTTTTATATTTTGCTGTGGGGACTGCTGATCTTGAGACCAAACACAGCTTGGGCAAGTGCTGTACAAATGCAGGCAGCAGGTAATAAAATCCTTTCTCTTCTACTTCGAGAATATCAAAGAGGTTGAGGAGATGATGAGTCAGTTTGGAGAATGGAGTCCCACCATCCCCCTTTTTGATGCAACATAGCTACAGCCATGCCTTTAGGGACTTGGATATGAATGACATCACTGTAAGGTCACAGAGATTGCAGAGGGACAAACCCTGAGAAGTGAGGACATAAACAGGGTTGGAGCATTCCACACCACCAGACATCCAGAAGACTACAAAGGGTTGGATATTGACCTGGCTGAGCAGTGGTCAGAGCGGGTGTGACATCTCCTCTGACCCTCCACTAATGCCTGCTTTGGTCTCCTCTCAAAATAACTGATAACACTTTGTGAAATGTGGCTTTGGGCAAGCTCACTTCACCAGAGAAGCTCCCAGCTGGTGCATGCTTAGATAAAAAACAACCACCGGACAAAATAAACAGCTCCCAGGGCTCATTGGCAGCAGCTGCATAGCTCATGTCTTTGCTCTGTGGCTGACAGCACAGTCTAGTGTCAGCATAAATTCAGCCCTGTGCACGTTCAAACCTCTCGTGCACTCTTACTTGCCCAGCTAGCTTTTAAAACTGTGTTAGAAGCAAAAGCTGATTATCAGCTTACGTCGTGTTGTCTCTCCTCTTTGGCTGTAAACACCGTCCACAAGCAGGAGCAAAACCAGCACCTCGAACTTTCTCTGGAAGAGGCTCCTGCATAGGGACTGCTCAGTGTTCAAGCAATCATCACCTACTTCATTAGGGTACATTTAAACGTGCTTTGTGCAGCTTCCATATAGGACCAAGGATCATTGTCCCTCCCTTTTTTGAAAAACATAATTATAGTCTTGATGATTTTTATTTTGTGTCTGAAAACCAAAAAATTTTCTGCAATGCCTCTGAAATTAGATCCCATGAACTCTGAATGGGACAGCTCTTGCACATTGTCCCCAGACAGCTTTTCTAAACCCCCTCGTAAGCTATTGTTTCCAGAAATGCTCTCTGCTTTTGAGTATCTGCCGGTATTTTCCGCATCCCCTTTGGGACAGGCTTCGTTGCTGTTACCACGCTGTAGTTGCCGAGGTCCCCACCTGCAGCGCGTGTTGGTGCTGACCCACCCTGGCACCTGTGTTTGGTGCCTCCCACGCGTGAGAATCCGTGTGCAGGGACGGGAAGAAGATGCTTGGCTGGCACCATGGGGGAAGGACCACGCTGCTCAGCTGTGTCTGGGAGTCCATCTTCCTGTGGACTCTCTGGGTGACTTTATGGCTTCCCTACTCAAGGCCCAGACCTAAAGCACTTCGCTGTGTTTCTCTTGTCTTTTTTGGCTTGTAAATTCTTTGTATGGAAAATTCCATATGGAAAAAATTGAGGAAATTTCTTCCTAAACCCTATGGAAAATATTCTGCCAGCCACTGGGTTGTACCCAGGGACCAGGTTTTCATTCTTGGCTTCTGCTCACTCTAAAGAACTTTTTTTACCTTCCTTCTTTTCACCCAAGAAATGTATCGATTTTCTTAACTTTTCTCTCTGTCTCTCTGCCTAAAATTAGACAGCCGCCTTCCTTATCACTAACCAGCTCTGTGGTGGTATACTTTTCCATTTCTTACCTTTTTTTTTTTTTCCTCCTTCTCTGTGAGTTCTTTCTGGAAAATGTAGCTTGCAGTGAATATTTACTAATGCTGGAAAAGAAGATAGGACAAAATACAAACCGGACTCCGTCTGTCTGTCCTTACTCTGAACATTACAGGAATGCTCAGTTATTTGTCCTTCAGCCAAACCTGTGAATCTCTTCCAAGGCCTCACCTTTGTTTTTTAGCCCCGAATGAAAATTAGCACCTCTGGGTTGGGGGATGAAAAGCAACATGTTGCTGCCTTCTGACGTGCCCAGGTCAGCCTGTGGTCTGCAGCAGGGTGCTCTTCCTGGTGACATTTAGTGTCGTTCCCGGCTTCAGAGGGGTAAGGCTGGTTGTACCCGACCCTGGGCCTTGCTTAGCAATTCCCTTGTGTGGTTTTAGGCTTAAGCTGGCAATTAACGCTGTTCTCCTTTCAGTGCATCAGCACGCTTGTCATGCAGAGAACATCACTGGCTTGGAGTGGTCCCAGACCCAGCCCGGGGGGAGCAGAGGGGGAGAAGGAAAGGGACGCTGAGGGTGGGGGGAGAGAGGGCCAATCACCTCCGGCATTTATGAAACTTATGCCCTATAAAATACTGGAATTATTTTGTTTTCTGAATCCAGTGGGATCCGTTGTTTTTCAAGCAATAAATATCCTTCTGCAGCGCTGGCAGCTGTAATATGGCAGCTCTGACAACCCGAAAGTGAAACTCATTCCAGTAACATGAAACTGATGCTGGTGACTTTCCATTAGCCAAGCTGAGAGAAACAATCAAAAAAAAAGGTAAATAAATTGGATGTTTAAACTTCTTTCCTTTCTCCCTTTTAATAGCCCTTTTCTGAGGGATAAAGCCCAAGACCTTCACTAGCAATGTTTTTGTTACCATTTTGATAACAGAACCTTGAAAGATGTAGAAGGAACCACTAATGACTAATGATAGACCCAATACAAATAATTTTTGTTAAGATTGATGCTCAATTTTTTTATAGTTCAAACATTTCAAGGCAAAATTATGTAGGCAATCATTCATTCTTTGCACACCGACAATATTTCCTTTTCCCATCTTTCAGCTGTTTTGGTCTGGGATATACGGGATATTCTATTGATGTTCCTGTAGCAGAAATTAAAATCAATAACAAATACATAATAATGAAAAACACCATGCCTAGAACTACAGGATTAAACTGAGGTCCTAATGCAGCAAAGCCTTACCCAATGCTCAGCAGAACAGCCCTAGACTAGGTTAGGTGCTTCTTGGCACAAATGGGAATGACTGTCCAGAACATTTCACTCTGAGCTGCTGTACCTAAGCCACATGCACTGCTGCATGTTATAATTAAGCCATTTGGTATGGAAACATGTTTACGGATTGATCTATCATTGGTTGAATGACAAGATCTACAGCTAGGTTTTCACATTTATGGAGAAGTGTCCTTACACAAAATATCCCTAGTTTGGTGCAACCTTGGACCTTCAGGTAAATCAGTAGGGTCTGTGTGTACAAAAGAAGCCAATTCACATATGTTAGATCAGATGATAAAAATGCAATAGAAATGTAACTGGCTCCCTAAGGCAACTGTGTTGACATGTAGCATTCCTTGGGAAAACCCTTAGGACAGTGCAGATGATGTGGGGAGAGTTATGATGGAGAGATGTACAGGGCCTCTCTCCTCCTCCATAAATGTTTTCGTCCCATTTGTTAAATCACCTGGTTAATATATTAAAGACTTTTAATTCTTCTGGCTTGACACAGTTGTCATTATGTGCCAGTAAAAGACAATGTGGTGGAAATAAGCCACCTGTGAAGGGCAGGGATGTAACTGGCATGCCTCAGTGCCTTGTGTTGCAAACCCAGGTGGACCTCACAAGCCAGATCCCAGTCTGGGCAAGGCTACCCTACCAAAGGCAAGGGTAGACCTGAAGGAATATAACATCATATTTTCTAGTTAAAAGGGATGTATTTTGTCCTCCAAACCATTTTTCTCTAGCCTTGAACACCAACCAAATGCTATTGTTACCTGGGCATTTGTGAAATATATCCGTAGTTCTCACACTAAATCCTAGTCCACAATCTGTGTGGTGAAGTAGTTGATCCCAAATTAAACCTTTGGTTTTTGTTCCTCTGTGTCCTACAATTTAGAAGCCACAATTGACTTCAAGATGTTCTTAAACGAGAATAAAGTTTGCAGCAAAACCTTCCCTGTTGCAAGAACCTTGCATGCATGGGTAATTATTAGCCCATTACTGGAGATGTTAGCATAGACATAATAAAAGATTTATTTTATTTTCCTGCCAGGCCATGTGTATGCCTTAATTGCGTATCGAAGATACTCTTAGAATCCTCTCTTTCATGTAAATATACACACTGGCTAGTAAATATTAATGCTGCTCTCTGGCTCCAGCTGTGAGAAGATTTTATTGTTGTGTTAGAGGTTTTGATTAGCCTCCAAAAGGTTTCGCAGCGTCTACTCTATTTATCTGAAACATACAGAACCGCTGCAAGCTAGGGTTGCTGCAAAGAAAATCATGCACTTTCACTCATTGTTTTTAATTTAGTCTGTGCAAGTGTAATTATTTCTGCCTGTTTAATGCTTCGGAGTCACCATCTATGAAATTCCAGAGGCAGGGAAGAAGCTGCCTGGTACCTTTTAGTTCCAGTTTTCAGCAGACAGTGCTGAAGTAAAAGAAACATATGTCACATCTTCCCATTATTCTCCCTAATTGTCACGGCAATTTACCCACGAGCTGACATGATAGCCATGGAGGGAAATGGAGCAAAACCTTTTGCATAACTCTGGGCTCCAGGAAATCACGGAGGCAGATGGAAGGGGGAGCTCAGTGTCTGTCAGGCTGTGCCGTGGGGGCTGTCCCCCATGAGATCAGCTGACAAGGTCGGTGGCCTGTCTTGACCTCCCTTCATCCAGCTGAAGGAATGAAATCCTCCTCAGCTGTCCCTGCTGTATCTCTTACAGCAGGGTATGTCGCTGCTGTGGAGTTACCCGAGCTGCCAGTGCTGAGTGCCTCCCTGGCTGCTGGACTGGTGTCCGTGGGACTGGTGTCCACCCTACATTAGGACCTTGGTGCTGTGCCCGTGCCAACGTGGCTCTCAACAGTGTAAGGCACATCCCGTGGCTCCCAGTTTTTGCAATGAAAAGGTTGTCCTGAATTTCCATGTCATGAAGAGTGGGAACACTTGTGTTGCACCCTTCCTGGCTCTGGAGGGGCTTTCTGGGAGAATATGCAGCCATGGTGTGATGACCATCTCCATTCCCTCACACAAGTCACCACAGCCAAAATACTGTGCTGGTGTGAGCTACGGTCACATGGGCAACAAAGCTGGTGAGGGGTCTGGAGAACAAGTCTTATGAGGAGTGGCTGAGGGAGGTGGGATTGTTCAGCCTGCAGAAAAGGAGGCTGAGCGGAGACCTTATCGCTCTCTACAACTACCTGAAAGGAGGGTGTAGAGAGATTGGGATCGATCTCTTCTCCCAGGTAACAGGTGATAGGACAAGAGGAAATGGCCTCAAGTTGCACCAGGGGAGGTTTAGACTGGATATTAGGAAAACATTTTGTACGGAAGGGGTTATTAAGCATTGGAACGGGCTGCCCAGGGAAGTGGTTGAGGTACCATCCCTGGAGGTTTTTAAAAGATGGATAGACATAGTGCTTAGAGATATAGTTTAGATTAATGATGGGTTTTGTCAGAGTTAGGTTGATGGTTGGACTCGATGATCTGAAAGGTCCCCTCCAACCTAGGCAATTCTATGATTCTATGATTCTATACGGTCTGTGCTTCTTTATTGTGAGCTCCAGTCTGTTCTTCACATGCCACCTCAGAGGAAAGGGTTTTACAAAGAGATATGTCATTGAGCTGGGGCAATGGCTTGATGGGGCAAGTCCAGTTAACTTTGTAGTGATGGTATGCCTTTTGCCCTGCGATTTGACTTTAAAACCTGAATTAAATATACCCAGCAGGCCTTAACTTCTGAGCTGGTAAGCCTGGCACTCTCCTCTGTTGATGCAATGTCTGGGGCCATCAGCAGCATTTGCTCCATGGGGAGCTCAACCCAGGTCAGCCGAGGTGCACGCTTAACCTCCGGCTTCTGCTGAGACTGTCAGCCAGGGCTTGTGTCTGTGAGAAACTCAGACCATCACGCCCTGTCAGATAGGCCACTTGGAGCAAACAATTCTCATTTACTGGTGACTAGGTCTGGATTTGAGCCAGTTGTCTGATGCTGAATTGCCAGCCCCCAGCATCTGGTAGTCCCCTTTAACCTGTTGGATGTTATTCTTCACCCCACAGGCTTTTTTGGGGGGACTTTTCAAAACTCGTTGGCTAAGCTTTGTTAGTAAATCAGTTCTCATGTGGAGGTCACCAGCATCTCTAACCTCCACAGTTGCTTTACGTAAACCTGAAATATAAAACCACAGTAGCTTTGCAGGCTGAAGAGAAATTACCACGTTTTCAGCTGATCTTTTAAGCGGCTCCTAATAAAATTATTAGGCGACTGGAAAATCTTCAATAACATTTTTAAATACAGTCCAGGCTCACAGTAATAAACTCAGCTTTTAACAACCCTCGTTTATAACAATTCCAACAACAAGAACTAATTTTCCCTTTGGTAATGAGGCCTATTAGAAGGATTGTTCACACAGAGCTGACCTGGATTCAACAGTCAAATGCTTTTTTTGCTGTTTTCAAGGCACACTGTGTTTAGCATGTAAACGCACAGCTTTCCCTCTTGTCCTTGCCTCTACTTGTCTCTTTAAGAATTGTTTGAAGGTTGCTAAATGGAAAGAACAGAAGTAAAATACAGTGATGTTCTATGCAAATAGCCCGTTTCTTCATTATTCTGATGCAGCTAATTGCTGAACCCTGCTACAATGTGTACTTTCACAACGGGAACATTTATCTGGTTCCCACTGGGGTTTGTTATGGTGAGAAAACACCACTTCAGCTTTTAATATGGGCAAAGGATACAATTATTTTGATATGTTGACAGCATTTATCATTCCACACGCCTGTTGGCTGTAGGTTGCAGAGCTGGAAGTTGTTGTCTCCTGAAAGCCGTGGTGAAACTCTGATTGCTTCCCATGGAGCAAGGAGGGCGAGCAGTTCCCAACGAGATTCCTGCGCCAGAACTGGTGGTGTCCCCTTCTCGCTGGGCCACACACAGGGCCAGGGGAGCAGATCAGCATGGGCTTTCTGCCTGCGACCTGCTCACGGCTCCCGAGTGAGGCCAACCTGGCTGGGGGCTGCAGGACCAGATTGATGCTACTGGTCCAGGGCTGCATCTCCCTGACTCCAGGCAGCTCTGTGCAAGTGTCTTTCTGTGACCGCCCAGCATCTTGCAGGGATGAGCTCTGCATGTACCTACTTTCTGCTGAATGGGACATCTCGGCCAGGAGAAGCTAGGTTTGGTCCTATTGCCCTCTTGTGGCTGCCCGAAAGAGGCTACAACACTCACCGGCTGACATTTGCAGAAGTGGTACTTGCCCATTCAAGCTAACATAAATTTCCTATAACTTAAAAGCACAGTGCTGGTCCCCTAGGTACATCTGCCTAAGGTAAGGTGGAGCACCAGCCAGGACATTTTTGAAAGGGAGACAGGGGTGCCATCACTGTTGCAGCAGGAGACCAGGCACAAGGACATCTCCGGCCAAGCCTTCCTCCCCCTAGGCAATTCTCCTTCACCCTCGTGGTTGCCTCCTGCCTATTTTTCAGCCGGATGGGAATGGGAAAAATGGTTTGGCAACATGCCCCAGGGCCCTCACATCCAAATGTGAGAATTAAAAATGCCCTGGTAGCCCTGACAGGACACCCGTTCCTTACTGTCTGACCTGGAGCCCATGCGTTAACAATAAGACATGTAGGGGTGGCACTTCAGTCCCTGTAGAACGTGATGTGCAAAAGTTGAAGGGATCATCGTTGAAAGGTTTCACCAAAAAACAAGGGTTAGAATCAAAAGCAAGAGAACTGGGAGAAAAGGGAGCGAAAAAAATGACTGCTGTAACCCTCCCAAAGCCTTAACACCTTTCCATCCACGCATGTGGATGTCCTGGGTTCAACCGCAGCTGAACTGCTTTCTCTCTGCTGCTTCTCCCGTCAGGCCAGCAGCATACGAGGCAGCCCGCACTCCTCTCTGGTCCTGCTGCTGGTCCTTACACCTACAAAGAGCTTGGAAAGTTACTCAGAAATTCGTAAAAGGACCAGCAATACAAATCAAAGTAGGCTTGCATGCAAGTTAAATCTTCCGATTAGGAGAGGTAATGCTATTTGGTTTTGGCTAAATAGGGCAATAAAAGCCAAGATTTTAAATGAAACTCTACCTGGTATATATTGGCCTTGACACAGTATTTTTACTCAGCATAACCTGCACTTAATGGAAAGTCTTGGCAAACAGTCAGAGCCCGGACTGTAATGTTTGTAAAATAGCTGTTGCTTTCAGCATGATTTTCCCCAGTGAAAGTCATGCAAGAATAAGAAAGGAAGATTCAGCAACAGTGTGATTGTGTCACATAAAGGCCACCCCTGGGAAGCCATCTGAAATTTTAATGTTTTAAAATGAATACTGAATTCGGTCATCTTTGATAAAGCGTGGGGATCCTTCTTCTGCTCCCAGGCGCAGATGTGTATGCACACCGACGGGCTGACAAAGGAGAGCAGAACAAACACCATTTGCAATTCAAGTGCCTTTAGACCCCAGATGAGACAGTCTTGTAACTGCTTGCCTGCTATCCTGTAGCCTTGATTATGAATGAAAATTATCCCTTCAGTCCCGACTTCTGCCAGTGACTCCCAAAGACCTGACTCTGATCTCTCACTAATGCAAACGACAGCCCTCCTCAAGGCAGTGGAGGCACAGATTGACATCGAACCAGTGAAATGACACCAAATCTGGCTGGATTGGAAAGGGGCTGCTGGAGTGGGCCATCGCATACTCCCGCTCTCACTTGCTAAAATAAGGCATTCAAATCTTGGGGGTTTGCTTCTAACCCCCAATCAGCACAGGGGGCTGAAAAAAAATTCCCTCCAGGACCAGCCATGGCTGTGTTTGTCTGTATGTGAAACATGGGCTGCAGGGACAGGCATGATGCATGGGAGTTGCTAGGCTGAGCTTGACATGCAGCAGATTCAGCATTTCTAGCCTTTTGGGCAGGTTTGCCTCTTTTTCAGGAGATACCGGGATCTTCAGAGCTTGTCCCTGGGGTATGCTCCAGGCTGGGGTCCCCTTGTGGACGGCATGTTCTGCTGGCAGCACCCCATAGCTGCCCAATGCTTTCTGGGCTCTTGGTTCTCTTCTTTTCAACCAGACATTTCTTTTCGAGGGAAAGTTCTGTAATAGAGAACTTATAAAAGGAGAGAAGCTGCTGTCTGCCAGGCAGGCCAGGGCTTCCCCAGGCATGCCTGGAGCATCAGATGATGTGGGGGGTGGAACAACTGGTGTTTTCCACAGCAGTGTTAGTGCCCGTGTGTGATTTAGTAGCATCCTTTTGAATATGAGCTCTGTGTGTCACACAGAGCATTTAATGAGGATTCATGGGCCACCATGGACCAAAAGATCACTGATGAGGAATCCAAAGCTGGCCATTAATGTTTTATATGAGCCAGCAGTGTGCCCAGGTGGCCAAGAAGGCCAACAGCATCCTGGCCTGTATCAGGAGTAGTGTGGTGATTAGGACTAGGGGAGTGATTGTCCCCCTGTACTCAGCACTGGTGAGGCTCCACCTTGAGTGCTGTGTCCAGTTTTGGGCACCTCACCACAGAAAAGACACTGAGGTGCTGGAGCAGGTCCAGAGAAGGGCAACGAAGCTGGTGATGGGTCTAGAGCACGAGTCTTATGAGGAGCAGCTGAGGGAGCTGGGGTTGTTTAGCCTGGAGAAAAGGAGGCTGAGGGGAGACCTTATCTCTCTCTGCGACTACCTGAAAGGAGGTTGTAGCCAGGTGGGGGTTGGTCTCTTCTCCCAAGTAACAGGTGATAGGACAAGAGGAAACGGCCTCAAGTTGTGCCAGGGGAGGTTTAGATTGGATATTAGGAAAAATTTCTACACTGAAAGGGTTGTCAAGCATTGGAACAGGCCGCACAGGGCACCATCTCTGGAGGTATTTAAAAGACAGGTAGACATGGTGCTGAGGGACATGGATTATTGGTGGTTTTCTCAGTGTTAGGTTGATGTTTGAACGTGATTATCTGAAAGGTCCCTTCCAACCTAGACGATTCTATGATTCTATGATTCTTAGCACAGTGGCTGTGTCTTCTTTGGATTTGTAAAGACCCTCACACAACAGGGTCTTGTTCCTCTCTGTGACACTTTGCCTTGTTCCTGACCGGTGCTTTTTCAATATTAACCCTAAATAACCCCTGAAAATGTAAATATATAAGAAAAAAGTGACCTTTCTTGTGGTTTCCATCTCTGCATGGAGCCTTTCAGCAGTGCCTGGTGTCTTCCTAGGGTGGAGTTTGGTGGGAGTTCTCCTGCTGGCTTCACAAGAGACAAAAGGAGGCTCTTTGGTCAGCCCCCCCAAAGTCCATCCTTTCCACACTGGACAGGATGGGTCCCCATTTGATGAATGGGAGGACCTGTCCTCCCTGGCAGACTCCAGCAGGTGCTGGCTTTGCCACTGGCTCTGTATGTACACAGTGAGACGATAAGGGTGCTTGGCCACCCCTAGCTCTTATGACTTCTTCATGCTTCTGCCATGTTGGAAACAGCAAAGGCGTCTCCCTCTCCCTCATCTCCAGATGTGTTTTTCTCCATCATCTTCTGAGGAACAGACTTGCAAGGTGTACAGGGGGGTGACCCCAGGCTTGCGTTTGGGTAAGTGTGATGTCAGAGATGGATTTTGCAACCTCAGTGACCCTGGTAGTCACACCACCCTCCTGGTAGCCCAAGGAGGGCTAATCCACATCAAATGCTGTGTGCGAGGCACAGATACATTTTAGGGTGCGCTTGGAGCTCTGAGCCAGCGAAGCTGTCCACGTTGCACATGTTGCATGCTCACACTTCTCCAGGTCCTGCTGCAGAGCCAGCCTGTGCCCCCCTGGCTCCATCCCAAAGAAGGCAAGAAGTGTGCCTGAAAGGGGCACAGCCCTTCCCGGGGGAGATCCCAGCGTGCTTTCCTTCTTCTGCCTTGCCTGGTTGCCGCTGGGGGATCCCCGCCTTGGTCTCTGTTGGCAGCCCTCTGATTTTGTGTTGTAAGAGGGCTGGGGGTTTAAGAGGGAAGGTTAACCTAAGCTATACACTCACTTTGGCTGGGTTGCTTTAGAATATTAATGTGAGTGTTAAGGTCAGAATATTAATATTGTCAGCTGTGCAAGTGTGCTGCTTGTAATTCATGATGAATACGCTGAAACGGCAGGGCGTTTCAGTGCCGTGGCAGAGCCATTTTCTGCTGCAAATATTCCATTTTCTGGCCGCATTACTTCCATATGGAGTGGGCAGCTCTCCTGACCAGGCACGTGCACTGTCCTTCCCTGCCCATGAAGGGCACACGAGTGTTGAACATCCCTGAGTTTTTTGCATTTCAGACCCCCTATATACTTTCAAATCAAATAACAGCTCCTTTTTTTTTTTTTCTTTAGAAGAAAAGAGTGTTTTGGTTAATGTGTGCATGAATAATACCTTTTTCACAGTCATATTTGCTTCTTCTGTTTAATTTCTCTGAGATGACTAATTGTTTTAAGAGCTGCATTCCCAGAGCAAAACAAACAAACAAACACACACACAAGCAAACAGCCCCCCTGTGTTTCACTCCCCAAAGCTTAAACCAGCCCAAATAAGGACAAAATGTATTTTGCCCTTTGTAACTGTAAGTTTTCTCTTCCATCAGACTTTATGCTTGAAACAGATAAGGTTTTCTTTGCATAAGCAATTACGGAGCTATCTCTTTTTGGACAGATCTGAATTAACCGTCATCCTAAGCCAACATCAGAGACATAGGTAGGAAGGCTGAATGCAGCTTCAGCAAAGGAGGAATTTCAGTTCAAGGAGCTGTTTATGAATTCAGACCTGCTTTATTAAATTAGAAAGAAGAATTCTCTCAGGATCTAGCAGACTTCAGGGAAAATGCATTCAAGTCATTTTGTCTGTCTACAAGTTTCCTTTTCCTTTGGCATTACTATACGGCAAAGCAGGCTAACAAAAATATTTTGTTTTATAAGGCTGTATAAGCTGTTCCATAGGTGTCTGCTTTGGTAGCAGGATGTGTATTCATTATTTATGATGCAAAGAGCTGTCTCCCTGAAGGATTTCTCTTTAGTCCATAGAACCCAGCATTTCCTTCCTTGTGGTCTTGGCCCGCCTTCCTAAATTTGTTTTCTGATCTCCGCCGTGTTTTCCAGACACGCTGGCTCAGACAGATGTTATTGCAATGTGATGGCCCTGCGGTACCGGCATCCTGGGGGGATGGCAGGTGATGGAGCAGGGCATGGTCCCAGAGTGGGCAGTGGAGCCACCTGCTATAACCCTCGCATGGCAATAACCCACCGGCGTTGCAGTGGGAGTGTTGGTGCACGGACAGGAGAAGGTCCCGCTCAAGGTTTTTTGGCTCTGGCGTGTTCCTGCCTGTGAAGTGACGGCAGGGCAACATGGAAAACCTGCGGCAGTGCATCCAAGCTGGGTGAGGTTTACCCCACATAAACTCACTTTTGCCACCCAAAAATGGTCTCTCCGGTTGTCAGTGGAGGGAGGGAGGTATCTATAGAGGAGGATCCAAACCACCATCTCAAGCCCCTCACCTCTGTCACAATCGTGTTGAAGGACCTCGGTCTCGAGGGGCCAGAGACAGTGTGACACACAATTTTTAGACAGGTAGCCTTCGGGGAAATGAATCCTGCCATGGTGATGAAACTACTTTCATGTCAACCACACTGCTGTTTCGGAATAAAACCTTTAGATTTCTGGGACTTTTATGTACTAGGAAGCAACAGGATTAAGGGGTTTGTGGTCCAGTTAAATAATCTGCGTCATTCTCTTTGTTTTATTCTGTTTCCCTCTGGTTTGTTTTTTTGCAACTCAGTGACAGCCATTTCCCAAGTGCATTCAGTGAGGAAGTATACTGATGTTGAACTTCATCAGCCTGCTGCAACCACATTGATATTCACACAGCGACTTCAGAGCCACACTCCTGAGGAGGGTGAGACTAAAACAAGCAGACACTTCTCCCAGATTTGTTTCTGCAGCAGCCCGTCTAGGGACCGGTTTTGGGTTCTGACACGTGAGACCCAATACTGCTGCTTTACTGCTAAAAAAAGCTAAAAAAAAAGAAAAAAATAAAAAGCAGAAGGCACCGTTGTGAAAAGCTTTGGTATGTGCAATTGGGTTGTACTCTCTTACTAGGGGGGACCTGGCTGCCCCTTCTTTGTGCCCCCTGGGAGGATTTGGACTTTCACAAAAGAAAAAAGGATTTCACAATGGTGCTGCAAGGTGATCTGCATCATTGTTGGGGTGAATTAACTAATGTGAGTGTTACTGAAAAATCACAGGCAGTAGGGTATCAGCTACTTTCTGAAATGGGTGACGTGACTTCTGTGTTCGTCTACTATGGCCTTCAATCCTTTCCCATTGATCTGTTCATTTTACGGAACCTGGTTACTCTTCTAGTGAACTGAAGCCTTTGGCCGTTTGGAGAGGAAATAGGGATCTCTTTCCCCATACTCTGAGTAGCTGCAGAATGACCAGAAGGAAAGATGGATGGAGACTGTTGAGGGTTGTCAGCCTAACACAGCAGCTTCCTGCGTGTTTTACACTCTAAAAGCAAGGAGTGAGAGTCCTCTGCCAAAGCATGGAGAACACATATGGGGAAAAAAAATGTCTCTAGGAAACAGTTCCAGGTCTAGGAGCACCATGTCCCTAGTCAGGAGCCATATGTCAGCTAGGTGCTCGGCTGGTTTTATGTTAGACATGGATCATCATAACTTCCCATAAACTAGTGTATAACTGCAATAGCGCAAAGCTCACGTCATACTTTGTGGGAGATTGTGGTAGGTTTAATTAATCATCCTGAACTGTTTGATGACAGAACTATGAGGATATTATCAGTTATTTTTTGGTATGTAGCATTAAATACAGAAAGTTAAAATATGTGAGAAGTAAAAATATTGGTCAAATCCAGAGCTGGGCAAAGCTACAAAAGCACTTTAAGGAGGTGTAGGGAAGTTTATGATTGCACAGAAAGCCTGCTGTGCCTGTCTTCTTCAAGACCTTCCTCCATGCTGGGGACAGGAGTGGCTCTACACTTGGCTGATGCATGCTGTTAGCTGAGTTATTGTGGTTTCCTCTTTTTTGGGGGGGTTATTCTCCAATGGCATGCACAGTCCATAAGAACCCTTACTTCTGATTTTTTTTATGAAGAATATGTTGAAAGCTGCAGCAGTACCAGAGGCAGGGAGGTTCACTTGTAGGTCATACGATGGTCATGAGAAAGCTGCGATAATCTCCTTGCAACCCAACCAGAACATCTTATTGCTTCAGTGGCTTGGCCCTGCAAATGTGAACTTTGGCTTTGCCTTTCCAAGACACCCACTTGTACCCTGGCTAGGATTCAGGGGAATCCTGAAAATTCCTACTTGTAAAAAATTTTGCTCTTTCCAGGGAGGAAGAGTCTGTTGGTTTTCACCAGGGAAGCACGCAAAAAGGCAAGAGTTCCCAGGGTTTCTCAGGCAGGAGCTGTGGCGAGGGGCTGGCTCTGCCCTAGCCATGGCAGAGAAAGCATACAAGGCAGCCAGAAAACCCCCCAGAACATCATGGCACACTGAAAATCAGGCTGTACGATGCCTGTCACTGGCACAGCCCTGTATGAGAACGGAAGGAGACTGCTGCAGGTACAGCAGCTCTTTCTCAAGGATATTCATCTGTTTCCAGCGTGCATGGGGATGCGCTATCCCTGTTATCTCAATAAAGTTGTTTGCAGATTGAAGAACTGAAAAATGGCAGGTGATTTTTGATAAAAAATGACAAACAAGTACAAGTCTAACGTGACAGACCACATATCAGCCTGCAACAGATATTCAGCATCAGCAAGCCTTAGGTCAAAGATAGTGAGTAGAGAAGTGCCGCAACTTACCAAACAGTAGTGATAACAGAAGCCGAAGTTTTCACATATGGAAATCTCCAGAAATATTAAATGGGGAGCCTGAAAAAATCCATAGGAAATTCTACAGATTTATGAATATTATTATACTTGAACTTTAATTACGCTGACATTTAGAATGAACAGAAATGGCACTTTAATTGCACTGTAGCCACACTTTTATTGCATACATTTAAATACATTAGAAAGTAGTTAGAGATGTACTGTACTGTATGGGACCAGTTTAGGCAGTTAGACACTAAAAATATGGAAATAAAGACCTCAGAGCTGCACCTCATCTGGGGAAAACTGGCTCAGTAGTTCTTTGTGAGTATCACAGAGTAGCAAAAAGAAGTCTTCTCCCAGCTTTTTGAAATTCTCCAAGGGTTGCCAGGGCATTGGATCCTGAAATCTGCTTGGATGAAACCGCTTGTGGGCTTTAGATAGCTGGTCTTCTCTGCGATGCTGTCTTCAAAATAGACAGAGTCTTTTCAAGTGCAACCTTGTATAACCCTGCACAATCGTGGCCATCGGTATAGGAAGGGTCTCACACCAGCCTCTGAAGTATCTGAGGCAGCCATCCTTGGAGCTAATGGGCTGAATGAGATGGGTGGCACTTCATATTCAGTGAGGGTCTGACATTTCCTATCTGTGAGGGTATGGTAGAAACCAGACTCCTGTTGCGTTTTAATTTTTTGGTCGAGAATGCTGCCATATGGGGTCTGACATTGCACATCTTCCCTGCAATCTTTCTTCCTGTTTGTGGAAAGTTATTGGCAAGGAATTAAAAACAAGACTTCTGCTCTTTGATGAACTCTTAGAAGACATGTTCTGTTAGCGTTTTCTTCCTGCTGGTGTAGCAGCAGAATAAATAAAGCCTGTGTTAAGGCTTCAGCCATACGATCGCCCCAAATCTTCGTGGTTCAGGCTCTGAACATTCAGTTCTTCAGTTTTTACCTGTCTCTGGGCAAGTGACTCAATCTCAGTGGTCTTTACTCAACTGTGCAATTTTAATGGTTGTAGAACAGAGCTCTCAGCCTCAGCTCTGCAGCTATAAAGCCATACTCGTCCCTAATTCATGAGCGTTATTTGTGATCAGATATACTGGCAAGCTGGACTACATAAGACTTCCTTGTTTAAAACTTTCAGAAATGGAAACCACTGGTTTGTGCAGTTTCTGCACTACAGGCTAAGACTTTGAAAGTTTAAAATGGATTATTGCACACTCCTCTGAGGACCGCAGCATTTTGTTCCTTGTCCCACACATCCGTCTGGTGCCTTGAAAACACAAATCTAAATTCTGCCCTCGCTTTTGACAGCAGCACAAACATCTCCACTCCTTTCATTGAGTAAGCAAGCATGCTGACACTGAAGATCTTAGGCGCTGATATGCATATGTCATATGCTATCTTGCAGGTGGAAAGGTATCTGAAAGAACTGTGTTGCTGGCCTCTTAAAAAAATGAATTGTCAATTTAATTTTAGCTTGGGAAATGTTTATGTAGGAGACATTCTGACTCTTCAAAAGATCCCTTCCTTGGATGTTTTTTTCTGCTTCATGATTCATTGCTTACTTATCCAAGGGTTGTTGCTATGCCCTGCTGCTGTTTTGCTTCAAGATCCCTTTTCAGTGGGTTAAGTCTGAGTGTCACAATTTCCAAAACACACTTCCTCATCCCACAGGTGTGACCTGCATTCTTCATTTCCAAAGATGCTTGTGATTTGCATTTTGGCATATTAAAATTCATGCTTCTCAGATGAATCCAGTTTACAAAATGATCTAGATCTCTCTATACAGTTGACATGTCATTATTTAGTATGCCACTGTTTGTACCACCTGTAAATGTTACTGGTCATGGCTTTAGATTTTCTTCCGGATTAAAATACTAACTACTATTCTATGCTATTAAAAGATGCTATAATGATGCCATAACTCTGTTCTCTGGTCCCACTGGTGACTTGGATGATGGACTAGAATATGTATGCTTGCGCAGCTGATGTGAACCTGTGAGGGACTGCTAACATGCTGAAAGAAGGGACTGGAAATTCAAATCAGTCTTCACAAATGAGAGGCATGGTCTGCAAATAAAGAGGATCAGATTCAAGAAGGAAAAGTGCAAGGTAGCAACTTGTGTAGAAATATCTAATCTACAGAAATATCTAATGGTGAATACTTGGTTTTCAGCAAATCTGCAGAAAAGACTGGAATTTTCAATGGATTGCAGGTTCAACATGAGTCAACTCTGCCTATATGATGAAAAAAAAAAGAGGTAAATGTTACAGTGAGGAATACAGACAGCTGTTTAGCCTGCAATATAAATTAAATATTCCTCCTGCTCTGGTCAGCACTGGAAGGGCCTCTGCTGCAGCTCCACACTCGGTTTTGGATGCTGCACTTCAAAGAAAATGTGAATCAGCTGGAGGGAATGCAGAGGAGAACAACACGGCTGACAGATCTCAAAAACATGGGCTCCACAGAAGGACTAAACTAACTGGGTCAGCAGAGTGTAAAGAATGAAGGACTGATAACAGCCTTCAAATTTGTTAAAAGTATCTTTAAAGAGAAAGAGAACAACCTCTGTGCCATGTCAACTAGAACAAGTAGGCAGTTTAAATTGCAGCTACTGGAGGTTTTTAAATACAGGATAAACAAGCACTTGTGGGGCTGGTAAATCGTTGACTCTTCCTTGGGACGAGGTGATTTGGATGACCTCTCAAGTTCCTTCTGTTCCTCTTTTATGCAACTGTTGACATACAGTTTTATTGTTGATCTATTTTGCTATATTTGCTATAAAACTGAGTTTTGGAATCATAAAATCATATCATAGAATGGTTTAGGTTGGAAGGGACCTTAAAGATCATCTCGTTCCAGCCCCCTGCCATGGGCAGGGACAGCTCCCACTAGGCCAGTTTGCCCAAATCACAGCCAAGCTTTGCTAAATGCTTTTAGAAATTGCCATTGAATTCTGGCTTTATATTTAATACTGGTTTTCAAATTCATCAGTACATTTAATGTGTCCTACACTGACTGACATATGTGTTGACACTACACCAAATGCCATGGCTAGGTGAAAATTCAGTAAGTTCCTTTGGTTTTGATACCACTGTCTTGGAGCACTGCCAGCGCACCTTTTTTTTCTCATGCTCTAGCACTGACCCTAAATTTCTTCTGAGCAAGGTGCTAATGTATGCCTCTAGCTCTAAACACTGTGAGTAAAACCAGTACTTCCTGAACTACTTTGTATTAGGCTTGTTTGGTGTTTTTTGTGGGTTTGGGTTTTTTTTTTTTTTTGACTTTACTTAATTTGGTGTATTTTCAGGGCAAACTCCCTGATATGTGGATTTCATGGGACAGAGGCCAAGTTCGCTTCTCTTTGGCACCTGTGAGTGTGTTTCTTTCTCAAAGCAGCAATTGCATCTGATTTGCTCCTGCTACCTTATTCTGGAGCTTATGAAATCCTGAGTACAGTTTTCCATAACTGGAGACAGCTGGGCACAGGGAGATGGGGAAAATGGGATACTCCAGCTGAACCCAGAGAGTTTCAGACCTGAGATGGCTTCTTGGGCTTTCTGGAGCAGTTGGTTCCCAAGGGACTCATTTGCTCTGCAAATGCCTGGCTCAGGAAGTATTGAAGTTGTATGACTTTGACCCTGTGCCCAAGGTGCTGATGCCCACCAAACATGACCTGGAGTCTCTGTTCCTACGATATAGTTTGCCCACACCCAAGCTGGAGCATTGCCTGGAGTTTGCTCCCATACTGGCTGTTCTTGACCAGCCATTGCTGTTCTTGAGGTGCAATAACATGAAGCATGAGGTGGGGTGGGAGCATCTTGGAGGCCCCTGGATCAGTTTCTTACTTATTTGGTCCCCTGCCATGTTTGCCAGCTCCTCAGGAGTGAGTTGTTTCAGGCGTGCCTGTTATATTGGCAGTGACTGACATTTATTGCTGGCACCCAGGGATTCCCTGTCATTCGAGAACTACTGGGACCTGTCTAAAAATTGTACTTTTCACACGCACCTTCCCATCCAATCCTTCCTTCAGCTGGTGTTGTCTAATGTGATCAAAGCCTTTACCCATCACATGCTCCCTCTCCACTTTGTCACTGGTGGGGTCTGATGAATCGCCCTCGTTATTATTCTGAGCCTGCAGGTCACCCAGACACAACAGAGTGCCAGCACAACGGTGACAACTGAATTATAACAACTTCTCAGCTTCCTTTGCAGCACAGATACAATATTTATGGCACTATTAATGCACAGCACTGTCAGGATTTTTAAAACGAGAGTAACTCACCTGTCCCTGTCATACCTACATGTCCTCCGTGTTTCAGAAGTGTCAGGAGAATCCTTACCAATTTTCCTCTTTTAATAGTCTTCTGCCATGAAGACCAAGTCAAAAATGGCAGGCTCCAGCACGGGAAAGCCTGATGGATCTTTCTGTGGAGACAGCCAGGATAAAACTTTCAGCTGTGTTACTTAAGCAAGTGACATGGCCTTCAGGCCATGGGGATGTATAAGCACTTTTTTTTCCTTTATCTCCTGATTTTAAGCAGAGTTTAAGCTCCTACTTATCTTAATGGATTTGTCCCATAACCTTACAGGGCACCGAATACTTGACAAATCCAATACGTGATGCAAAACTCATTCTGCTGAATCAGAGGGACCAAATGATGTTGAGAGCTTTATGCCAGGTTGGATGTCAGCTGTCTCCCCAGGGCCAGTCACAGAGCTGGCATCAACATAGCAATTGTGTGCTCTGGCTACATTAGCAGAAATATGACTGATTGCCCTTGACCGTGAGTGATCTGGAGCATATTTGTACTGCCAAGGGATGGGAAAACACACACATTTGGCATGAATGATGATAGCACCTCAACTTTAAACTCCCAACAATTTTTAAATAGGACATAGACCTTCCTAACACATAAAACTCTTCAGTCATACACATATGTTTAAGTTTCTCCTATGGCCAGTGAAAATAAGCCAGCAAAAGAATTTACTTTTGCTGGTGTTGCTTGAACTGCTTCAGAGCATAATAACTTCTAGCAGTGAAAGCATCCCATATGGGACTTAATGCACCAGAGCCAGTCCCTCTATAGTCGGACAAGATCTGGTTGATGTAGCTGATGGAGTCTTCACTGTGACTCACATCCCCCTAAAGTAAAAACTAAAACAGAACACAGGATTTAGAGTTTAGAGACCCTGCTCTCCAGCAACTAGGAAGGAACCAAACTCACATGTCTACATCTACACTGCTGATATTGAAGTTAGGTGAGATGCACCTTTGCTTCTCCTTAGCCCCAGAGTCATCTAGCAAATACTGCTGATGATTGAAGAGGTAATTTTTTTAAACCTTAAACCTGCTTGCTGCTCTTCTCCTGGCATGTTGGTCCTGCAGCAGAGCCAGCAGAGCCGGTTTACAAACACAAGAGCACTCCAGTCAGGTCAAATCATTGCCCTGGCAATCGGACAGTTATTCTAGGCTACTTCTTGCAGTTCACTTAGTTCACACCTGTTTTTTAACATATCCAGCTGATTTTTCCTGGAGTTGATGAGGGACCATGGTCATGAACTGTTCTGCAGCAATACAGCAGGACCTCACACTCCAGCTGGCTGTGGTGGTAAGGACTTGTACCTACAGCCAAAGTCTCCCACAGTAACTTCGGGAAAAAAATACGCTTGACCACTTCCTGCTGTCATTGCTTTTCCAGCAGAAGTTTTGGTGACCAGCGACCTGCCTGTAGACTTGTAAGTCATTTAGGTACTTCTGGATTGCTTTTCTTTAGCCTTCTCCTGTGGGTTCATATACCACTCTAGCAAAGAGCCAGGAGAAAGCTGAAGAGGAAGGGGAGCCAACATACAACTAGCCTTCCTCATAATTTGTCAGAAAAACTTGCTTTTGTTTTTCTGCTTGATTATTAAATTTCTCTCATGTCTTTGCACTGACCTGGACAATAACCAACCACTATTATAGTCACTAAACAAATCTGGTCTGAGAGAGACCCACGTGCCAGTGGTGATGGACGTTTCATGGCACAGCCTTTCACTACTCTCCCCAGCCCATCTCTTTTAAAATGACAAACCTGCATTTAGGAAAAGGAAATTTACTGTGGCTTTTCTGTGCAGATGGTGATAAGCGTGAGTTAGCATTTGTAAGCTTATAAGCACATATGGTTTTGTACATATCAATTAAGGCAGTTGGCTAATCACTCTAATATCATTACTGATTCATCTGTATTCCTTCAAATAGACATTTATGCTCAGCCTGCTCGTTTTTATACGTATGGACTGGATTGTGCAATTCTCTCTGTCACCATTTGTAGTCAATAACATTTCCTTGGCACCAAAGGGATTAAAAGGGTACATTTCAGAACTGTGTGGGCAAGTCGTTTGGCCCATGCCTTATGTATAAGGCATGCACATAAAATATTTGTGCGTGTGTGGTTTCTTTTTAAAGGCACTGCTAGTCATGCCGTGGGCTGAGTGACAACAGCACTATGTCTGTGCACATGGGACATACATGCAGACTCATGCATGCACTCATCCTGCTGTTTGCGAGCCTGCTGTGCATGGCCAAGCATCTTGACGCTAACCAGCCTCACCTCACAGCCCTGACTGGCCTCACCACCGTACCTCCACCACAGCAGCCCTGGCAAGGCCAATCTATTCACCCCAACCTCTCTCTCCTCCATGCAGATACAATAGAGCCCCCAAACAAGACCCCAGATACCCGCCACCACCTCTCTGGCTCTCTGTGGCTTACCTCCAAGTCCACTGCTCCTGCTTGCTTGGCCGTGGTCTCAGCACAACATGCTTCACTTGCCTCCCTGCCCGGGCAGAGCTCTGGGCTTGCACCGCTCCTCATGCTGTTTCAGTTCCCACTGCTCTCTGGATCAAGCTTCTCCTGTGTCCAGACAGCAACGCTGAGACCTGCACCATCTAGAGGCAGCCCCAAGAGCTGGCAAGAGAGGCATGGTTTGGTTACCCCATGATCGTAGGTTTTAGCTGTGCCTTCCCCTGGAGGACAACTGCTCTTCAGTGCCCCCCATATACACTTTGATTATGGGTAGATGTAAGAGTACCCCTGGGATGGATGTACAGTTAGCTCCTTTTACTGATGGGGAAGTTCATCTCAGAAGATCAGGGCTGAAGTTTTCATATGGTGGGCAAATCATTGCAAATGGCAGCTACGTGCTTAAGTCCATCTGATAGTCAAAACCATGAGCCTTTGAAAACCACCAGCTCCTTGAAATAGGTATCTCAATATGTTCCAAGGTATCCGAGTCTCTGTTTGGGCTTTGAAAGGGGTTCCAGATCCAAAAAATTATATGAGCTGTAGCTGTAGGGAGGCTTTAGGTATCGGATTGCTTTTTCAGTGCTATGGTGAAATGACCCAGGTCATCCCCTGGCACAGGAAAGCTGTGGGACTGGGGGGGCTGCCTGACCTGCAAGGCCACCCATCAACCACAAAAGGTCCATCCCATCTGTCCTGACCCCATAGAGTTCTTGGGGCTTGTTCCTGTGCCAAAAAAAATGTGCATACAGGCTGGAAAACGATCACTCTTGTAGCAAATCTTAAAATGGAGACATGGGGTTTTTTCCAAGTTTTGCCTTCAGGCTACAGATCATTTCCACACTACATAAATGCTCTGCTCTTTTTTCTTCCTTTCACTTTTCAAAACTTCATGTCCACTTGTATTTAGTCTGCAAGTGAATGGTGCCACTCCAGAGCCAGGAACAGATGCATTTTGGAGAACATTAGATTATTTTTGGTACCTTTACCTCTGTCTTCAAATTGTTTTTGAACCTCAACAGTACCTTTAGTCCAGGGTTTTTTTAAAGGAACTGGTTTTCTTCAAAAAAATATTTCAGGTTTTGATGCTGAACAGCTGTCACTATCTGGGAAAAAAACTTAAGTTCTCGAAAGAAAGAAAACTAAAAAGGACATAAAATTCATGAGTGGTTCACTCTCCCAGCTGTGGTCCAAAAGAAAATTTCTACGTTAGTTCCTCACAAGAGATTATTTATAGATTTCTGCTAGTCATAGTGTTAAAGCTGCAATGAAGAAGTTGCAGGATGGTATTTTTAGCACCTTACCTAGAACTTGGCCATATGATTTCCCAATAATCTCCTAAAAACTGCATGATGGAAACTGCAATTTAGGTATAGCAAAGCGAGGATGAAACTGATAGGCCTACAAATGCCCAGCAAGGAGCTCTGCTTTCAGGTGGTTGCGGATGAATTTGCTTGTAATTGAGCCCTCCTAGAGCACCAGTATTGTGATGGATGAACTTCCAGCTCTCTTCATCTCCACCAGTACTCCGTCCTTAGTTAGCCATGCAATTAACTAGACCTTTGTTGGCCTGGAGGGACCTGAGCCCTGTTAGTGCTGTGCATTCCCAGTTCCTGCTGATATTAATTGAAACCGGAGGAGCAAAGTGCTCTGGTCCAGTGAAAGACTGGGACAGGTTCCCATCTTCACATTTGTTATGAGACTGAGACTTGCCCTGGGTACAAATTAGGCCTTGCTAGCAAATGGGTATTTGCCTATGACATTTTTCAAAGAAAGTGAAGGGGAGGTGGGCAAAACTGTTCAGCAGAAAACGCTTGTGTTTTTGAGAAAAAAAATTGAAATACTTCAGAACTGAGGTGCTAGTTAATGAGCAAGGTAGTTTAGGTGTGTTGCACTCCCACTTTGGTTCTGTGACCTGACTGTGCCTGCTGGGATGGATCATCGTGTCTCCATGGGGGTGTCATGGGGCTCACCTGGCTGCGGCACCTGGTTTTCTGGCTGGTGGCTTCGCTGATATTGAAGCACAGGAACATGAGTAAACCAGGCTGTGTACAACACCGTAACAGCATTTCTGAATCAAAATACCTTAGTTACCATCTGCAAGAATAGTGTACTTGATAAGTTTTTGCAACACTGAATTAAAATCTCTTGGAAATCAGACACTGGTGAAATATTTAAATAGAAATTTAATTCAAACATTTTTTCATCAGAAAATTGATTTCATTTCAGTCCAGAGCAAATCTTGCTATCTCTATTAAACGAGGCAGAGAGAATATTTGCTGGTTGCTCGCCTCTCTCTGGTCCTAAGCTGTCCCTCATTTACTTGGCTGTGTGCTTTTGGAGGGCAGAGACCTCTTGCATAATGTCTTTGCAGCTTGAGACCACTCCACTGCTTCATGACACAGGGCTGAGCCCAGCTAAGACTATTTATTTTCTCCAAGACCTCTAAGTCCCATACTCTTCACTGGAGTGTTTTGAACGAGGTGTTTAAAAATCACAGCCTTGACAGCTCTCCAAGGCCACCATCTCCTGGTTTTCTCTCATGTGAGCATAGCTACCGAAACACCGTGCACTTCATCTGAAGTCAGTGTCTACACCTCCTCTCCAGCCAAGCAGAGATGGGCACCTCAGAGAGCTGATTTTAGGAGGAGATAACTGGAAGTGCCTCTCTTCATTACCAAGAGGAAGAAACTGACTTGTAGATGGATGATATCAGGTGAGATAAATCAGACCCAAACTGGTCTGAATTTTGAGTTGGGTTTTATTCTCCCTGTGGCCTCTCGCCGACGACTTAGACCCAAAGGCCGTTTTATGGTTTCAGCTGGGATGGAGTTGAGTTTCTTACCAGTAGCTGGTATAGTGCTTTGTTTTGGGTTTGGGATGGGAATAGTGTTGATAGCGCGCTACTGTTTTTGGTTGTTGCTAAGCAATTAAGGCCTTTTCTGGTCCTCACACCGCCCCACCAGTGAGTGGACTAGGAGCGCACAAAAAGTTGGGAGGAGACACTGCTGGGACAGCTGACTTAAACTGAGCAAAGGGCTATTCCATACCATGTGACATCATGCTTAGTGTATAAAGCTGGGGGAAGAAGAAGGAAGGGGGTGACGTTGGGAGCGACGGCATTTTGTCTTCTCAAGAAACTGTTATGCGTGTTGGAGCCCTGCTTTCCTGGAGGTGGCTGAACACCTGCCTGCCCTTGGGAAGCAGTGAGTGAATTCCTTGTTTTGCTTTCCTTGTGTGCACAGCTTTTGCTTTACCTGTTAAACACTCTTTATCTCAACCCATGAGTTTTCTCACTTTTACTCTTCCAGTTCTCTCCCCCATCCCACCGTGGGGGGGAAGTGAGTGAGCGGCTGCGTGGTCCTAGTTGCTGGCCAGGGTTAAACCACGACAGGCCGATTGTATTACCCTGGCAGGGAGTGCATTTTTGTAGACAGATGAAATGCAAACACATTATTAGCAATAATAACTTAGCTTTCCTCACCCCCTTAAAAGTTGCATCGTCTTCAGCGGGTGCTGGTGCATTAGCCACAATTTTGGCATTACCAGATATTGAGAGTTTCAGTCTTGAATTGGAACATTTTCTTGACAGAGTGATTTGTATAGAGCACTTAAAGGAAAGGCACCTGCCTGCTTGGAAGTGAGTCTCACCCATGTGTTACTTTGAGTAAAATTAGTCTGAGGGAGAAATCCTGCCGCCAAGACATGGAGAACCAAGAGGGTGTATGACCTTGGTTGCAGTTTCATTTTTACAGGTAAGGCCCTGTGCATCTCATACAGTTATAAAATACAGTTATTGGCACACTGGGGGCTCTGGTCAACCCCTAAGGTGGCCCTTGTGATCAGGCTCGATGCAGCAACATTTTTCCGCTACCATCCATCCCATGGCACTGTGGGACAGGGGCAGGGGAGCAGCGGCTGGAGGCTGAAGCATTGCCCATCTGCCTGAGGCTTCTCCCCACCGTCTGCAGTGCCGGGGGGAAGGACCACTCTCCATCCCCATCCTCCCTGGCGCCAGGCCAGTCTGTGAGGAAATGTGGCACCCAGCACTTTGCCTCTCTGCCATTGAATTTCCAGCTGGGATTGCTCACATTTGGCAGCTCCGCCCTTCTGAAATCCAGGCTCACTCCAATGGCCATGAATTTTCATGAAAAGCCCTCAGAGATATGCTGTATAATGACCTGATTTCATGGCTAATGTATATTTCATGTTAGGGTTACTACACCTCAAGTTTCCACACAAAACCCCTGAGCTTTGTTCTCATGGTTACCAGTGTGTCCACCGAATCCCTCAATAAAGTGCATTACAGTGGTGTCTACTGGAAATATTATACCTAAACTTTAGGAGACTGGGCCATTATCATGCTCTGTTTTCACTGACTCCCTCACTCTCCTCACAGGAAAAACAATTTCTTCTGAGCTGAAACCTGGCTCAGAGGATCTCTCACAGAGACTGAGTTTGATAATATTCACTGCAGACACTTTTTGACTTAGAAAAATACAAAATAAAACAGAGCTTGGCAGATTTTGATTTCTTGGGGGATGCTTTTATACACTCACAACTCTTTTGTCTTGGAAAATTAGTTCTTTTGAAGAAATGGATCATTGATGTATATCTTCTTTTATCAGGGAAAGAACCAAAGACATTAATGAGAATACAAAGATAAATAGATTATATTTTAATTGCTTTTCTTTTCCTTTAGAAAAAAAGAATTGTTCTGGAAAACAAAAGCTGTGCTTGTGTATTTTGCTGAATTTAAATCATGGAAACTTTCTGGCGACTCCGGCCTGCCGTAAACCGTATTGCTAATGTAAATAATTTTGTCTCAAAAGCTGATTTTTCTTTCATAAAAATAATGCTGTCTGACTGATTAAAAATACATATTTTAAAACCTTAGAATAAAGGTCAGTCATGCAGTGATGTGATTTTACTTGTAGAGATTCCACTTAATATAATGTCTGATGAAAGAAATTCAGTTTAACCTTTTGAATGACTTTGGGAGCTTGGAGAAATGTCATGACGCCGTTTCTTTGGGCGTTGTCTTCTTCAGACTCTTTCACATCCCATCTCAGCTGCCTATTCTCCCTATAACAGTTGCTCATAAGAAATATGCCTGCCTGCCTTCATACTCTTTGTTGGCATTTAAAAAAAAGTATTTGAGCTTTAAGAAGCTCTTGCTTCTGTTTATCTTCATGTTTTGTCCAGCTTTGCTTATAACTCATCCACTTCTCTGTTGCCCCTGCTGAGCATGATGTCCGTGTACTTGTGGTAGATAAAGCGCGCATAACTGCAAGGGAAACAGGGGTACAAAGAAAAGAAATTGGCTTTCAAAGAAGTCTTGCACTTCTTCTCCAGGTGATGACACCCCCTGTTGCTTGTGGGTTTTGCAGCTTGACATTTTAATAGGTCTCTGTTCGCGTTTTGTTCACTGTACGAGGTTTACAACAGGTTGTGCCAACGGAGCAAATGTTGCCTGAGATGGAATAGCCCCTCATCTAGGCTTTGTGAGAAACGGCTCCTGTTGCAGCCACTAATGAAACAAGGCCTTCTCCTTTTTCCTATTTACCAAGGGGGTTTCTTTGTAGGTGTAGTCCTCACAGGAACTTCAGTGCTGCCTGCTGAAAGACTACAATTTTGTGTGAAAACATTCTGCTTACCGGAAGCACCAGCAATGCCTTTAACGGCTAAATAAACGCACTGTAAAGTCCAAATTCTTTTAACAATACGCACTCATTTGTACTAGCTGAGCATCCAGCTCTTCATCAGCGTAGCACAAGCGTGCCGGACAGCCTCGCTGTCCCTAAGCAGTGAAAACCAGATCACTGCTGTGTCCCTCCCGTGCTTCTGAAGCATGAGGGGCTTCAGTGGCTGTGAAAGTGGCCACTCAAGTGAGGTCGTCTCCCTTCTTATAGCTATGGTGCTAGAGCAATAATTTTTAGGCCATGGTCAGAGATCCCTGGGGGGTTGCGGAGTACTTCTAGAGGTGTGTTAAAACTAACCAAGAGAACTACCATTAGCAGTTGGCTTACATCTGTCTTCTGGGCTTATGCACCTATCTGGAAATCATATCGGGGTCTGCAATGAATAAAACCACAGGCTGAAATCCCCCCCCCCGCGGCTAGCTGGCAGGCCCCCCCCCCCCCTTTTTTTTTTAATGTTTCCAGCTTTCTGGTATATGAGTAACATATTTCCTCCTTTGTGCATGGGTGAAAAGTGAATCCTGACAGCAGGGAAAATGAAATCCACCAAGTCATTTTGAACTCTGTCAGGTGGAAACAGAAGAGCAAGGCACTTTCCAAGGGCTGGCAGCGCTGCCTAGCTCACTCCCTTTGCAGGATGGGATCTCCTTGACTGGCTGGTTTAAGGAACCACTTGCTCTGGTTTATTCCGAATTTACCAGTCCTGAGGTGCCACCGGATGACCAGTGATTTAAGTGCAGCTATAGAGTTGGTCTGCTCAGAGCTTTGAGCACCTGGGGGAGTAAATGACGGTGACTCCTGCCCAGCGCTGCCCACAGCATTCGTCCATAGGGTGGCTTCTCCCACACGCCAGCAGTGGTCACACATTCCCTGGGGAGGGCAGGCAGGAGGAGCACTGCTTGGGGGGGTGGGAAGGCAGCTTCACAATTAGGCTGTCCAAGACAAAAGAGCATCAGCCCTCTGATTCCTGCCCCAGGTGCCTGACACTTCCTCACCCAAGGAAGCCATGACTGTTCAGATTCTGGGAAAGGCTTCCTTCCCAAGACCTCTCCTGGTTCCCCTCCTGGTTTCCTACAGATTGCCCCAAGGCACCCTGCTGTTCAAAGAGCAAGGACACCGAGCAAAACTTTATGACCACATTTGTAACCATTTCCTTCAAATACTCTAAGCACTAAATTGCATATTGCTCCCGCAGATGGGGGACAAATGGTGCTGCTGAAAGTATCGCTGACGTCGCTGCTGAATTTGGCCCAGAGACTTCCAAGAAAATTTTGTCTGCCTACTCCAAGCTACATTTAGCACAAGCCAGTCATTTGTGACTGTAGCTTATAAATACTCCTAACTACTGGCATATACAATGGGAAATATAATACATCTTATCTAAGGGCCAAGTGTTCATTATTTATTACAGTCATTATTCATTTCCATTGTAGTTACTAATGGGGCTTTAACGCTTGCTGGACCATTAGCCCAGCTAAGGATCCCAGATTTCCTTGGCGTAGCTATCATCTGTTTTATCTGATATGTGGTTCCTGGCTGGCACATACACAAAGGGGAACTGGGCATCACAAAAGGAAAATCACACTTATTATTATGTCCCGCAGTTCATTATAATGTCATAGTTCATTCATTTTTTTCTGTTTTCCTCATTGAGTTCCTTGTAGCCAGATGAGGATCATTAACTTCTGAAATGAAACATTTTAATTAAGCTGATCTGCTCTGTGCCTTCTAACTCTTCAGATAGCGTTGCCAAATTAGGAAGGCACAATTGCTTCTGTGTTTGTGTTTAATAAATATTTCAGCGCTGCTCGATAAGGCTGACACT
This sequence comes from Dromas ardeola, assembly GCA_013398915.1. Lineage (NCBI taxonomy): Eukaryota > Metazoa > Chordata > Aves > Charadriiformes > Dromadidae > Dromas > Dromas ardeola. The sequence continues at coordinate 359,785 of VYZM01012242.1, read as the reverse complement.
ACTGCATTAAGGACACTTGGAGCCATGTTCTACTGACTGACGGCTCTGTCTCTTCCCTTCAGAAGGTGGCGTGTGAGACTGAATCACACCACTCAAGCTGTGTATACATGGGGTTGAGCAGGGAGACCGTCGGCATGACAGGCATGTCCCTTGTTACTCTGATGAAGTGAAAAAGTGAGTGGTAATTAATCATCTTCATTCACTGCTTCCAAAACCAGCCAGTTTGTATCCTGCCCACGAAAGGAGAATTGCTGTAAGCTTAGCTCCTCTTCCCCTCTCTGAAAGTTCAAAAGATAAAGGAAATGCCTTTCGGCATGAATGTAATGGGAAATGGGACAGCTACAAACTGGTATATGTTTTCCAATAGTAGCTCCTGCCTCCTTTACTTCTGGCCGGGGTTTCGTGAGAGCTCATTGCCACCTGAGGTCTGCTGCTTTGGCTGGCTGTGGGACCATGTGTGGAACATGCAGAGAGATGTATCTGACTAAAAAAATCCCAAACAAAAGAGCAGAGGACTATTCTCCTTCTCTGTAGGCTTGCAAATAACTGCTCCAGAAGAAATGTGGGTGTGCAACAGAGTTGGGATGGAGTGGTTGGGTTGAACTTGAAATGCTTACAGGTTGTTGCAGCCATGCCTGAAGGCATGAATCCTTGATTCCCTGGTTGTGGAGAACCATTTACAGCTGACACCCAGCCATCCTGATCTGTTAGTGTCTTTAACTCATTTTGGACAGTGGTAGGGGGTTAGGAGGAGCGTACAATGATGCGGTCCAGGCCTTCACTTCCAAACATACTGCACAGTTAGAACTTGTTCGATGGATGGATGGCAACCAAGTTAGAATCAGGTCATGGCCAGAACATGAGTGGGACCAGACAGCAATGGGCACAAGTCTGATGACAGTAATGAAACATCAAAGTGCTTTCAAGCCCAAGTCCAGACATGACTGATATTTCCTATCTATTGGATCTAGGCCAGTCATTCATCTTTTGCGTGCCTCTGGGATCTTTCTTCAGCTGTACCCCTGAAACGTCCATACATCTTGAAAAGACCCCAGACAAAACTTTGGTGGAATACCTTGCTGAGCCCAGAAAATAGGAGTCACACTCAGGGACTTGACATTTCTCCCAGCTGCCAACGGGAAGACTCTCACTGCTGTCACTCCAGGGAAAGGCAGAAGGAGCACCCACTCCAGCGAGCAGTGGTGTCGTAGCTGCACTGGTCTGAGCCACCATCCTACACCTGGCTCCCACTGCTGCTCAACAGTGGACACATGGAATTTTACCCATTCTGCCAATACTAGTGTTTCCTAAGTGCTGCCATTGTGCTCTAAGAGGTACAGACCACGGAGGCGGTGGTGCCATAGGTGCCATATCTTCCCTAGAGACTTCACATCCTTATGCCATCATGCCCCCGTGGAAGTCAATGAACCGTTTATAATTGTCTTCAGAGGGAGTAGAATTAGGGACATGCAATCAGAGGACAGAAAGTGACTTCACAGCCTATCAAATCCAGTCATCTGCAATCACAAGCAACTACATCCCTTAAGTGATGTCAGACTCCACCCTGAAATCAGACAGGTTTCTTTGCCATCTGTTTCAGAATCCAGAATCAGTTTAATTAGAAGATAAAGTCTCTAGCTACTCAATGATCATTTTGTACCTTTACTTAATCATCTTTCCAATACTCCCTACAGGCTGGAAGTTCAGGTATCTTGCTACTGACATTTCCTCTCAAAACTTATTTGCGGTGCAATAATGCAGGCGTGGTTTCTCACGAGCACTTACAGAAATGGAGACCTGATTAAACCTCACTTGAAAGTCAGGCCCTGAGGTCCTAATCCGCAAGCTGGCATGCACCAGGGGTGTAAGCTTGTTTACCAGCTCTCTGAAATGCCTCTTCACATTGACATTCGCTTAGTGTCTTTGTCACCCTGGCTCTGATTCTTTTTTTCCTCTCTCCAGTGAATCATTTATGCACTTTGCTGCTATCAAAGAAAAGTCTTCATTTTCAGCACACTGTCACGAGAAATTCCTTTGAAAAATCTTACTTAGGCAAGCCTGTCAAATGAAAGCAAAAATACCTAGCATCACTCCTGCTTCTCAGGTTTATAAAAAAGAAAGACCTTTTTATGTAATTTTGTCCACCTTTCTGCTGCTACAGGACTATCTATTTATTAGTATTTTCTCCAGGGTCAGTTCAATAGTTTTTCATGATGATGTCTCCAACACATTTCTCTGGGGGCCAAAAATTACTCCATAGGCTGTGGTGGTCTGCTCTTTCTCTGCGTGGAGTAGTTGACATTTATGATGTTTCCTTCCTAGGTAATATCTATTGCATACTTTATTCCTCTTTAGTCTTTGTCATCTAGCAACTGCCTATATAACTTTACTAACCTTCCCACAGGAGTCAGTACGTGCTATGCATAGGCTGTCATAACCTTACTTAAGCTTGGGAAGTAACAAAATTGGCCTGGTTTTATTGGATTTCTCGCTGGTTTCATAGCTCTTCTTTGAACTCCTGACTACTTATCAAAATCTTTTTTTTTCTTTTTTCAGAGAAGGAGGGATCTTTGCTAAGGAGTGGTTGCATTAAGAGCATCACTCTGCTGGAGAAATTACACTTGGTAATTTTCTGTGTGGAGAGGCCGTATGAGACAGAGTGAGCTCATTACTGTGAAAGAGAGAAAATACCCTGTCTTCCACTATAATGTCCCTGCTGAAGAAGCCCAAAATGGTATTAATCTTTATTTGTCTCTAAACTTCATTGTAGGTTAATATCCCCTGAGCATTGTCACTGCTTGGTCTCTTGGCATTGCTGCTTCTTCACGGACTGCTCCTCCTGGTGGGATGCTTTTATTATGCATAACTGAACCTCCCTGCATAATTGCATTCTGCCCATTCCTCTTGATTAGTGAAGAACGTGGACTGGTAAGGACCGTGTGGGTCACTGAGTGCAATCCTTAGCAATTTCAGGCAATTGTGCTGTAGATGTAGGGTGCGGAATGGTCCCAGAACAGGAGTTTGTGCCTTTCCATACATGTCTCCCGAACATCCTCCAGCTCCCTGGAAGAGGAACGTTTAAGCCCAAAGACCCATGGTTGTTAGTGTGACTGAGGCCTGGCTATAAAAAAAACAGTGCTGGACAACTATGCCACCCTCCAAATCACTAAGCCTAAAAGTTCATGGGGGTTCATGGACTGAATGCCCAAAACAAAAGGCTGCACAGGATGCTCATGGCTGAAACAGAACAGTGGGGATGTTTTTTGGTGATGGCTGGTCATACCAGCCTGTGCATCCATCCTAACTCTGGAAGGCATTTAGAAAAGGAATAAAAAAGCCAACTTGATTACTCCTTCACAAAGCGTGCAGCAATGCCAATGGGTCAGTGGAGGTCCTCCAGGACGTGGGCTCCTGTGGCTTGCATACATACCGTAGGCTCACTGCGGCTTGCAGATGGCTTTTCTGGTACTCGTGCTGTGGCCTTGCTGCTGTCTTCAGCAAATAAGGAAATCTAGCGCTGGGAAAATAAGTGGTATTGCTATAAAATCACTACTTACAGTCATACTTCAAGAATGCTCTTGACTAGCTGTGGTATAAAAAGCATGCTTATTACAAAATACTAATGCATTTCAGACTTGATGAGCCTTCCCTGTGCAGATGGGTCTAGGATGCGGGAACAAGGTTAATACAGGTAAAATTAGACCTCGGCTTTGGGCTGAGAGCTCCCCCAGTTTTTTAGCTGGGCTGGTGGGAAGGTCGAACACAAACTGCTGTCACTGCTTTGGACGTGGGCTGATTATTTACAAAACATGCACAAAGCGTCATTAGTCTGAAGGCTGATAGTAGGGGTGAGGGTGGGAAGAGTGTTTCTTTGCTGATAGCTCCCAGCCTTTATACTGGTCTCATCCCAAAAACTTCTTGGTCATGGTGACTCTGTAAACCCTTCTCTGGTGGGCCCTTGCCTTTCTCTGACTGCTTCAGTGACATTTCCCATCCTTCTCATGAATCTCTGTCCTCTCTGGGCTGGTAGGACTGAGTTCGCTTGGAGATGATGGGCAGAATGGCCTCTGCCTACCTGAGATGCCCAGGGAACGTGCTGCAAACCATCCTCTGCATCTGTTCAGCTTTCTCCTGACTCCATCCGCTTTCCCTGCCTTGGTGCAGAAACGGGCTCCCAGACCTGTTTCTAACAAAGACCCTGGCTGGGTGTTTGCATTTGGCCATATGGAGACCCTCCTGCCAGCATCGCTGGGTCCTGGCTTTGCCGTGCTGGGACTCCCACAGTTTCAGCTATTTCAGCTCATGCAGGAACATTTCAGCCTCTGCAAAACACCCAAACAAAGCACGGCTCTCGCATCCACCAGCTTAACGGGGCTGTACCCAGCCCCTGGCAAAACAGTATCTTTGCTTTGCGGTTCATTTTTACTGCCCTCCTGATAACAAACGTAAACCTTGGATGTGTATATTTGATTAAACTCCAAGGGAGGCTACGAGGCGATGGCTCCCCACACTTCAGAGCGCTTGCAGTGGGTTGTTTATCTTCTGCAGTTTCTTTAGTAAACAGGGCATAGCGTCAGCCAGCAATTTAATGCTTTGTACCCTAGGATCCTCCACTGCCAGTGAAAGCAACCTTTCAGAAAAATCACTTTGTTCGAGTCTTTTCTAACTTGCTAAGAACACAAAGTGACTTGTGTCACGGCCTCACCCTGTGCACCCCAAACCCAACCTAAAGATGGGAACACAGTGTCTGGGGAAATGAAAAAAAAAAGAGTAACACTAAATAATCACTCTCTCTATTTTCCCTTTCCATCCTCCAGCTAAGTGCTCTGACCCTCAGAGGAGGGTCATCCGGCTGTGCTACTTTTCTTATTTCTGGAGTTGCTGTTCCATCTTGTTACAAAGCCAGGCAGCAAGAGAGGGAACAAGATGGGTTTTTTTGACCGAGCATAAGTAATTTGAGTGAAGAGGAAACAAAACCTTGGGAAACAAAGATAACCTATAATGACACAAAACTATTTCTGAATGTCTGGTAACCTCAGGAAAGGCAGACCTTCCAAATTAGGAACCAAATCCTGAGGCATTTGAGGCTAGTTAATGATGGTTTTGTACTCCCACTCCATGAAGATTAAAACAATTATGGATTGAAAATAGTGCATTTATTTACTAGCATTTTTAATGATAATGCCCATAACCTTGTTTGGTTTAAAATGCTGTTTAATTTGGTTGATTACATTGTTCTAAGCCTGCGATATCCTAAGGTTTAACCACCACACCATATCTTCACACTTTTATATCCATAATGAATTTTTGCATGCAAATAAAATACCAGTGCTTCAGCTTCCAGAAACCTCTGAGGCAAACATTTTATTACATCATGAAATTAATTTTTATTGCCCTTCTGTTCTGTGAAGCAGAAACACAAAGCAATATGAAAAAAAAAAAAATCCACCAAAGTGGCCTTTTCAGCAGCTTTGCAGCCAGAATTTCTTTGCTAATCTCCAAGGCGATATGCTCTTCAGATCGATGATCAAAACCAAAGGGGTAACGACACATTGTACGGACTGAGTCTACTAAAAAACTCCCTGCGGTAAGGGAGCATTAACCATTATGGGACCTCATGGACCATCTTGCTGACTTGCTCAGAATCACGACGGCATCGCTGCCTCATAAGCTAGCAGGAGATGTAGACGTTAGCGTCTGCTTTTGGACATGGTCAGAATGAGAGCTGACCAAATAACTGCATTACTTTTTGGACCAGCAGACTTGGAGTCCTGCTGTAACATCTGCTGCAGTTTTGTGGTCTGACAGCTGCGGCGTAAATGCTGAATTATTGGGTTTAAAAGAACTGCTTGTAGTTTATCCTCCCTGTTTGCAGGAGGGCAGGAGGTGTCAGCCAGAGAAATTCATCCACAGCCACCGGGGCAGCGCCGGCATTTCGTAGGCAGTGTATGGGGCATGCTGTAGCTCTTGGGGATGTCCAGGGGCTGCAGCCACGATGGGGCATGGACAGATGGCTCAGACAACCAGTTAGATGCTCCCGGAAGGTGATGTCCTGCGGCTGTGGCAGACCGGGAGCTGCTGCACTTCCAGATGCGGCCATGTGCTGCCAGGTGAACTGGCTGATTATGGAGCTATTTGCCCCTATTTATGCAGCTATTTGTCGCAGACCGTGGCTAGGCAGGCAAAAGGGACCATGTGTTTGCAGTCTGAACAATTAGATGTCTCCATATGCAAACGGGAGCTCTGCGCGTCCTGAGCTGTAAACAGGGTGATTTGTGTGTGCTCACGCATGTCCTGTCAGCGTTTGTTTAATGCTTCAGTTCCACTAGCTTTTTCCCTTTTAGTTTGTATTTTAATGTGCAGGCACTTGCTGAAGTGTATCCACTTAGTGAGCATCTGGCCTGGCTGGGGTTTTAAGCTGAACACACATTTTAATGACGCCTGACTTCTCAATCAGCACCAAGAAAATTAATAGACCCGATATCCTTCCCTTCCATCCCACGCAAGGTCGGCTGGTCCTTCTTCCCTAGCAGGTCCTATTTTGTGTGTCCCACCCGGGCCTGTGGGTCGCAGCAGTCGGTCCCAGCTGGCACCTTGCTCTACAGCACAGGGTGCTTCATAACCCTGCAGGAGCCCTGGAGCTCACTCGTGGCCTTTGGACATTATGAGCTTCTAATGTCAATTGATTGAACATGGGAAGCCTCAATAGACGCGGTGCTTTCATTTGTTCCGTGCAACTTCAAAGGCCCACCTGAGATTAAGGATTTACTTAAGGATTTAAATTAAGTGAAGACCTAATTAGCACAATTAGGCATTACCAGGCAAGTCACAGGGCTGAGGTAATTTGCTTTGTTGGGTTAGTATTTGGACCGGTTATGTGGAGTAAAGTGGCATTAATGAAAAAACACAAGATACAGTGAAAGTCCATCAGGGAGCCTTCATTAGGCAATGAAAATCTCCCTCTCTTTGCTGGGTGTGACTACCACAACCTGGCCTTTAGCTCTTTCTTCACAGATGCCTAAAGGATTAAATAGTTCAAACTTTTACAGCCTTTTATTCACCATCATGAGCCATTTTAGCAGAGATGACCCTGAAACACTCTGACTTCACCCAGAGATGGGGTAAGTGACACAGGAGCAAACTCCTGCATCCCCAGCCAGTGCTGTCAACAGCAACTCCCAGCTAGCCAGAACAGAATCATAGAATCATAGAATTGCCTAGGTTGGAAGGGACCTTTCAGATCATTTAGTCCAACCATCAACCTAACTCTGACAAAAACCATCATTAAACCATATCTCTAAGCACTATGTCTACCCGTCTTTTAAATACCTCCAGGGATGGTGCCTCAACCACTTCCCTGGGCAGCCTGGTCCAATGCTTAATAACCCTTTCAGTGTAAACATTTTTCCCAATATCCAAACTAAACCTCCCCTGGAGCAACTTGAGGCCATTTCCTCTTGTCCTGTCACCTGTTACTTGGGAGAAGAGACTGACCCCCACCTGGCTACACCCCTCTTTCAGGGAGTTGTAGAGCGCGACAAGGTGTCCCCTCAGCCTCCTTTTCTCTGGGCTAAACAACCCCAGCTCCCTCAGCCGCTCCTTATAAGATTTGTTCTCCAGACCCCTCAACCAGCTTCATTGCCCTTCTCTGGACCCGCTCCAGCACCTCAATGTCTTTTCTGTGGTGAGGTGCCCAAAACTGGACACAGTACTCGAGGTGGGGCCTCAGCACACCCATTTCCAGGTCTGTTTTGTTTTTTCGCCAAGCTGGTGGCTTCCTCTCAAAGAGCCCTGGGGGACGACTTGCTGCTCCTCACCCCAGCATCACTGCCCAGCTGGGGGGACCAGACCACGGGTGCTCACCACATGTCTGGGCACACATGGACTTTGAGCTCCACCACCTGCATGGCCCAGTTTCAAACTCTGCTTCCCGGGAATGCTCATGTGTGCAAGCCTGGAAATGCTGCCTTTAGAAGGCTTTGTGCTGATAACAGCCCATCATATGAATATGCAAGAAAGCAAGCATCAGGGGAGGTTGCTGGCCTAATTATTAAAATCCATGAGTGACTGTGTCTGGGAACATTCTGGCAGAGTTCATCTAGCTCTCAAATGTGTTAATCCTTCCAGTGCAGCCATTAGGCAGGGGGTTAGGGGTGTTCTGATGATTTGTTTTATCACTATTTAACAGTTAGATGAACTTTGGCAGTGTAACGCAGACCTAAAGACTCACTGTGTGCAGTTTAATGTACCCAGCTGAAGGACTTCAGCCAGGAGCACGGTCTGACTAACCCCTAAGGCAGAGAAGACACCTAGCTTTCCCTGCTGCTAGAGATGCCCTCTTTCATGATCTCCTGTGTTGCTGGAGAGGACCCTGATAACCAATCTCCTCCTTCAGGGAAGGGCCCCCGTCCTGTGCCTGCAATTAGCTGAGAAGATTCCGTGTCAAAACAAGCATTATCAGCTGCATTGTCACTATTTGAAATGCACTTTAAAGGCAGGGTGAAAGAATGAAAATCCCGGTCACCCACAGCCCAGCATGGCTCCTATGGATGGGTGACGCAGGAGTCTTTACAGACATGGTGCAGAACAGTCCTTGGAGGAGTTTGGAGGGCACTGAGCTCTAGGCAAGTGACAGTCTCCGGGAACAAGGGTTAGTTTTCCTGATACGATGCATTAACTGGTTTTACAGACATCTTCAGGAGGTGAGAGCTTTTAGAGTGCAAGACAGACATTGCCAGCTCACCTGTATGAAGGCCTTTTCATCATCAGCAAGGGAGATGAAAAAGATACTTTTGATTCAAACACAAGATGAAGGAGGTTAATGAGGAACTGTAGCAGGAAGGCATGCATATGTAAATCAAACAGACCGCCAGGTACTAGAGGCTTGTGTAACTCTTGAGAATTTCATCCTTACCATTTTCACAAGTGGGTCATAGAAAGTTGCTGATGGGGTTAGCTTTCATCTTGATGTAACTCAATATAATTGATTCTAATGGGTTTGTTAGGTCATAAAAGGTGATTTCCTTTAGGTCTTCATCCCGTGCTCCCTGGCAATATTTCCAAAACCCTGGATATGTAAAAAATGCATACTGAAGTGATTCCTAATACTCAAGACTTTAATGAGACTTCTCTCTACCATTTTTACAAGATGATGATGAACAAGCACTCCAATTCCGTCTATTTCTTTTCCCTCGTATACAAAAGTAGGAGAATATGGCATTATAGCTACACAGTAGTTTCCAGTGTATATGTTTCTTCAGTGTGTATATCTAGAGGAGACTCTGTCCACAAAGGCGATATCTCTGCTGACAATTCAGGGTAGCCCAAACCAACCCTTCCATTGCAAACACAGTCATGCAAAGAGCCTTTCTTTGCCCAAGCTGCAGGGCTGACCGGTGACAGGAACACCAACCCTGATCCTGCCTGATCAGGGGCTTCTGTGGGGATGGGGCATGGGCAGGACCCACTGCTGCAGCCCCCTCCACCATCAATGTGCTGCTTTCACTCTCTCAGGGCCAGCGTTGATCCTTTGGGTGAGTGAAATGCTCAAAAAATAACCCTTCCTTCCTCTTCAGTCAGATGCGCTGTGATGGGAGGGAAAGGGCACAGGTCACGGTGCTCTGTGTGCTCAGACCACCCTTAAGGTCACTCTCCACCTCACAGTACAGGCAGGGCCAGAGGGACACAGGGCTTGTTCGTGCCTGCAAGCCATGGAGGGTGAGCTGAGATTTTTTTGCAGGCATGCCTCCACACACACAAATTCCAGCTGTGAATCCTCTGGTGTTTTACTTCAGGCTATTGCCATACATTGAAAAACAATTTGTTAAGATGTGGAATGAGTGCGTGCACTCACTATGCTGAAACTACTCATTCGTTGTTGGTCCTCTTTGTGATGCCTCACAGTAGTTTTCTTGTAACATAGATCAACCTGTTCATTTGCCTGTACGACCTCTATTGCTTTGGGCTCATCTTGGCCAGAGGTCATCTTCCTGTTAAGCATCTGCATGTACCCAAGCGCAGTTTTCTACCTGGTGAGCTGCAAAAGTAATTTTTTAAAAACCTTTTAATCAAAAGTAAAAATACCAAAGAGATCATCAAAAAGCCCCAAATTAAATGTAAAGCAAACTTGTCTCATATTTTTGCATGGTCCCAACTGAAGGTCCTTGGCTTTGTCAGCCAGCAAGCAAAAGAAACTGTCCAAATGCATTTGAAAAGGAGACACAGTAGTGAGCAGGTCTACCAGCAAATTAACAGGGACAACAAATTCAGGAGACATGTCATCCATCAGAAACCAGGACCTCTGCAGAGGAAGGGGGATGCTGGTGGGGTTGTAAGACTGGTGGGATAAGGATATTATTCCCTTCCTTTGAAGTGAAGATAAGTTAGTGCCTCAAGGGGAGACATCTCTGGTGCAAGCTCAGAGGACCAGCATCAGGATCATGGTCTCGAGGGGCTCTGGAGCCCCTGTTGCATGGAGGAGCAGAGGCAGAGACCAGCCTGGCAAGGGAACACCATCTACAAGCACTTAGTGATACCTCAGCATGACCAACCCCTGAGGTTTAATCAATGTCAAGCAGCAGTCCTCTCAAAGTATCAAGGGATTAGTTTAAAAGCCATGAGGTATTTTCCAGGGAGGTTATGACGTTTATTATATGCTATCTCTCTGCCTGTTAGGCTGACCCACAGATGTTAAAAGAGAGAAGTGAAGCTAAAAATAGTACTTGCTTCACTGAGTCCACAGAAATGCAGCTCTGCCTGCACCTCCCTTGGAGCTAGCTCTTCTCCCGGTGCTCTCCTGTGGTGCTCAGCACCTCCCTGGAAGCAGCAGTGCTGACCATCTCCTCAGTCTGCTCAATAATACCAACTGTCCCCCACTGCCTTTTGGGGACCCGTTTCACAGTAACATTCTCCAAAGTCAGAGCAGCCTTGCAGAGGTTCCCATGTGGTTGCAGCCTGTCTCTCATGGCCTTCTCCATGCCCTGCCAGAGGCACACATGTAGACCACAGACCATCCTTGCTAGCCCTCCTTCCATCATGTCCTCACTGCTGAACATTGCCCACGTATGTGTGCATGCAGCTGTCACTGTCTTCGTGGGCTACTGCCACAAGCTTTCCCACCATCCCTTTTACCTTTTACTTTACCTATTCCAAGGAACAAGGCTTTTCCTTCTAATTCTGCTCTTCAAGGCATCATAAGGAATGGTGTCAACTGAGAAAATCTCTGGATTTTTCCTCACAGTGAAGTACTCAGACCTAGGGGAACGTTCCCATGAATCTTTCTTTCTCTGGCGTACGCAAACCCGTGAATGTGAAAGTATATACTTGAGGACACATATTGTTTCCCCCCGCATCCCTTACATAGTTTTCTAATTGTAGAGCATGCTATATTTTCTCCTAGAAAAATATTTAGTATTCCAAAATTTTAACTTATTCCATTATTTGGGTTGGTTTGGTTGTTTTTTTTTTCTTTGGTTGGTTTTTTTTGTTGTTGTTGTGGTTTTTTTTTTTTAATTGAAAGTGCATTGAATATGCCACATTGTTTGGAAATGTCTTAAGACTTTTGTGCAGCACATAAAATCTCTATCTGAATCTCAACACCCTTTTTTCTACCCCTACTCAGGGAACAGTGGAAAAGGTGTCATCTGCAAGCATCTGGTCCAAGGCCCTGGTAGTGGGAGAAGCAGAGGGTAAGCACTCAGAAGGAGTGGACAGTGGGCTACCAGTGCCCATAGTGGTCTTAGGCCAAAAGTTTCCCTTCTCATTGCAGAAAGCCAGCCTGACCTTCCAGAGTCCAGAAAGATTTTTCCTCATTGGTCTTTCTGGCTCCGAGGTTGTCATCCAACCATGCAGGTTCCTCAGGCACCGTCTCATCATCCCCCTGCTTTCCGACCTGGGGCAGCACACTCGTCTCCACAAGAGCTTGCCCAGTGGGGCTGGCAGCCTGCAGTGAGCTGCTGGTGGGGACAGGGATGTACCTCCACACCCAGACAGCCCCGCAGCCCGGGGGCCAGCGCTGCAAAGACCTCTCAGGCTGTAGTCCTTCTCCTCTGCTAGGCCCCCAGGAGCTGCTGCGTTTTCCTGAGCCTGCGGTCAGTGCTGGCTGGCCAAGCACTACAGTGACAGTGAAAGGACTGTGGGGTAAGCTCCTGCCCACGTCACTGCCTACTTTTAGACCCCTCTGCCGCATTCAACCTCTGCCACATCCTCTCGAGCTGTGAATGGAAATATTTACTCTGCCTATTGGTAGCACTGACCATGAAGACCAGGGCAGCTGCCTGTATTTTCCTTGTGCGCCCTAAAAATTTTTTGCAGACTGAGTTGACTTGTAAAATGAGAAGGGATGACTGAGTTAGGCGAGAAGAGTGATGGCTGGTAAGGAGTCCTGGGGGTTGACATTCCTGCGCGTGGGCTTGGACAGAGGGGATGAAGCCGAGCTACCGATAACAGCATCGGGTGAGCCTGAGGGTGGCGATACCCGGTGGGGTGCTGAGTGTGGGGCGACAGAGGTGACAGCTACAACTCCCCGAACAACAGCCGCTTCCCAGTAAGTCCTCACCTGTCTTCTCACAGGCACCCCGCATCCCACAGCAGGAGGCACCCCAGAGGGATACGAGCCACGTGGTGCGGCAGAGACATGTCTACCCAGAGCGGTGAGCTGACTTTCCAACAATGCGGCCTTGTCGGGATGTGGCGGTCTCTGAGGGAGGAGAGGAGGATAACCATGAATAGCAACGCCGTGTGCTCCTGGGGCAATTCTTCCGGGTCATTTAATGCATATAAACAAAACCCACAGCAAAGTTAAAGGCAGCCCCGTAGTCTGGCCACAGCTATGAAGGCAGTAGGTTTAGGAATTGGTTTGCTTCCAGGGCTGCTAAAGGTTTGGAGAAATTAACTATAGTATGTTGATGTGAAGATTTATGAGAGGATCAAGGAGATATGAAAATGAAAGAGTCAACAATATCAGAGCATGACATTAGATAGTGAAGTATTTTATTTCCATTGCTTTCAATATTATCTCTTGGTTGGCAGGAAATAATCTGAGCAGGGAGACTGCATAGCAGAGGTACGGAAAATAGATGTGATCATTTTCCACAGACGCAATGAGCACCACTCTAGATATTTTATAACTTGCTAGTGTTTTATGTCATTTCTTCAGACATCTGTGCATTAGAGTGACTGAGAACTGCAAATGATGTATAGTTAAGATATCCCCCTATAATTAAGCTGAAATAATGCTGGATTATTCTAGCGTAATTATAGGGGGCTATTTTAACTATTAGCTCATTAAAAAGCTATGATGCAAATCTCGTTCTGAAAGAGACGAAAAAATGAGGGTATCTGAACAAAATGTCAGTGGTCCTCTGCTGAGACCAGATGGAGAGGTATAACTATACTCAATTTATCAGTCAATATATTGAATTATAGCCAGGCTTGGATGGAGCCTGCAATGGCCTTTTATTATGTTTAGTGTTTGCAGATGGATGTGGTGATTCAGAAACACTTGGGAAGGGAACGCCGTACAGATGCAAAAGGGTGGACTTTGGCTGAAATGGGCCCGGGTTTCACATGAATCCCTGCCACATGCTCCTCTCTAGATGGGAGCCCTCCTTTCGCCCAGCTTGCACTTCAGGTGTGGCACACGGGGGTCACAGAAGCTGGCACTGCAAGGCTAAGATCCATGAAACTGTGACAAGGCCAGCCCCAGGAGGCGTGCAAGCGGTCACAGCCGGCACAAGCCCCGCTGGAGCACAAGGCACTCGTCTGTGTCTAATCTGCTTGGGGTCAACGTTGGTCAAGTGTTATGGAGCAGTGATGTTGCCTGGTTTGGGGTAATAAAAGCGAAGCAGTATGCTTGGCTAGTCCAGTCACTGACAAAGGGCATCCTGGAAGGGACCTGCCTGAACTCACATGTTCTCTTCCAGTGGCCAAATGTTATTCCCCATCTCATTATCTCCCCTGAAGGACCCCAATGGGGCCAACGCACCCCGAGCAGCTGGAGGGAGGAGGTGCTGCCTAGTTCCCCGCACTCGTTTGAGCCCCGTCTCGGCTGTGCTAACCAGCAAAAAACTGTACTGGGATAAAATCCCAATCCCTCTGCGCTTGTAGAGAGAAGGGGGTCTCTTGCCTGGCTCTGCCTATAGGGTGGGATACACCTGGGGCACAGTGTAAGCAACCGACTCCATTGAAACTCCATGTCTGGGGTTTTCTGAGGCCTCCAGGATCCTTCCCTCCAGCGGAGGGGATCTGTGCATGTAAGGGTCAGTCCCTGCCATCGCTTTACAAGGGTCAGGTTTTCCCTCCCAATTCAGCCACTGCTGCTGCCTCGCTCAGGGTGATTAAGAAAACAGTTTGCTTTGCAAATATGGTTGGGTGTGCCTGCGCCGCCCAAAGGGGCATCTCATCTCTCTGGCATCCGACAGCAAGCAGCAGGGCAAAATAATAGAGCAGAGGCTAAATAAGAAAAATGACTTCTTGCCCTCAAGCATTATGGCAACAAATGGTGAAGAACATGCCCTCAGGGAACGGCGAGATGAATGAGATGAATGTGTAATGTCCAATAACTACATGTCGAATCTAAGAGCGCACTCTTAAAGCATGAAGTTAGCAGGGGCTGGTGAATGCAAGAAGCAAAGAGTCAACCGGGAAATTTATTGTTGCACGGGATGGCACAGTATGTAAATCTTGCTGGAGAGCTCTTTGCGGTTGCTGTTGGCTTTTGAAGGGGTAGGCAGTGAGCGTAAGACTTTGTTTTATAGGAAAATAATGAAGGAGGGAAAACCAACAGAAAGGCAGGAATGGCAGCTCAGGCAAAACTGGAGTCCCACCCGAGTCACTTTGTGGTCCAGGCGTCAGCTCTGAGGGCTGGAGGTATGGAAAGGGGGGGTTTCTGATGGAGAAGGAGGGGGAGGTGGACTGGGAGCGGGGATGGAGATGGCTCCAGCTCTACCTTGGTATTTCTCCTTTTCTACTCAGCTTTCCCCCATAGCTGCTTGCACGGAAGGGCAGCAGGGACAGGGAGACCTGGTAACGAGCTGGGGGCTGTTGCACAGACTAGTTTTATGCCTTACCAAAGGACTCACGGCTAGACATGATTGGGAAAGGATGTTCCCAAGTTTGGCCCAAAGTTTTTTCTTTATTTATTTTAATTTGATTAAAAGCTGTCTGAAAACTAAGAATGTGGCCCAGGTGAGCTGGCAGAAAGCGTTCACATGTGCATTAAGGACACGAGCCACCGGAAACGGTGTACCTGCAGCTCTACTCTGGCTTTTATTGACTTGACGTCGCACCTCGAGACTGTAGAATGTGGCGAACGAGCGATACGATTACGCGAGCGAGGAAGAGATGTGGTTACATGCATCAAAGTCTGGAAAGAGCTTCACAGGACGTTGCTGCCTGTCACCCCCGGGGAGCACGGCTCCGGGCTGGCGTGCCCTTGCTGCTGGGGAGATGCTGTGCGGGCAAAGGGGTTTGGGCACCTGGAGGGACTGTCACTGGTGAAGACCAGCACCCAATGCCTCGGGAGCCACTGGGTGGCGTATGAACACTTACATACATAAAAGAGCAGGATCCGTGGAAAAAAACAAGGCAGAAATCTATGTAGATAATTACGTGGCCTCTCTTTGGACCAGGGCGAGAGCCGGTGAAACCAACCCGGTGTACATTAGGAAAGTGGTTATATGTCAGGCCTCCTTTAACAAATAAAAGTCCAGATGATCAAGTATTGAGGAGTAAAGTTCAGGGGCTGTAAAAGCAATCAGCTAATGAAAAATCACAACGCAGCCTCGCCTTCGCCATGCAGGGCACGAACAGGGGACCACAGGGGCGACGGCGGCTGCAAAGCCCCTCAGCAGACAGCTGCCCAAAATCATTCCTGGTGCTTAAGTACCAGGCTGGCAGCAGTCAGGAGTTTCTCTTGTTTGTGCCTTATTCAGCTGGACGCTGGTTGTGCACTGACTGCAGTTATTACGGCTGTCAGTCCCCCCGGTGCCAATGTGGTAGGAGGGTTGCGGGTCCCCAGGCACAGCCCTGCTCAGCTCCGCTGCTCCATGCTTTCCTTTCCTACAGGGACAGCCTCTCCTGGGCCGTCACCTTCACCCACGGGGGCTGAGGACCTCTGGCTCGCCAGCAGTTGGCCCCACAAGCCGGCTAAAGCCAGGAGGGGGATTTCAGCAGGAGTCAGGAGTCAGAAATACTTTATCTCGGCACTCTCCAGACTCCTCATGTTTTCCTCCCCCAATCTGGGTTGTCCCTGCCTGATCTATAACTTGCTGCATTTCACAGGGCGCCTTTCCCTCTGATTGTTTAATGTGATTAAGAAAATATTTGTGGTGTTTCTGTCTCAGTTTTGCTCGTTGCCGGCAATTCCCCCCCCGACCCCGCAGGAAAGCGAGCTCTCGCCACCTGGTGCAGCTGGGGCTGTGAGTATTGCAATGGAGGGCTGCTCGGAGAAGCTACTTGTTCCCTGGCAGGGTAAGGCCCCAGAGTAACAGAGAACAGGGGACACTACCTAGCTGTGATGAGCGTCTTGAGACACATTTTATCTCCTCTTACCAACTGCCAATACAAATGAACAAGAAGACTGTTTTTCAGGATGTTTCCTTTATGTGATGCTGGGGTTGGGACAGGAAAGGGGGGAACAGCACTAAGATAAATGGTACTGTTTTCAACTAATTCAGATCAGCATTTGCTCTGAATGCAGCAGCATCGCTACGAACGCTTTTTAGCAACTCCGAGAGACCCTGTATTTATAATATGGGAGTCACCGACATGCTTTCATGGTGTTCAGGCATCAGGACGAGCATCTCACAAGTGGCAAAAGGCAGGAAAGTGTAGTTATCAGCCAGGCTGGGGCTGTGTTTTCTCATGTATTAGGCACGCTCAGTCATCCACCTTCCCTCCTTTGCGTGAGGTAGATCTTCTTTCAGCTACCACTCGTTCATCACTCACCGCCCACCACCAAGTCGCTGTCAGGCTGTGTCTGTCCCCTGCCTGTGGCCATTGCAGGGGCAAGACGGGGCATGCAGGGGAAGAGAGAGATGGGTTAGTAGATCAGGGCAGCGATCGCCTGGAAGCACACTGGCTCTCCTCTGCCAGTTGAAGGAATCATTTTTCATCCAGCCTGGAGGAAAGAAGGAAAGTGGATGTGAAGACTCCTCTGCAGCTTGTCCATCCCCCAGCAAACCACGACAAGGATGTCCTGCCCAGCTGTGGGAGGTTCCCTTCCTGCCGCCGTCACTCAGCGTCCCCCTGAGAGAGGGAGATCGCTCCTTCAAGGACCTCAAGTCCTCACTGCCTGTGACCGGCCTGAGGTCCATGAAGAGACGGTGCTCTGCGATTTTCAGCAGTCTCACCAGTGCAATAGGTTGATGCTGTGGCTGCTTTTCAAAGGGATGCCTGGGAAGGGGCCAGGTTACTGGGAGATGGCTGCCCTTCCAGAGCAATGGCCTAACATGTGAGCCCTGATGGAAGAGCAATGATCCTGCTGGGAGGGGAATACCTCTCATTCCTGGGAAAAGGGCTAGGAGGGCATCCGCACTGTAGTCCCCTTCCTTCAGAGGCACAAAGGTGCTGTTTTCCCTGTCCTGCGGATGGGAAGCTGAGGCAAAGATCCATTTTCACCCATTGCTGAGGTAGCCCATGGTGGAACAGAGACCGGGGC
Organism: Dromas ardeola; assembly: GCA_013398915.1. Taxonomy (NCBI): domain Eukaryota; kingdom Metazoa; phylum Chordata; class Aves; order Charadriiformes; family Dromadidae; genus Dromas; species Dromas ardeola. The sequence continues at coordinate 342,126 of VYZM01012242.1, read as the reverse complement.
CTGTGTCTCAAGTTAACTCCCTCAGTATCTCCTCTTCACTGCAGGCTCTCATGAAGACCCCTGTGGTTTTGGGGAAAGTCACTTCATCTGGATCGAGATCAGGAAGCATCACGATGGATTTCGACTAACAAATGGCAGCAAAATAAGAAAGGAGAGAGCGGAGCCTGGCCCCTGAGCAGACAGATATTCACGCACATCCTTGTCTGTAAAGGTTTCCTCAGCATTTAGCGTGGATGTAAACTCTCTCCTCTGAACGGCACCCAAAACGCCAGCTGGCTCCGGCAGACTGCAGGAGGCACACGAGTGAAGTCTAATGAAAGCCCAGGCACAGCATCCCAAAAGTGACAGTCGCTCCAGTCTTACGCAGGATCATGAGCTGCTGGGGTTAGCAGAGGGCGGTGTGATTTTGGAGGGGTGTCACTGTTTAGCTGAGCATCCCCTCCGACTGATGCCTTACCCACAGCCTGCCCGCGGCTGCAGGGTTGGTCACGCTGTATGATCTTGAGTCAGCAGGAGAAGAAAATATTATTACTTCTTGCTTTTTTTTTTTTTTTTTTTCTTTATTCCTTCCAGGGTAATAGAGTCCTCCCCTCCCCAATTCTGTTATTCACACGAGATCATGCAGTCCAGGACACTCTGTCCTTAAAGACAAAATTAAAAAAAATACGCAGAAATACTAAGTCAGAGAATCTTACAGTTAATGAGCAAGACTGCCTGCTTCGCCTCCCCCTGCACTGCCCAAGAAAGTGCCGATAAAACTAGATAGATATGTGACTTGATGCTGGTGCCTGAATACATTAGTCAATTTTAATCTTTTCATTTTGCAATAATTATGGCATCGACTGTGCCCTTTCTGTCTGAGGGAAAGTTTATAACGCTTGGAAGCACCTGGGTGAGAAAAATGGGTTTTATTGATGTCTTTTCAGATGATGCTTTGCCACAACGTTGCTTAGAGCCCCGGTGCTCCCAGAGGATGCATTCCCACCCAGCGCCAGCCCCGGGCTCCCAGCACCTTGTGGGAGTGCAGGGCTGGCCTGGCTGCGGTGCTCACGTAAAACGGGGTCCCCCCTCCACTCCCACCCTGAGCACGTGGCCTTGCTTTGCCCACACGTCTGAAAGTCTCCCCGTTCCCATTTTGGGGGGAATGCTGGGATGCTGAATGTGGCCTCGGGAAAAGGTGGTCTCCAAAGGTCCTAGGGCCCGGGAATGGGCATCATTTTAGGTGAACCGGTGGGAAATCTGAGTGGCTTCATGTGCACCCTTAACTGCTAATCTGAGCTGGGCAATGTCCCCGTTTACCTGTATTTTTACACCGCCACACAGCACTAGCCCTCCACCTTTGAAGACTAGAGATCTACAGCTCGAGGACTGCAGAAGGAGATGACGGTGACACCGGAGTTTCTATTTGCGTGTATCACGAAACACGCAGCACAGCCTCCTATTTAAATAGCAAATTTTTACCGAAGCACGAACGCCTCCTACAAGGCTCGGGGTGCCCTCAGCTTGCACTGAAGCGACTCGCAGCCGAGGGCACTTGCCACCTCCCAGGAGGTGCTGGGCGGTGGGCAGCACGGCACCAGGAAAACCGGGCAGGGGCAGCAGAGGCGGAGCTGGTCCATGCTGGAGGGTGTTGTAAGTGCCAGGTGATGGAAGTGTGGTATAGCACCTCTTTCGCGAGGTCTGGCTGAAATCGATGCTATTAGTCCCCTGCTTTCATGAGCACTAAACGCACCCACACAGTGTAAAAGCGTCATCTCGCCGCTCAAAGTCAGCTCCGTCTCTTTTGCATCCACTTTGCTATTATTCATGCTTCACAGCTGGATCAACGCGTGACACATCGCAGTCCTTCATTTTTCTTGCTTTGGATTACAAGGATTTTTAATGTTTACCTGCTTGGAGAAACAACACATTTTACCTAGTGATAAATGTACTTTATATTTATTCAGGAGGCCAGCTTAGATTATGAATCCAACGCTGATGAATAAATTAACTGCGTGATGCATCAAAGCAGAGCAATATACTTTGGGTGTTGGTTACACCAGGTTGCCTAGCAGGTCAGTCCTTCAAAGATGTTGTATTTATTTTATTTTAACATTTCTTGATTTCAAAACAATAAAATGTTGCTCATGGGTAAACTTACTAAACAAAGGAGACTGCCAATGGGCCTGACAACGTTTCCTTGGTAACATTTCTTAGCTTTTACCCCAGTGATTGATATCCAAGGATAGCCATTTGCTTTCTGCAGAGGAGCAGGAGAATATGGCTCAATGATTCTCATCCTGGCTCCTGAAAGCAGAGAGAGGAGAAGCAATCCATTATAGCTGATGTGGCTTTACTCATTATTTAACATAAAAAAAAAAAAAAAAAGAAGAAAAAAGGAAAAAACCAACAACAACCAAGGAAAGAAAAGGAGACAAATTGCACTTGGAACCTGATCCAAAAAACTCGTTGCACTTGACAGAAAAACTCTTTGACTTCACAGGGCTTTGGACCAGACTTCTGATGTGTGTTTAAGACTGACCGTAATCTGAACACATTTCTCTGCTGTGCTCTTTGCTTTGCTTGATTAAAAGCTTTTTGAGCAAGCAGCGTTTTTTTTTCTGTTTGTGCTACCCAGCCCCACTGCTCCTGGGGAGCCCCTAATACCACCTACCTCGGGAAATGAGCAGCCATGGGGGGCTGGGTCCCGCTTTGATGTTGCAGTAAGATATCCCCAGATTTAATACAGCTGAGGAAAGCTGCATTTGCAAGTCCAATCAGAGCTAGTCAAAAAGTGGTTTCAGATGTGTGAGGGAGACAGGCTGGACAAGCCACCCTTCACAGATGAAAACCCCCCGTGTTTCTCTCACACACCCCCATTGCCCTCCCATCCCTCTCCAGCAGCTTTGCAAGCGTCCTCGCTCTTTATTTGCAGAAATACCCAAACGGCGCCGCTCGTGCCAAAGCCCTTTGCAGTCACCCAAATGACAACACTCGTGCAGTGACTGTGCCCGCTGACAAATGTGCCCGCTGACAAATGTGCCCGGCTGCCAGTCCTGCAGTGGTACTGCCAGCTTCAGTCAATAATGGCTCCGTGTCAAACACCAAAATCCGTATCAAAGTAGTCCCGAAGACCCAGGAGACAGCTTTCCTTCCTCTGCAGGCGTGCTCCTGGTGGTGGCTTTGGCTGAGTGGAGGAAGAAGACTTTGGGTGACTTTGCAGCTCCTCATCACAATCCAGGGATCTGGAGAGAGAGCTTGGGAGGGCAGCAGTGCTCAAGGGCAGCGATGTCTTGGGTCCATTTCCTTCCCCTTGTCCATGCTCCCAACGCAATCCCATTTTCAGGGGGTTTGAAGGGAGTCGTCATGCTGGTTCTGTGCTGTTTGTCATGTCCTCCCCAGGTTTCTCTTCCTTGCTAAGGATTTTTCCCCACCTTTCCCTTTTTTAGGGTTTGAAAGGAAAGTAGTTGCAGTTCTGCCCCCCAAAAAGAGGGCAGCAGCAATGTGCTCCTTCCACAGGGTTATGGGAAGAAATGGGATATGGTTGTCTGAACACCTCAGAAATTATTGCAGCCAAGCAAAAAGAGGCAAATTCATGAAAGAGTACATCTAGTTTTTGGATGGTTGGATACCTGAGAGGTTCATCCTTCCTTTCTTTCCTGCAATTTATCCCTTGTGCTTCTACACCCCAATTTTTGCTTCCTCCAAGCCTCCTCCAACCAAATGTCCCTTTCTGGTCATGTCTCCTAAACCTGTCACAGTACACACAGCCCATCCCCATCTTTTTTTTCCCTCTGCCACAGGACCCCTCACTCCTTTGCAGCCCCCCAAATGCCACTGGTGACCCTGAGGTCCTTGGTCGCCAGCAGGAGAGAAGCAGAGGACAGTGTGGCCAGCTAATGGCCCTTCCCCTCAGCCCAAACACCAACCGCCATGGAGGAGGTGGCCTCTGTTGTCCGAGTTGTGTGTGGCAGCCAGGAGGCTGGCGGAAGGACTGACGGACAGATGAAGGACAAGCAGTGGGATCACAGCACACCTCGCTTCTGTCAGGGAAGGGGCGAAATCGATGAACACACAACAAATCAATGCTGTTGGGTTTTTTTTTTTCGGTAATGTGATCTTTTCCATTAGGATGCTCACCACTGCTCCATTAATAGTTCACATTCAGCCGCCAGCACTCGGTGGTACCCAAGGCCCGAGGAAATGCAAAATTAAAAAAATATGGACGGTAATTGATCCAGCAAGTTGTATAGTCATATGATACAAGTGGGAGATTTTATTTTCGTAAGCCGAGTACCTTATTTTCTGAAGCCTGAGATAGATTCACACACTACAGAAGCATTATATTGCTTATAAAATTATCCAGTCCTTTTTATAATCCAGCACCAGTACAGCCTGTCCCAAATAACTCTTTTTAAGATGCACTCCACAGGCATACTGTGTACATAATTATTTCTTTTTGTTTTTCTCCACTATTTGTTTTATCCAGCGTCTCCCTCTTTCCAGTGATGGATAGTCTGTACCTGCAGACATAAATAAAGCCTTTTAGTCCTTTAAGGACACCCTCCATGTCCCAGCTTCCGCACTCCTGTTGCTGTTTCTCTTTCCCAAATAGAGACATTTCTGTGTATGGTTTTTGAGGGTTTGGGGTACGAGGCTGTGCCCGTGGAGGAAGGGAGGGGGGGTCTGTGCACCCCCTTCCTCCCCTGTGCAGAAGGAGAGAGGCAGCCGAGGGGCTGCACCCTGTGGGGGCAAGGAAGGGCCAGGATGCCTTTGGAAACAGGGATTTGTGCAGGGATTCCCTCTCCAGGGAGGGGGGATGCTTTCTGCTCAGAGAGAGGATATCTTTTTCCCAGGATCCAGGGAATGGGTCGTTCGGTGGGCTGAGCTCTGGGACACGCTGCCGGGCAGCCAGCCTGGTCCTGCCCACTGACACCCGGCATCCTGCCCGGCACCAGGGAGAGAAATCTCGCTGGGGTGACGCTCACGAGCGCTTTGGGGTCACCTCCTTCCCCTTTCACTGAAGCGCTCTCCAGGCACCACAGCAGCGGAGGCTGGATCTCTGAAGCGGTGTTTTGCAGGAATCCAAACAAGAATATGGCAACTCCCAGACTAGAGAAGCTCAGAGCCCTGGGGAGGGCAAAATAAAAAGAAAAGCAGTGGAAATCAATCCCCCGCTTCCTGACCAACCGTTTCTTCCCCGCAGGCCTGCTGTAAGGCCAGCAGCTTTCAGGAGCCTCCTGTGTCTCTCATCTACAGCTGAAGTCTCTGTCTAACCTACCTCCATCCCCTCCTGAGCCCACCCGTGCTCTCTACCCTCCACAGGAGTAGGTCCCTGGTGTCACTGCCAGTCCCTATTGCCAGCTCTCCGCTATATGCCTTGCCTCACCTTTCACTCCAGGTGTTTCCCCAGCTAAGCTTTTCTCAGAAAAGCCCTTTTTTTCCCCTCCTGACCCCAACTACAACCACCAAAAGAACAAAACAAGCAGCCTCCTGCTCTGCCACCCAGCCTCCCCTTTCAGCATAGAGCGTAACATGCACAGTCAAGTAGCAGACAAAGGCTTTGCAAAAGCTACATCACCCGCTGCAGACAGTGTCTATCCGCTTACAACACCAAACTGAAACTTTATCCAGGTGCCACAGAAAAGGAGGAGGCTGCTGAAAACCTTCTGACTCTGCAGATCCAGGCAAGCATCCTTGTTTCATTAGGTCCATGCTTCACAGCTTTACCTGCTCTCATGGGGGGCATCTAGAAAAATTAGCCTCTAGGAGCAAGGTAGCATCTTCAGAGAAGATGTTCAGGATCACTGGCTTGCTCCCAGCCCGGCAAGAACTGATGTGGTTTTGTCCCATGGGTTTAAAATTGCTGCTGCCACTAGTTTTGAGGGGAATGTGCAGCCACTCTCCAGAGAAGGCAACTCAGTCTTCAGTGACATAGTCCTAAATGTTGCAAGGCAGAGAAGAAGAACTTGGAGAAAAGGCGATAACCCAGGAAGGAGACTTCTCATTGTCCAGGGCTTTGCTGACCTGGAAGTGGGGGAAATTTCTACCTTAAGAAGAAGGTCAGACTGACTGTTCAGAGTGAGGAAATCGAAATTAGGCAGCCCCTATTCATATCTGGGAAAAAGGATATATGCTCTCAGCCTTGTGTGTACAGCCTGAATTAGTGAAGTAAGTAAGTACACTGTAAATCATCCTCTTCCTTGCAGCACTGTTTTTCTCCAAACAATGGAAAGCAGAAACTGGAAACGTGATGATGTGATAAGAGGGCTGGAGGAGAGGCAAGGTCAGATGTACTTTTGTTGCTGTCTTCCTGGCTGTAGACATACACTCCTCGCTTCTCTAAAAGCCAAGGAAGGACTCAGATACCTTAAAAAGCTGTATTAGCTGTGTCAGACCCTTGCCCTTTCTACCTGGATGCGTGTGGCATGTAACTAAGGAAACTAAACATGCTGCAGATGCCTTGGTTTGACATGTCTCTGCCGAGAGCTGGTTGAAACGCAGGACTTCTATTCTGCAAGAAATCCTGACATTTGCAAAAGTTTGGTTCGGCAGAAAAATGAGTCATTTTCCCCCTGAAAAAGAAAATCTGTGGGGAGGGAAGAAAAGGGAAAAATAATTGCTTGGAAAAATCAAACCATCACTATTCTTTATTTTTTTCCCCCCAGTGCAGAACAGAGGAGCAGTTGCCTCCATCTCCTGAGGATCCCCCCAGCCATGAGCTGAGCAGCCTCAAATCCCAGTGAGCCGCTGCCTGCACTGGAGCTCCCGTGGCTTTGGGCTTCCCGCGGATGAGCTGATCCCATCTGGGGCCGGGAGACTCAGTCCTCGCAGCAGCATCACCCCGAGCCGGCGGGGAACCAACCCTGCCGCAAGCGACCTGCTTCCACAGACCAATTTCGGTTTTATCTCCCTCTTGTTTTTTGGGCAAAAGTTTGCTTTGCTGGAAATTTCCTCAGGAGCCTTTCTTGATACATTTGCACGTTACACAGTCACTCCCAGGTTTGCTACTTTGAAAAAAAATAGTATTATTTATCTGAAGGGGGGGAAAAAAACCCCATCAGCGCAAACTGCCATGTGGTTGTGTCAAAGCCGTGAGCCTCACTCCTCATCTGCCAAAACAGGCCACGGTGACAGCACTTGCGTATGCTGAAAGGGATTGTACCGAGATGCTGGAAGAAACAACCTGTTAAGATGACTGGCTCACGGCTCTGCCCGAAATGGCAACATTTGAACACACAATACGCTCAAAGATGATTAAGCCGGGGAAGTGTAATGATATGTGAAACCAATTTTTATTAATACCAGACTGAAACGCAGGGTCTTGTATGAGGGAGAGAAATCTCCGTGCTCCTAGTAATGGAGATCAGAGCCTTAATGATCATTACACTACTAAAACTGTACACTGATACCACAGCAGGTCACGGGGGTCAGAGCAAATGCTTCTTTCTTTGTATTACATGCTTTTATGTCTTCATTTACTCCACCAATTCTCTCATTATTTCCTCCTCATCTGCTATTCACGGGCGTAATTTCTTTGGCTGACATTCCCCTCCTCTCTCACTAAGAGACAATCGATATTACATCATCTGCTGCGCCGCAATGCCTCATACGCCACGAGATAGCTTGGAGCGGGTTCCTCCGGGACTTGTTTTCCAGCCCCGCTCCATCTGAATCAGTAAGGAAACGAGGATGCTGTACAAAGCCCTTAGGTGCGGCTGGAGCGCAGCCCGGGCAGCTCGGTGGCCACTGCTTCATCCTCCCTGCCCGTGAGAAATCCATATGCTGCCATTCGCTCTTGTAGCCTGCCTTAATAAGCCGTTAATGAGAATAATGTTAAGGAGCCGTTAAGGAGAATAATGTAACAAATTAATCGAGCCCAGCCGCAGCTTAAAAAGATCCAATGGAGTTACTGGGGATTCACCCCAATGTAGCAAAGCAGAATCCTTCCCTATTTGTCCCCCAGACAAAAAAACAAATCTGATGATCATTTATTAGTCTTTACAGCCTTTGCTACAAGAGCAGCAAAACCTGCCCATCTCTGCTCAGTAAATACATATCATTGGAGCGGCATGACTGTTCTCACGGCTCCGTCCTCTTGGCTGTGTCACAGTAAATCATTGGGTGATTAAAGCCAGCTAATTTCCTACAGCGCTGTTCGGTTTTGGGGTGTCTTCTGCTCTTTCACATGGTGCTGTCTTGTAACAGGGTCGTATGAAACAGAGACCTTGTGTCATTTTGAAATATATTGTCAGCTGGTTTAGGAGGGAGAACTTTACCATGTTTTTCTTAGTTTTTTTTTTTCCTATGTTTGATTTTTTTTTCTTTTCATTTTGTTTCCTGATTCAATACTGCCTGCCTTCCCTTACTCGTAACTAGCCAGCATTTCCTACTCCTGGGCTGTCTGCAAAGGAAAGCTATCTAACTCTGAAATTTAATAAAAGCCTCTTAAGTGATTTGGGAGTGCGTAGGAGAGAGAAAGATCTTTAAAAGCAAACATTACTGCTCGAGTGTACATGTAGCTTAATAGGATTTTCTTCTTTGCGAATTTGAGCTCTTAATAAGACAATCTGAGATTAAGGAAGAATGGGAAGATTTTATTTATTTAGGTATCCATCTAAACATGTTTTGGCTGTTTTCAGTGAAAAGTATGTCAAAAGATGCCCCACATCCTAATAACATTTAGTTGGGATTGCAATTTTTTCCAGCAATTTATTACAGAACACTGTTTCCCCATGCTCTCCGCTGTTTTGCCTGTAATTTTGCTTTTTCCTTTACCCAGTCTCTCCTACAAATTTCTTTCATCCATCTCTCATTTTTATTTTTTTTTTAATCCTCTGAGACCAGGCTGCTTCTTTCTAGAGGATGACTGAGAGGAGTGTGAAAATGAGTCGCCCAAGTCTTCTTACTCACGGTTTCCTCTGTGTTTGCCCTGCATTACTGGGACAGACCAAAGCTGTACAGATGAAAAGATGCCCACAACCTACTCTGAGTAAGCTGCTGTTTAGGATCCTTCAGTGCGCTATATGTTTTTTTCCTAAAACAGGATGCTCTAAACCAGCAGCCCCTGTAAAAGATAAGCAATTTAATTATAGCAACGAGATAAAAGCAGAAATGGCTCTCAGACAAAACCTCTGACGATTAGATCAGAAGTGATGTGAAAGGACACCCACAGAGGAAGAAGGAACTCGGCACTGATAACGTAAGGCACTACTGCATGGACCTCGGAATATCATTTCCTAGTTTTTTCCAAAAATAAAAAGCCTATATCGTATCAAAGGGACTCATGGCTCTGTGTGGCAGGTGTTTCTTCCCCTTTATAGGCCCTCCCTAGCATCCAAGCCTGATTGTGTTCTGAGATAGTGTAGATGAAGTGTAAGAGAATAGTGGAAAATGCCATATTTTAAAATACAATTACCGCAGCATGTCAAAACTAGAGAGAATTGCAAGGAATATCAGAAGGGTCTTGACACAGCAAGATAACTGGGCAACATCATGGCAAATGAAATGGAGTGTAAAAGCTCCAGGAGGCAACGCAGAATAGAAGAAATAATTGACTGTAGTCACTCTGAGGAAAGAACATATTGGTATCACCAAGGGAAGTGAAATGAAAGTGGCTGGTCAGTGGTGGTCCAAAAAGTAGTTGGGGAGATGCTAAGCTGTAGATGGAAAGTGCTATTGGGTAATGCTGATACGATGATGTGAATAAATGGTGTGATCAGTCTTTAGATGCTGCATATATATATATATATATATATGTGGTCATCCTACTTTGGAAATGATGTAGCGGTAAATAGAAGAGAGTTCAAGAAGGCTGGAGGAAAGGAAGCAGCATGGACAGATTTCCAAAGAGACTGAAAATATCAAAACCACTCGGCGCAGAGTGGAGATAACAACGAGAGAAGAGAAAAGAAAAGAGAGAAGAGGCACAGGAGAGCTCTTATTCAGCTGTCCTCAAGCCTAGATGCAGGAGGAGGGAGCACTCAAAGAAGTTAAAACCAAGCTGAAAAACACCCCTAACCCATCACACAGCTCACCTTGGGAATTAATTTGCCTTATGGATGTCCCAGGGTTTTCTTGCTGGAGGGCGATGTGGTCCACGTGCTAAGCTCAGTGAGGAAGCCACTGGTACAGGGGTTTTCTGTTGGCACTTCACTTATGGGACGACATCCATCCCAGCCCTGCATCACTGCAGCCCAGGGCGCAGCATTTGTCCCGCTGCATCCCAGGGCACAGCGCTGGACCTCTCCTGGAGGAGCTGTACCTGGGGCAGCCTTTGCCTGCAAGAGCTCAGCCCCACTGCAGGTTTGAACCTGCAGGGGCAAGCACATCGCGGCACAAACCCTTTGGGGGAGGCATTGCAAAGCTTTTAGAGACTGAAGGAAAGCCAGGCTACGAATATGCGGAGTCCTCTTTCAACAGGGGTGTTTCGGGAGACAGACCCCAATCTGGGCCCTGGCTCTCCCGAAGCCTCTGAAGGTGGCTCAGGTGCAGGTGACACCGCTGACATCGCGTCGCGTGGTAGCCAGCAAGTCTTCTCGCTGAATGAATGCTGCAAGTTGATTACCTCTCCAGCAATTGCCAGCATTATCACAGGGGTAGTAATTTTTGTAGCTGATTTTTTGATGAGCTACAGAAGCCCAGGGCATGATCTGCCAGCAGTGACAAGCCAGGCTGTGACCTCCTGAGAGCAGAGTGGTTGCAGGCGTGTGACAAGGTGGAGACACCCAGTTGTCTGGCATTTGATTAAGCGTCAGCACTGGGTGTTTCTTGCTTGTGCCCAAATGAGTTTGGTGCCTCTTCTCCTCAAGTTGTGCACCCACATTAGCAAAGGGACTTTTACTTCTTAAAAAGAAAAAAAAAAAAAAAAGAAGGAAAAAAAAGAGTAATGTCTGTGTCCTAAACCCTGCTGTATAAAAAAGGAATGGAGAGAGTGGATGCTTCAGTGTCAGCATGGGGCTTAGGAGGAGGTTGTGTTCACTCCTCTGCTATACATTTCCAGCAATCCCTAAGACACATGACAGTTCCTACCGGGATTTGCTTCTAGACTACAAATTGCATTTTAAGATGTGACCCTAAATCTCTTTGAGTGTGCCCATGCCACCAAGCCAGGTTTTCTATTTTCCACTGGACCCATGGTCTCCCAGTCAAAAAAACGGTAGGTTTGCACAGAGCAGGTTTGCTAGGTTTGCCCTAGAGCAGACAAAGTAGTGCCCATGGGGACGAAAACCCAGGCAAGGAAGACAGGATAATCTGTGTTGGCATCCACTCTCCCTCTGCAAGTATAGTAGAGACGGGGGCCACTCTTGTCCCCAAGGACGCCCCAGTAGACCTGGAGCACGTTCAATGTCTTCAACGTCTGTTCTGTTGAAATCTGAGAAATGATGGGACAACTCCTGTGATGTGGCCCATACCTGATGGTGCACACTGTGGTTGCACTCTGTTTCCTCCAAATACCTTGAGACCCCAGCAATGTGACCCAACCAGCATGCACCGCACCACAGCAGCTGGGCAACACAGTGCATCCTCTGACACAGCCACCAGAGGCACTGAGGGCTCCGTCTCTGCTCCTGGGGTCCCACCTGCAACATGGTGGTGATGCTGGAGCTGACAGAGCTGTGTCACTGCACAGGGCACTACGGGGAGAAACACAGTGAGATGTCAGATGCTGAAAGACAGCTCCCGCGTGAGAACCATGGCCAGAGAGAAGTGCCGCACTGATGGGAAGCATGCAGAGGGCAGGTGTCACCCTGGACACATGTCCCAAATCAGGCACCACACCGGGTCAAAGTGATGCTGTGGGAAGAAGGGGGAGGACAAAACCTCTGCCGCCTGCTTCTTAGCAGATCTGCCACCGTGCAGTTTTCTAACTGCAGCTTTGCTGTCTGCCTCTCTCTTGAGGAGCAGATAACTCACCTCCCTGCCTGCCTCCTCCATCGCAGGTATTCTACTCCCTGATGCAATTCATTCGCTGGTCTCCATTCCACAGGCTTCAGATGCACTTAAGCAGTAGCCTTAACTTTAAGCAGTTGCCTTAACTTTAAGCAGTTGCCTTAACTTCAGTGAAACCATTCGCACAAGTGAGAACCACACAAGTGAAGAAGAGTTTACTTACAATTTGCAGCAATTGCTCGCATTTCAACTCTGGACTGTGTAGCTTTTTGAGCCAAAAAAGATCTAGAGGCTCTATATGCAGGATTGTTGCATTTTCCTAAAGCAATGAATGATTCATTCCAGTCGTGACTGAAAAGCTTAGGGCTTGCCTACAGTTGGAAATTTACCAAAATAGTTATTCTGGAAGAAGTCTTGGGGTAGCGGCTCTTCTTCTGGAATTAAAATGCCCACACAGCTTTTGATAACAACGTCGTTATTCTGGAAGAGCTGTTATGCTACATTTGCAAGTGTTGACTTCCTCGTGTCAGAGGCTGCCGAGCGGGTTATCCTAGCTGTGGGATTTAAAACAAGGAGGTAAGAAAGGGTTTGTTTTGGTGTCTGCGCATAATAGTAGGTCTGATCTGCAACTATATTTTTGAGAGACCCATAAAACTAAATGGGTGGAAACAACATAGCAGATTATTAGCGGCAAGGTCCTCCACCGAACCGGAGGCGTAACAGCGCAATGGAACTTATTTTATGACCTAATTTCTAGTTTAAGTTTTCCATCAGAGATTGCCTGGGACATAAGGACTCATTGCTATATTTTAGTCATATTTCTTCTTGGTTTCATGTTACAGTTGGTAGCAGAGAAAAAGATTTGTTTTGGACCTTGCTACTTCTCAACACCCTCATTTCACCACATGACCCTCAAAACCGATGCAGTGCGGGGCCAGAATACCATGGAACCAACATGCTGCTTCTCTGGGAACATGAAATCTGGCAAGTCCCTCAGATGCTTTATTTCCCAGCTTTTCCCCATAGTGCTAGCTGGGGGACTGAATCCAAAACCATCAAGGCTTGTCTTCCCTGCAAATGTGTTTGCGTGGGCCACTTGTGTTGACGTGGACCATCAAGAGGTCTGCTGCCCCGTTGCACCCTGTGCTGCGTGGTCTTCACGGGCACCAGGTTTCTCATGCTGGGACTTCCTTCAGGCTAGGTGAGGACAACACACATGAAACGTTTCTCCAGAAAAAAAGCTGTGCAACATCCCCATACCTGAGGGCACTGCCTCTAGCCCCCTCCCTCCCAGCCATGCGCAGACCTGCAAGGCTCGTGGTGTTACACATGCCAAAACATGAGGCATTAAATTCAGTGGGAAGTATTTTTGACCGGATTCTTTGTGTTTGAGGCATATGTGTGTGTATAGGAGTACTTTGTGTTTTTTTTAATGCCTGAAGATGCAGCTGCTAGGCAGTCTCTGCTGTTAAAAGGGCTCTTGCCCCTGGGGTAGCTCTTGCCCTGTGGAAGAAAAGCATCCAGCACAACAAAGGTGGTAAGGCTCAGCATTCCTGATATTTCCACAATAAAAATGAACAGTGACTAATAAGACAAAATAAAGCTTTTAGGTCCTCAAGTTACATCAAAAAAAAGTGCCAGAAGGCACAATTCCTGCCTTTCCCATCCCCTTCCAGTTACCTCTAAAAGCCAGCTGCTGGCAGTGCCATGGCCAGATCTAGTCTCCAGGTGCCCTCCCCTTCCATTTAGTGGACACACCAGAGCAGACACTGACTGGCGAAGGAATGAGAAAGAAATAAACCACTTTACTACCTGTGCAAAAGCCTTTATTGTCTGGTACTTAAAACATCCCCGTGGCATAATATATGCCATAAAGGCAGTTTAGGCTCTTAATGGATAAACAAACATAAACCGCAATGCACAGGCAGGACTTAAGACCATCCACAAACAGTTCATTGTCAGGCATTGTAAACTGGCAGGAACACCTTAAAATCTATGCGTATTGCTGGAGAAAGTATAACTGGGAAGGGAGCCTAGAACATCTCGCATGTTTCTGCCCCAAGACAAATGTATTCTGGGCAAAGATTACCAAAGCAATGACTAAAAATTACATCCAGGCTTGTGAGAGCTGTTTTCCATCCGCCAGGGTGGCAATGGGGACAGAAAATCTCCATGAGCGGAGAAAGGAGTGCAATAAAGGACTAAAGTTCCTAAAGGTTGGGTACCGCTCTGCCTACATTTTGTGCCCCAAAGATATTACACAGGACACACGAGGAGCAGCAAAACCCTACAAACACGACCAAGCTTGTGGCTCCAGGCTGCACAGGGCATTTCCATGGGGCAAAGAGTGGGGCTGGGAGTGGGATCCACTCCATCTTCCTCCGGGCAGCAGCAGCTACAGCAATGCAGCATGTGAGGAGGACAGTAAGGTCTGCAGAAAGCATGCCATGATATTCAAACGCAACAGCAGCAGGTGGGCACTGTACCTGCAACCCAGATGCTGAAGTGGAACCAAAATCCCTTATTTGAGAGCAGCCCTGTGGAAAAGGACTTGGGGGGGGTACTGGTGGATGAAAAGGTGGACGTGAGCCAACAATGTGCACTTACAGCCCAGAAGGCCAATTGCACCCTGGGCTTCATCAAAAGAAGCATGGCCAGCAGGTCGAGAGAGGTGATTCTCCCCCTCTACTCTGCTCTTGTGACCCCCCACCTGGAGTACTGTATCCAGCTTTGGAACCCTCAGCCCAAGGAGGACACGGACCTGCTTGAGCAGGTCGAGAGGAGGGCCACAAAGATGATCAGAGGGCTGGTGCACCTCTCCTGTGAGGGCAGGCTGAGAGAGTTGGGGTTGTTCAGCCTGGAGAAAAAAAGGCTCTGGGGAGACCTTATAGCGGCCTTCCAGTACCTGAAGGGGGCCTCCAGGAGAGATGGGGAGGGGCTGTTTGCAAGGGCATGTAGCGATAGGACGAGGGGCAATGGTTTTAAACTAGAGCAGGGTAGGTTTAGATTAGACATTAGGAAGAAGTTCCTCACAATGAGGGTGGTGAGACACTGGAACGTGTTGCCCAGAGAGATGGCAGATGCCCCATCCCCGGAGACATTCAAGGCCAGGCTTGATGAGGCTCTGAGCAATCTGATCTAAAGATGTCCCTGCTTACTGCAGGAGGGTTGAGCTAGATGACCTTTAAAGGTCCCTTGCAACCCAAGACATTCTATGATTCTATGATTTTCCAAAGCCTTCCGGCAGCCCCACATCCCCAGGTGCTGTGCACGGTACGGTGCTTCATAGCGGCTCAAAGTAACCTTGATGCTCTACAGCCCTTTCAGCAAAGTGCAATTACTTTCCCTCTACTCTGTCCCGCGAGGGCTGGCGTCACGGCTGTAGCATTTGAAATGCAGAGCTGTGCCCGGCCTGCAAACAGAGGGCCAAACACAGCCCTGGAATACTCGGGGAAAACCGTGCTCATTTTAATTAAACACCATGGTGAGATTTGGTCATGGGGCTCTTTCGCAGCCAAACTGCAGAGACCACTTTTGCTCCTGCTCTGTTGTCAGGTCTCCGGAGTCACTACTGCATGTCCTCAGCAGATGAAGGCCGGGACAGTCTTACTTTTCAGATATACTTCCGCTGATTGTATTTATCTGTAAGCCAGATACGAGCATGGCAAGAGAGAATTTGAGGGAGAAAATGAGATGCATTTCACCGTAGATTGTAAAAATGGAGATTTAACTTTTTATGCATGCGTGCATTCCAGGAGCCTGAATTATTGGAGCTAGTATTTTCCTAATCACCACTATTCTCTGTGTACCCTCCTTCACAGAATTGCATTCCCTGGAAAACCAATGCTGGCTCATGAATAGGCAATTACTTGTTTCCTCCTTCCTGCCTGGAGGAGGAAAAGGAGGAAGGTGCCCCAAGGATGCCTTTCCACTTCTGGAAAATGGTAGCTTGCAAATGCAAATTATGCTTTTTTTGGTTTTTATCCTTCAGGAGGCTCTAGGTAGAAAAGACTTTAAAAAACAACCTAGTACAGGCTTGCCTGCAGAGTTAGGAGTGAGACATGTGCCGGCTGATTCGAGGGTTTTTAGCAGCAGTCAGGGATTCATCAGGTCTCAGGAGAAGACCATTTGACCTGAAGGATGTCCCTGGTGGTACATTGAGAAAGACCAACCCACAGCTTATTAGAAGAGTGGGATGGACAATTAACAGGTGATGAGGATGCTCTGAAGGGCTAGAAGATACAAATAGATTTCTCTCCAGTTAATAACCTGAGTAAAGCACCCAGATCCTGCTTTAGGGAGAGATGGGGTGGCGCAGTGGTGGCCGCAGAGGGGTTTAAAACCATCCGTGCCAGGACATGGCAAGAAAAAAGCCTGTAGGCTCCTGAGCTGAGCTGGTGGCTAGCGGGGTAGTCCATGGCATTGGCATCAAAAGGCTGGTCGGTCGGCACAGTGAGAGGGCACATAGGCGAAGCGTTAACAGGGGATAATGGCTGGATCCTGGGGACTGTATGGGGGCCCGTGCCGAGCCTACTGGCTCACAAGGGCACAGTGCTGGGGGGCTTACCCTGCCTTCAGGCAGCAGGTCGGGGGACAGGAGCACCTCTGCTCCTCACCAGCAGCAAGGCTGCATGGGGGCTAGCTGCTTCCAACCTGTGGCAAAGCATCTCGCCCTGGGAGTTAAGATTTCCCGCCGACCGGTGCTTTTATTTGCATTTTCTGTGCAGCCAGCTAGCCAATGTGTGGGAACAATATTTTCTTTTCACTTGCAGGAGCTGGTATACCTGGAGGTTTGACTCCAACTTGCTTTGGTATTCCAATAACAAGATATTAAAACTGTTATGTTTGTTACGTTAACAAGCTGTGGTGCTTGTTTTAGTTTAAGGCGTACATTTTCTATGGTTCAGCATGAAGCTCACTGTACTTTATGAAAAATTTAAAAAAAGCAGCCGGCTCTCAGTGCTCTGTTTATGTATTTCTCTTTCAATCCTTTATTAAAGTGCTATTAAAAAATAGGAAGTTACATAAAGGAACCTGTATCTCTTTATTGTAAGTGTGCTGAATGGGTTTACCAACTCAATGAACCTTTAAAATACATTTACTGACCCGTTTACCTTCCTGAAATTGATGCATACTTTATATCCAAGCTTAATTTAATTTCCATATTAACACTATTATCTGTAAATACAAAGGGCATGAAGTCTCCATTTAAGAGGGAGAAATAGATCAAAATGCATGAAATGGTAGCAGATGTTATTTTTCTCCAAGAAATCCATTTAAATGAATTGCATAAAAACCTGCAGAAAGAATTGGGGAACTGAGCCTATGCTTCTTCTAGAAAAATCGGTTTGTGGCAGTTGTGTTCTGGAAGCATGGTCTATTATAAAATAATTGAAAGCTCCAGTTTCTGTAGTAAGGGGCCCATTTTTAAGTACAATTGATTTGCCGGTGATGTACCCAACAGACTGAGGAACAGTTGAAAGCAAACTCATTTTCCCAACCTGCAGAGAGTCCTGCTCCGATCTCAGAGGCCATTTGCTGTCAGATGATTTCCAAGAATTTTTAAATCTATCCTTGACATGGCAAGGAAAAAATATGACTGCCCCAAGCACTCAGCCATAGCTTTATCAGCAGGTTGAAGACTGCATTTCCATAGCGGAATTTCTTTCTCCCCGAACAACTAATACATCTTTCGATGCCATCCCCACAGATACATCCTGCGGTGGCTTTGCCGAGACGTCACTTCTGCACAGGTGAATATTCATCAGCCTCCAATTTTCCTATGCCTGTCTGGTCTCAAACCACAGCGACTGCTTTTTGTGCCTGAAATGGGTTTCCACAATGATGCCTCCAACCTGGAAGAGTGGCGGCTTTTTGTGCAGTTAGCTCTTCCCTCTCCCATCCCACGGCTGCCAGGCATCTCAAACACGACTGCACCTCCAAGATCAATTAGTGCAATAAGAAATAAAGAAAAGAAAGAAAGATCTGGTCTGCAGGTTAAAAAAGAGGGGAGAAAGGACAAGAAGTCAAAGCAATGCAGATGTATGTCGATTTTTTTTCCCTTTCCCACCGTTGCTCCTATAATTTAACCTGACGTTCAACCTGACAGGGAGGAAAAAGGCAGGAGAGTTGTGTAGTTGAGGAAAAGAAGATGGAGGAGCGGTTCTCTCTGTTCCCAAGAGACCTGACAACCCATCTATAGAGCACCAGAGAAGAGATCCCATCACCCTGCTCCCTGCTACCGGACTGCTTCCAGTCTGTGCCCTGGCTCTCGCTGCCTGGCACGTCTCCGTTGATTCACTTTAAAAATCCCATCACCCTAAGCAGAAGCAGAGTACACTCCAGGAATATCCTCTCTGTCACTGCTAAAACAGACTGATGAGAAATTCAGCCCTTCTTGCCTAAGATCGCTTTCCCATCCTCTTATCATTACAGGCAGATCCAGCCCGTAAGCTCACCTGTGTCAGCTTAGCAGTTTCTTCTTAACATTGGCACTTGTCAGGGAAATAGAAACTGCAGATTTCCCGGTGCTTACCACGGGAGACACTCCTCCGGTAAGGTGCCTCAGAGGAGTCTCAGCATGGTAAGTATATCCCACAGCAACTGCCCTCCTTATGGGCAGGAGTCGGTGGTGAATAACTCAGTCCCACAGGGGCCCCCAAATGCCAGCACTTCCAAAAGACAACAAAGCAGAGCTAAATAAGGTATTTCCTGCAATGAAAAGCATATGCAGTGGGAGTGATCCTCAATAGCGATTCAACAGAGCTCTGTTGGCCTCAGTGAAGCTTCTCAGATCTGGCCCTTCAATATTTTTTTTTAATGCACGTTTCTAGACTTACTTTAGCCCTACAAATCACTCCATATAAGCCTGTAAGGAGAATTACACTTTTTCAGTAAATCAGGCCAAGAGTCGTTCCATGGATGTGCCCAGCTGTAGGCATGTTTGAAAGGACTGAGATGATCACCAATTTGGAGGCTATCAAAGGGTACATATGGCCTGTAGGGGAAGAGGGATCACGTCCGTGCAGCCTGGTGCAGAGCTAAGCACCCCCATTTCCATTCCCTGTGTCTGCCCATGCTGCCCTGGCCCAATGCAGCCTCACCAGGACCTGCCTGCCACCCTCCTGAGACCCCGTGCTTAACCTGAAAGTGGCAGAGGAACTTTGAAAGCTTACCCAAGGAATAAAATGCTGATTTTGCGGCAGCTGTATCAGCCACTGCTGCAGAGTTGGTGCACATTCCCCTGGCTTAGTGACTGAGTTAAAGCATGACTGGAGAAATTCACAGAAGAAAAACATCTACTGAGGACTATTAAATACAAAAACGGGAAGTCCTCTCCTGACAGTGCTCCCTGGGCATCTCTTGCCTGCCCCTGTCAAGAGACCAGAAAGCATCAATGGCCCTTTCCCACCCTGAGACCCATCTGCACACATGCGGGTGTCTCCAGCTCACCCTGCTTCCCAGCACTGAGGCTTATCGGCAAAGTCCTCTAGTAAATATGAGGGGGAGGGAGATGCATGGGGCAAGGGATGGCTGCCTGAGGCTGCACCCTTTGCTGCAGCCTGAGACATCTTCAGATGCCGTTGAGGGGAGGTGGTGGGTGGCCAAAACCTCATCAGCTTGGTTGTAGCAGAGCTGGTGGGGAGTGAAGGACAATGGCTGAGGAGGTCTTGGAGTTGGAGGTGAAGTGAAGAGGTTGTTCTCCATCTCCACCAGCCATGGAAAGGATTGCCTGCTACCTTCAGTGCTGTGGAGATAAGCAAGACACCAGGGATTCCATTTCTGTCCTTTGGCAGTGGTCTTCCCTGAAGACCTGCCCCTCCTCACCTTTCTGGTTATGGCTTTTGGACAGGCTGGGGAAAATTGCTCCCAGGGCCAAGATAGTTGGTCACCTCTGCTCTACATGGGAGATGAGGAGCAAGTTCCACCTCTGGAGGGAAGAGCATGGGAGAAGCAACCCAACAGGACCACCACAGGAAGGCGCTGCCTCCACAGTCACCCCCAATGGACTTTCCTATAGGGACTGGGGAGAGATTTCCCATTCCTACTTCTGAGATTTGTAAAATCATCAAGAGCTTGCTATGGGGGCAGAGCCGCCAAAAACCTGCCAATCAAACATCCAGTAAATGCAGCTCCCACTCTTCTTGTCTCAGCTGCTCAGGAATAGAGGACTACAGGGAGCATTACTTAGGTCCCATTAAAGGCACAGCTGGCAGGTAATATCTTGTCAACCCTGATAGTCTGAAAGTGCAATGGATCAGCTCAGGACACTTCAGGCCTCCAGAGCATGTAAAGCACTGTCTGGCTCAGGTTGTTGCATAGTGGCAGCAGTTGCATACAAGGGGTCAAGAGGTTAGGGATGCAGCTTCTGTTTTTAAAAAGTGATATACTTCAACGACTCTGTCCAGAAACGTACCAGGTGGCATGAAACTGTGAATTGTCATTTATTTTCCCAACACGTTTTGAACATAGTCCCACGAAAACAGCTTTGGAGTTTAGCAGAGATCTAAAAGCATTTTATTATATGTGAAAATAAAAATACATCTTTAGCATCTTGTCTCACATTCAGAGGAGATGGCGTCAACCTTGACTTTCCTTCCAGCAGCACCTCCCTCCTTAATGGCACATTCTCTTTGTTCACATTTTAAAACTGAAGTGCTTAGCTGCAGAAGTAGCCATTCATCAATGGAGCATTTCAATCACAAGGAGAAAGCAATGCACAGGCCCAAGGATTTGGATAGAGAGAAAGACACCAAAAGGAAAAAAAAAATGTTTTAGTATAATTGAAAATAGGTTTACTGCTTTCTTCTCCTTGAAACTAGATTATCACATTTCAGAAATAACATTTTCAGACCCATTTCTCATGATATTTTTCAGTCTTCTGGCTAGGAAATATGCTTGAACTTCAAGGTAGAAACTTGGAGGCAATATATATCTCATGTTAAAGGAGATATAAGTTAATTTGTCTTGTTCTCTGGTCCCGAAGCTCAGGTGTGTTAAATGGGAGAGAAAGCAGTATTCCCAACTAAAACTGGATGCCTAGTATCTAATTTTCAAAAGCTTCTCAGTCCCTCGAAGGCTCAGCTCAAAAGACCTCCTCCAGTAATGCCTGGCTTTAAAAATGTGAGTGGTCCCATTAACTTCAGCAGAACTCCCACAGGTTTCATCAGTGACTTCTGTGATCTGTTGAATTAAGTCCTTCATGTGCTTAATATGCTAGACACTTCAATGCCACTACATGCTCCTGAAAATTAGGAATTGCTCTCTTTTCAAGTGGAGACATGGGGAATCAGTATCTGACCAGACCTGTTATAGAGGAACATGATGTTCTCAAAGTCAGTGGTGCTACATGGACTCATCAGACTTTTCCGACTGCAGGCTGTTCTGCACATCTGCAACAATGAATTAACTCCTAGCTCCAAAACCACAGTATTCTTACATAATCAAGAGATCTCAAGGTTTCGGGGAGTTTGTCTAAGCTTGCAGGGCTCGTGGGGTGCAAGACAGCGGTGGTCACAACCTGTGGCTCTGCTGCATGTTCCCCAGGTGGTGTGACCAGAGCTGGCTTGGTGCCCGAGGGAGAGTGTGGCACCGGAGAGTACGGCAACCTAATCTGTCTCTGCTTGGAAACAAGGGGAGGGGCTGCCCTGGGTTGGACACCCGACTTGCCACCTGCCCTGCAGGCTTCTTCTGCCACCATGGGCAGAGTTGGGCAGGTCGAGTGGAGGAGGCATTGCCCATGCGGCAGTACCCACTGCCAGCCCGCATCCCTTGGAGCAGGAGCAGGGAGCCCTGCTGTACGGGGTCTTTTCCAGCCCCTGCCCCAGCCTGACCCTTCCTCCTTCCTCTGCCAAGAGGCCTGGTCTGCCAGTCCCTAGGAGGAGAAGGGGAGATGGCACTGATGCCATCAAAGACCAGGGAAGATGGGAAAAGCAGTGCCTTTCTCCACTCACAGCTCCCTGAGAACCTCAAATTCGTTTCAGCATCTCTCCACTACAGTGGTCCTCCTGAAACACCTTGTAAGGCCTTGCAAACATCTGTTTTTCCCTTCCCTGCAATCTCTCTTACCCTCTCTTTGCCACAGGCATCACCACCCAGAGCCCACTGACTCTCCCCCAGGCTCCCCATCCCCTTTCTCGGTATTTTCAGTCTTCCCTGTTTCGTTTTAACACTAGCATCAAACCACATTTTTCTTACTTGTTGAAAAGTTATGGCTGGTTTGGATAAAACCCATTATTTGTGCTGCTTGAGAAGAAATGCTCTGCAAATATTTAGTTTGCAACCAAACCAATTCTGTGCTGAGTTTAGGGCTTGGAATAAAAATCTGACAGTGTTCAGTGTGGTCCTCAGTCAAAGGCAATTTCTACTCCTGCCTGGAAAGTGAAAATTCAGTATAGCCTCCGTTTGAACCTATAAGCCGCCACAGGCTTAGAGAGGAGCTTTACGGACCGTTCAATCCACCTGGCTGCTGAGATAGATAAAAGTATAATTTTACAACATTTCCAAGCAAGACGAGGTTCGTCTGTTTTGCCTACGAACCCCTTACACAGCTTCAGCAGTAACACAAAGTCCCGAACTGGTGAAAGCTGTTGCCAAAGGAATGGCCTTGTGCCAGTTTGTACCATCTGAGACGAGCGCGGTCCAGTATATATAATAGCAATTACAGTGCAGGGTGCGCTGTACATCTGACAAACTGAGCTGTGGCATAATCAATAAACTTAATTACCTATCACAGCCTGCCCACGTAGTACACAATTTTAATTCAATTATAACTCCCAAAAAATGATACATAGCAGAGCAGATATATTTATCACTGAGGTCTAAATCAGCTGTGCGTGTCAAGGCTGACACTTAAAAATGAAGACGTTTATAGTTTCTGGAGCCCAAAGAAACCCACATAAAAAAGCACATTCTTTTCTTCTCAAAAAAACTAAAAACTATCTGTCACTGATGGAGGATTCTCTGCCCAGAAAATGAGTCCAGAATCACAGTATGTAGCACGTTGCCTCCCCAGAGCCCTGAGCATAAAAATTGACCCTCCCACATACACACAGCGGTGGGGGAAATTGCAGAATCATCTCCGATGAAGCGACCAACAGAATCCCCCTGTCTCCAGCTCCCCAGCCTCCAGGACACAGCAAGTCTGGAAGATGCCTCCGAACCCAACAGGGACAGAAATGGTCCCCAGCCTGCCTAGCACAATATTAAAAACCAGAAACCTTGGACACAGCTATCCCAAGTGCATAAACTTGCCACATGTGTCCTCACGTGAGAGTTTCTGGCTTTCATCTATAGGGATCTCGTTCATCTGTACCTCTGCCCTGCAGGTAAGCAAGTTTCAAGAACTGTCCCTGTTTTTAATGTTCATGTAGCCTTTACCGTGAGGTGTGATTTAGGCAGTCCCTTCTCTTTTCTCTCCCTGGCTTTCTCTCACCAACATCAGGAACAGTTTTTCCCACCTCCTGCATGACTTGGGATGTGGGCAGGGGATGGGTTATGTGATCTTGCTCTAAATATGTCTTTCCTATGACAAATACACCGGGATGTTACACCCTGAGGAATTAAAAATGACTAGCTAGCAAGGAGCATAAAGCTAATAGAAGAAAAATGAATCAGGAACAACAGCTAGGGGATTCGCTGCACAACTTAAAAACAACGGGGCATCCTGGTCACCGAGGCAAGTCCTTTGCTATTGTAGGCACCATGTCCCCTAATCATATTCACAAATGTATTCATAGCCTGTTCATACCCTTTTGTTCTTGTGCAAGTGCTGTCCTTCAGCCTAACAGCTGTTTTCCTTCCCTGGTGTCTACCCCCAATATGTTTATAGGCAGCAATCAGATCCTTTGTTTTGCTAGCTTTAACAAGGCGAGCTCCTCCTCCTTCCTCTAAGTGAGGCTGCCTGTTCCCTGTAGCACATCCCTGGGTCTGTTCCAGTTGATTTTGTCTTTTGTGGATGTGGGATACCAGGTTGGCATGGACGGACTGATGTCTTACTGGTGCCTTCTACGCCAGCATGAATCTTTCCCTTTCTCTTGTGCAAAATACCTGGCCTCTGAATTGCTTTGACCCTTTTTTTTTTTGCAACAGCACTAGGTGGTTACAATCACCGTTAAAGTCAGGTTTGACAGACGTCAGCCCGTGCCATGTCTCCAGACACTTTCCATCCCAACCCCT
Organism: Dromas ardeola; assembly: GCA_013398915.1. NCBI lineage: Eukaryota > Metazoa > Chordata > Aves > Charadriiformes > Dromadidae > Dromas > Dromas ardeola. The sequence continues at coordinate 318,078 of VYZM01012242.1, read as the reverse complement.
GCCTATGTCCTTCCAGTGGCTGTTTGTCTGAGATAGAGTCTTGCAAAGATGGGCCCATGCCCAAATTAAAAATTTCACCTTGCCTCTTTCTTCACCCTTAAGCAAAGCCTATTTTAAAATCCATTTGGGATCTCTGGTCTGGAACTGGATCTCATTTGCTGGTCCCAGTTGTGTCTGTCTAGTGCCAGTGACTGTAATGCTGGATGCGCAGGAGCCTGCAGCCATCCTGGAAGGAGCCGTGGTCACCCCACAGCAGTGGGAATCCAGCAGGGCCTCTCCAAGTGGCATTGTCTTTTGCTCCTAGTATCTTAAACCAAAGCCATTCTTCATCCAGGTCCTACTCCTATAGGCTTGTTAAGGCCCATGCAGCCCTGTTCCTCTGTCTGTCTCGGCCGACAACTGCCTTTCCTACATGGGACAGCTGTATCTCGTTTTTTCCTGCTCCCACTCCTGACGTGGCTGTGGGAACGGGGGAACCCCAGCAGCCATTTCAGCTGGAAGCCCCCGGGTAGGGCTTCTGAGAAACTCGGTCCAACATGCCAGGAGCTGGGACAGCCAAAGGGCCCCTGAATAAATGAAGCCAAGAGAGGCTCGTTCCCTACAATCTCTGTCTCTCCAGGACAGAGGTGCCAAACACCTGCCCTGTTGGCTCACTGTGCCAGGGCGGTTTATGTGCCTTTATAAATTGGCCTTATCTTCATCAAGGAAAAAGACTGTACTCCTGCTATGTATCAGCTGTGGCTGAGGCTATCAAGACAGTTGGTAGAATTAAAACAAGCCACTAGGGCAAGATATAATTTTCTCCTTCCCCATTTTGTTAATTTTGACACATAAACAGGCACGAAAGCTACAGATTGTCTTGGCTTCACCAGGGTTTTACCTCAGCAGTACTAGACGTAGTGGCTGATGTAAGCAAAGAGCGTACCTTTCTCTCCCTTGCAAATCCTCTACTTCTGCAGAATCTGAACTGTCATTAAAAAAAAAGAAAAAAGAAAAAAAAGAGTTTCCAGCCCTTTTGATTACAAATTAACCCCCAAATGTGAGCAGAGCATAACTGATGCTGTGCAGGCTTCCTGCCGTTCCTGGCAGCCTGAAACAATGGCTCAGAGATGTGTGAAATCTGCTGCCCTTGTTAATGCACTGGCAGTGCTAGCGCGAATACTCGGTGATAACCCCAAGCCTGACAGCATTTTAATTCCACGTTATCGGGAGGGGTGTGTGTCAAAGAGGCGCCGGAGGCCTATGGCGCAGGGGGAATCCTTGCAGGGGAGGGAAGGCAAAGGGAAGAAAGAGAGCAGGGGTAGGTGTCTGAGGGATCGGCATTCCCACCTTTTCTTTCGCCCGCCTCCCGTGGAGGCTGTCCATCTGGAGGGGCTCTCCTGTCTGATTACACATGGTCAGTGAAGGGGACCTAGTGCTAACAATCAGTTATTATGTGGTTGCCCTGTTACTTTGCCGGCCCCTGCTCCCCCATACCTCTGACACCGGCAGGACGTGGTTGCACCTGCAAGGTTAGGACAAAGACTGATATTTATGGAATACCCTGCACAGACGGATCCAAAGACCTTCTGAAATTGTACCTGGTGGCTCAGACTCAGGGTCTTCACCATTCTTTGTTACCCAGAACCTATATGCTGCGTGCAGACTAAGATCTGGAGGTAGGCATGGTCCTTTTTAGACACTCTAGGAGATAGCAGAAGTAAAGACAGAGCAGACAGAGAAACCCAGAGAAGGCTTCTATGTTGCCATTTCTTTCATTTATTCATCTTTCACCTGTGGCAGGTAGCAAGGAAGGAGATGAAATCCGGGCGAAGATCTCACTGGTGATGGATGAAGTGTGTGTGGGGAAATCCTTCCCTGTACCACATGCTGCCCCAAGAGAGGTACAAGGAAAGGAAATGAAAGGAGCAAGAAGCACTTTGGGGAGTCTATAGGAATTGGAGGAAAGTCGGAAAAAGGGATGTGATTACAGCTGTGTTTCGAAAGATTTTGTGCTTGGACAATGGCAGGAAGACTTTCAAACAGAATGAGAGAAACCAGCAGAAAGAGGGTAAGAGAAGGGCGCAGATCCAGGTGAAGGTCTAGGAAATGCATCTTGTTGGAAGGATTTTGGATGGCAGGTTATATGGCCAAGAGGCTGGAGAATATAAGAGACAGTGGCGCGGAGCCTGGGATAGCTAGTCTGAGATGCTATAGAGCCAGAGGTGGCTGGAGGTGTCTCTCAGCTGACTTTGGACAGGAAAATTCAAAATCTGACCAAGAGGAAAGAGTCAGATCTACCCACAGGTTAACAGTCTGGTTGCAGATGAAATTGCTGGGAGATATTAACCAGGTTTAAAAGAATTAATGTGAAGAGACTTCTGCAAATAAAACTAACCTGGCACTTCTGCTCTCAGATGCAATGATACATTTACGGTGATTACGGTGGATGAGCAATGAATGTTCAGTTTTTATATTTTCTCTCCTGACATCTATTCTGATTTGCAAATGATAGACCAGCACTCTACTGATTACAGGATTATATGACTAACTTCCAGCAGAAAAAGAGAAATCTGTCTTTTTTTTCTGCTTGAGATAGAAGCAAAGTCATCATCACTGAAGATTTGGCATCAGGGCTCTAGTTTATTTTCAGCTGAATATTGAGAATTCTGGGCAAACTCAGCACAGTCCATCACATTCGGATCTTTTCATGAGAGACTTAGCAAGACTCATGGCACTGACGGAATAGAGGAGAATGCGGGAATTATTAATGCCAGCAGTATTATGTAGTACTTGGTACCTACCTTCCGGGAATAGTAGGAAACATTGCTGACATGCAGTACAGTTTTATTTATTTTTCACTACTCAATCTGTTTCCAAATTGCGTGAATGCCACTTGTTAAGGCTGAGATGCGAGGCAGGATGATCTGGGGAGCGAAGTGGGAGGAATCTGCCTGTGTGCAGATATTCTGTATAAGATGTGCCTCACTGTGATGTCCTGCGTGAGTCCTCGTCCCAGGTGGGACTAGCACCTGCTGCTTTGTTTGATACATCTGCATCCTGTCCCAGAAGGATGCGCATCCGTTGGAAATCCTCTGGAGGTCCTGAGGACCTCTCTACCCCTGCCTCTGCATAGCCATTACCCAGTCACCTAGCTTTCCAATTACTTTTGCATAAAATTACTCTTAATAACATTTTGAACATCAGGGCTGTGCTGTGAGGCTAAGCTCGATGATACTGGGAATATATGCTGTGATCATATGACAAAAAACAACTCCTGGGTGTGCCATGGGTCGGTGTACCATGGTTAGGGTTGGACGCAGGACCACAGCATCGGGCTTTCATCCAGAAAAGTTTCTGCTCCTGCGTAACACCTACAGTCCCAAGAGCAATGGGGTGAATAAACTGGGGACCAGCGCGACTCCCCGTGTGGGAATGTGAGGCAAGGGCTGGGGGGCAGAGCAGAAGGGGGAGCTGTCAGCCTTCCCAGTCCTTCTGATAAATAGGTGCCGAATATTCAACGCCTTCATGAGCCTAGTGCGGTGATCAGGGTTTGTGCAGTTCCTGGAGAACTAAATGTTCCAGGTAAGTGCTATTATTAGGTGTCCTGCAAGCAGAGGAGCAGAACAAGCAAGCAGCCAGCTTTGTAACCTACGGATACTGAATTTGAAAAGTCAGGAAGGGCAGAAATGAGAGGGACTGGGAAAAGGAGATGCTCTTTCTGCACACACAGAAGCTGCCCTGACAAAGATGTGCATATAGAGTGGGCAGAGACACAGAGTAACAGCAAGGTTTGAGCTTCGGCTTAAGAGGTTTAACTTTTGAATGTGCAGAGAGCAGCCTTGCAGAAAGAAATGCTTTGGGATGCCACAGAGCTGGCTCTTTTCCACCTGGGGAAAGACTCACACCTAGGAAATCAGAAAAGGCGCACGGGTGGCCGTGGACAAGGAGTCATTATTCACTGTTTCTCGTAACAGAGGACTGACGTTTCCCCTAAAACAAGCCGGCAGTGGATCTAACGCTCACTCTATGTGTCTGTTTTATCACCCAGCGCATTGCTAATTCACTGAGTAGTTTTTAATAGCCATCACATTTAATATGAGATGATCCAGGTACAATCTAATGTGGAGGCGGATGAAGCGCAGCTCCCTGGAGTCTGAAAAACCCTTGTCCGTGGAGGAAACCCTCTGTGTGTGCCCTGTTTTGTATTCGGAACAGACCTTTTGCAGGATGAGCCCTGGTGTTCACACACGGCGTGTGTCAGAGTGAGAACGGGTGAGGATAGTGAGGTGGAGCGAGCGATTCTGCTGGGCTTTCGGGGACCACCGCTTCGATGCTCTGCGCTCGCATCAGAGGTTGGCAGAGCTGGACCTAACCCAGAGCCACCTCCTCTCATGCTGCCCATCCTGCACGTGTCACTGCTGAGAAACTGGCAGGAAGATTTGGGGTGAGACTGAGCGAGGTTACTTCCCTGCCTGGAAGAGAGCTTGGGAAAAATAAGACCAAATGAAGGATCCAGACGTCCTCTGTCCAATGTCTGCCCTGCCCTGCAGTCACAAGTTCACTTCTAAGTGTGGTCCCGAGTTTGGACCTAAGTTTGGTCCTGAGTGGTCCCTAGATATCCTCTAGATCCTCGCCCTTGTCTCCTGAGATGGCTGGTGGGGAACTTGTCTCCCACATAAGCTGCTGGTTAATCCAGAGGTACAATTTGGCCCCGGAGGAGCACAGCCTGGCGAGTGTGCCACAAAAGGGGATAGCCCAAAAGGACCTGGCGAAATTAAAGAAATGATCCCCTCCCCCCAGCGACCCTTATACAGCTGCTGCTGCCTGCTCAGCTGCTGCCCGGACAGCAGGCAGCAATGCCGGTGGGAGCTGGGAAAAGGAAGGGGAAGCTGTCCCTCTCCCTAGCTCTGAGGAGGGCTAGCATGGCTCCGGAGCGCGGAGTCCAGTGCGCAGCGCTGCTATGGCTTGCATGCAAAAACAGGACAGGGAGCCAGAGGTGCGAGGCTCCCCTGCGGCTTATGAGCTTGCCAGCCAACCTGAAAGCCGGTGTTGACAGCAGGGAGCCCGACCTCAATGCCTCCTCAAGCTGGGCTCAGGAGGGTACCCCAAAGAGCAGCTGTAGGAGCACAGACCAAAGCAAAAAACCCCTGTCTGTAACCCCAAAGTGCAATGCTGCCCTGTCGCCAGGCTCGGGGCTGTACACACACAGAGCCCCCGTGCCAGAGAGCAGAGATCCCCATCTTCTTCCTGCTCTCGGGAAGCTTCCCTGGGGACTGACTAAGCCTAATGGCAGAGAGCAATAATTACGACTGCTTAATCAGGACTGTTTTAGGATAAATTCTATTTAATGAGGATCCATTTTGCACGTAGCAGGTAATTAAAGGATGCTTAAAAAGGAAAAAAGAGGTGTGAGATTCTGAACGTGGCTTTCTGGAGGGACGGCGCAAGACAAAGACAAAGGCCTGTATTTTGCTGAGTGTTTCCCTCAGTACCTGGAAAGATGAAAAATGTGTCCCTCCACAAGCGACGCCACTGCCCCTTCCCCAAGAAGTGCGGGGTGTACATGTACGTGTGCGCAGCCGCAGCAGAGAGCTACACTGGGGCTCCGCAGGAGACCTCACGCCTCACTTGGCACCGAGTGGCAAAAAGCAGCCCAGTGACCAGAAAAACCTGCATCCCACCCTTTGGCATACTCCAGGGAATCAGAGAGGGATGAAATAACTGCGAATTGAGGGATTATCTCACTATACAGGACAAATGGAGGAAAAAAGAGATGCCATTTCCAGTTTCATTATCCTTAATATCCCATTCACCCTTGTGCTTTCCTATGCCTCCCTGCCTTTTTGTTTGCATTTTCTCCCCAGGAGAGGGTGTGCGATGCTCTGACTTTGAGGGAGGAAGGCAATCTGGCTTTGGGACAGGCCTCCAAGCCTTGTGTGCACAGCATGGCATTTCAAGAAAAAATGCCCTTCCTTGCCGACACCAATAGCCATAGCTACTGACAGAGGAAAGGAAAAACTTCAGGGAAGGCAGCGGCTTAAATGATACGTAAATAAAAATGACACATTCGGATTTCACTCACCCTTGGAGCCCCCTCCTCGCCTCCTGGCACTGTCCTCCTGAGCCTTCCATATCTCCGGAGGCAGCATTTTGAAACCGCAAAAATAGACGTGTGGGAATGGGCAATGGCTCAAATAATTTCAATTCCCCTCAGCTCACACTCCTCAGCAATCCCAGACGCTTCCACCCCCCCCAGCAGCAAATACCCCTGGAGGGCATCTCATACCAGCTATCTTAGGCATTTGTAGCTGAGGGAAATGACCAAGATGACAAAGACCCCTGGAAGTGACTGTTTCTCTCTGTCAAGACAGCAAGGGAACGAGAACAACCAGTTTAGATTAGACACCCAGGGAGATTTTCATGTCGCTGAACTTTAAAAGCCTTTATCATAACGATAACAGTCTGGACTCTCTTTATAGTTGATGGGGAAAAAGCCGCTTCTACATGTGATTTGCTGGATCTCTTTTAGACATATTTTTTAGGATGAGATGTGCTTACGCATCAGAAGTGCCTGCTTCTCTTCATTGCCTATAAAGGAGTCAGTATGACTAGCTCAGCTGTTGACGTGTGCACTGAAGGAATCTAAATTTGGGCAGATGAATCCCATTTCCAACTTTCAGACTGCTGAAGTTAGGTAACATGAATTCCACTGTGGGCCTGTGCTAAATATTTGAATAGATGCTATTTTTTAATTCACCCTCTCTTTGCAAGACGACCACATCAGTAGGGTTATCTGTGGGAAGAGGAAGCAGCATGTGTCATTAAAACCAGAAGACATCCAAATTCTGTACTTTTTTTCTGGCATGGATTACCATGAGAGCTACAGCATATTCCCTAATCCCTCTGCTTTTTAAGCTTTACCACTATTCAATTTTCAAATGTTACCTTACAATTTCATTCCTGGACATGTAGCCAATACTTTTTAGCACTTCACTGTTCTGTTTTTTCCTCATAACATTTTTCACAGAATCACAGAATGATGGGGGTTGGAAGGGATCTCTGGAGATCATCTAGTCCAACCCCCCTGCCAGAGCAAGTTTTTATGTGAACATATAATTTTGTGTCCAGATTCATTACATTTTGAGTGTTTTGGCTTTTTTTCCCCCTCCTCTGGGAACTGCTGTGCATTTCTTTCATAAATTTGAACTCTCAAGCCTGAATAATTACACTTGTCTTTAATATCAGAGCAGTACTCCTCCACATTTACTAGTTGTATTTCATATTTTCTCTCCCTTCTAATTTTCTTATTTTCATTGAGTCTTCAGTTCTTTGCTGATGTGTAGGGCAGTATGATCTGTTCCAGAAGACGACTTGGGAACAAATGCCTGCCAGAGAAAGGGCTTTTATATTCTATTGTGTGTGTGCCATTGTGCTACTGGGTAGTTTGACACCTATTTCTGCTTGGCTCAGTTTCTTCTAGGAAAGTTTCTTTCACTTTGGAGACTTGGGAGAGAACCATGGAGGGCAACTATTGCTTTCAAAGATACAAACACTCACTCTTTATCCCATATGGCAAAAATGTGACAAGAGTTTTGTTGTTAGTGGTAAACGTTGATTAAAAAAATCAATGGATGAGGCTTAAAATCCACCAGAAAAGATGCTGTGCTTGTCACCATATTCAGATCATTCTGCCTAAGAGTCTATAAATTTTAAATGGGAGCAAACATCATTGCAAGCACCAGCAGGATGTTCTCCACCTCCGAACAAAGGAGCAGGGAAGCACTAACGGTTCCCTGAGGAGCTCACGACTCTCAGTGTAGACCAAGGAGCGGCAGTGGCTGCTGCATGGCTGGGGTGAAACGGGGAGGGAGGGAGCTGGAGCATCTTTCAGAGGTCATGGCCGAATGGCTGGAGAGTATCTGAAAAGCTCGCGACAGCCTTTGAAATGAACAGGAATATTTTTCTAAAGAATGCACACGAGAGAGCCACAAACACGGAGAAAGTGTAGAACACGCACCCACAAAGACTAAATTTAAAAGATGTGCTTAGCAGGGAACACATGCATAGCATATGGATGCAGCTGACGGAAGAGCTGTTGGACTCCATTCAAGATACCACTCACATAGCAGATGAACCGTCATAAATTTAAGCTACACATGTCACATCCTTACTGCTAAGGTTCCCTTTAGTCATGTGTGAATGCAGTTTAGTCGTTGGATTCTGGCTCGCGAGCTAACTTAGTCGCTCTTCTGAGCGCATAAGCATGGTGGGCAGGACAGATAATGTGGAGAGATCCTCAGCTGTTCGTTACCTTTTTGCGAGTTATTAGCCCATGGGCTTTTTGCAGCCCCTACCTTGGGCATCTGTTAGTCCCAGCACTCGCTGCCTCATGGGTGTCGCATGCCGTCCTTCGGCTCTTCAGCTGCCCGCTGACTGACAGGCCAACTTCTTTAACATTTGCTTTGATACATTTTCTCGTATTAAGATAAGCTCCTTGAGCTGATTAAAAGCCTTCCAAGATTATATCATTGCCAAGCCTTCTACACACACACACTCACGCACAAAGACAATCATTCTGAAAAGGAAGACAAATAATAAAACTGATTCTGGATCTCTCCAATTAGGATGCTAGTAGCAAAATCTCTGTCCTCTGGCCAATTTTCTATATCACTGAGCCAATCCACATCTCTGATGGATATATAAGAATGCCAGGTTATTATTCTTCAGTGATTACTTTCCACTATCAAAGTCTTTTAATCCAAAATACAAAATACTGACAAAACTGGTAGAACAGGTAAACATTTATGGAGCAAAAAATCAGACCTTCTTCCACTTCCATGCAGCACTAGAGTTGTAAGAGATTCCTCGCAGCTGCCTGCAAGGAATTAAAGTTATAGATTTGCACTATCCTTTTGGAACCTAATTTTATAAGCAGCTGCCGACAGTCCATTAATTTGAATCCAAGATGCCCTCTGAGTTAGACTAGTGCTAAAGAAAGCATTCGTTTCCATTTCAAAATGTGCTTTATCACATTCCTGCTGCCCGTTTGCATATCTGTTTGACTCAAGGCAATAGCAGCATGGTATTTAAGCACCAATTACATTTTGGTAATCCACACAATATTTTAACAGGGAAAGGATGACTGAATGACCTTAAACCTTGTTAGGATAAGAAAAAGCCCCAGACTTAAGCATTCACTGGAAGGATTTTTAGGGAAGTCTTGCATATTTCTTGGTAGTGAAGCTTTTTAACATTATGCCTAACACTCAGATTTTGCGGATGTACAAAACTGGAACTAAATTTTCTGGATTTTCAGGTTTCTTTTTTCTCTAATGGGTCTAAATTAAATTAAAATACAAACACATTCTTTCTTTCTATAGAGTCAGCTTTAAGCAGAATACTGATATTTGTCACTAATGAATCTATATTATGGCAGCAGCCGGTGATACCCACTCTGTGATGGCAGTTTCTTTCAGATTTGGGGCTGTATGGTAGAAACACAGATGCAGAGGCAGTCATATGATTTGGGGCTGTATGGTAGAAACACAGATGCAGAGGCATCTGTGATATGATTTAGAGGATAACCTGCTGTTTGATGACGCTGTAGCTGGTGCAGGATTTGGAGGTTTCTTTGGTGGCAGGTTTTGTGCTGATATTACCGTTATTGACTTGTGGCAAGCAGGCAGTGAAAAGAAATGGCATGAATGTGAAAGTAAGCTGGAATGGAAAGCATAGGAAAAAAAAATTATCACTGAGCCAACTAAGAACAGCAACGTTTTGGGTTTTTTTCAAGATATTATGCAGAGGTATCTCTGTGAATATGGAGATTTTCCCCAAATCTAAAATGGATCATGGGAAGAAGATGCATCTTTAGGATAGAAAGGTATCTGGTGGGCAGAATAGTCTGGAACCATTCTGCAAGAAATGGCATGGTCAGTGTCATAATTTATTAATCTAAATAGAAATGGTGAAGCTGAGAAATTAAAGGCCCTACATGCAGAGGTAAGAACTTTTGACTAAACCATGGAATGCACTTGACAAGCAGTGGGTTGTGGCCAGAGATAACTCTGAAAGATGACCTGAACAGTTAATATTTTAAATTAACTTCAAGGAGCTAAAATTGATGAAATGAAAGGCAACAGAAAGGAAGTGTTGATGGCAAAAGAAATTGAGCTTCTGGACAAGTAGTATAAGGATGAAAAGGCCAAAATCTAGAGGTGATGTTGGAGGACTGAGTCAAAGGTAACACATCTGTGATCCTGGAGAAAGATGGGGAGAAAGCAGAGTTTCACATAGAGGAAAAACAAGCATCGGTTTAGCCATCCTGAGTTTAAGATCACACACCTATGTGATGAATAAAGTCAGAAAGAAAATTAAAGGTGTGGTTTTCATCAGAGTCTGGATTTGCAAAGCTCACCTGAAATTTCTCAGCCCAAAGTAGGTAAAGGAGTGCAAGACTTGAGACTGTAGGAGATGGGCCAGAAGGTCAGGTCCTTGTTGGACTCTTGTAAAACATTAGAAGTACAAGGCGACCACGACAAAGTGAAGAAAAGCCAAGAATCAATAAAGAACTCCGTCACAAAACCCTCAAAGTGAACAGATCTTCAAGAGCAAAATGGCAGCAAAGTTTGAAAAGCAAAGGGGCAGAAGATGTAGTAACATGCTAAGGCATTGTATTGGTCCGCATCTAGCTAGTCACAAAGCTTGTTCTTGAATCATATGTATAGAAACTCTGCACCTCAATAATTTTTACTTTATTTTAAATTAAATTGACCAACATGTGGGTATATAAGTTTCATAATGTTTCCATCTGCCTGGAACTTTAGACTTCCGAGCCCTCAAAAAGAAGAAAACATCTTGTATTAAATTTCCTAGGCATCCAAAATGCTCTTCCTTTTTTTTTTTTTTTCCTGGTAGTTTAAATTTAAATTTATGTTTCTAAATTTACATATTCAAAAACTTAATCTGAAACCTGTTTGGAATTTGGATATCTCTTTTTATCACATTTCATTTAATTGCAGCTACTTCTCGAATTGAGGCATCACCCCTGCAGCTACTGGATGTCAAAGGACAAAAAAAAAAAAAATTGCTTGAAAGAAAACTGAAGCCACATTTCTATTCTGCATTTGAGCTGCTGACATTTTCTAGATAACACCAAGAGATGTCAGAATACTGGCTGTTAAAGCAGTCTATGTTTGGAGCCTATTAAGTTGAATTCTGAGAGTGAAGGGAAATGTGAAGACTTCTGGAGGGTCTGACATATACCATTACTTGCTTTATTTCAATTTATAGGGAAAAAAGGAGTTTTTTTCCTACTTTTTGCCCAAGAGCTCCTCTTAAAATGTGGCAGGTCACCGACCTGCCACACTTTAATTCCTCTGGGTATTCGAAGGCTCCACAATACGCCTCCTGCCCTTCTGATGAGGAAGGGCCGAGAGGAACTCCCATCAGGGCCTCTTACTCTCTCATTACTACCAGAGGCCACTGCTGACCTGTCTTCCTGTTCGGCACCAATAATTCTGCCTCTTTAATGTTCTCACATTATGTTGCTCAAAGGGTCCAGATTGTCTCTTCTTGTTCAAAAAGCTGTAGCTCCACTGAGGTCTTGAGTTACACCAGGGTAAAGGCATCTGGAAGGAGGAGTGGGGCTCTGAGTGTCTTGCTCAGATCACTTGCATGTCATGTAAAGCAACCAGAATTATCTTGGTCTTGCTTCTTGTCTTCTCACGCAGTGGTAAACTTAGGGGGGAAATTGGTTTCCTGTCAGCTGAATTCTCCCTGGGGCTCCTTGGCATGCACAGGCAGTCTGGCAAGACGTCCCTCCAGAGATCATATTCCCATCCCTCAGCCCCTTGCTCCAGCTCCTCTGTCCCATGCACAGAAAGAGATGTTTCAGCACAGACCTTCCCCCATGCACTGCACAGGGCACTGAGCCTGAGGCATGCTAAGAAACAGCATGAAGGAGTGGAGAGACCACGACTGCAAGCAGCAATTGCTTCCAGAGCCAAACTGCTTTTCCACAAAGCTAGTATATCATGCTCCTCCACACTCACATGCATAGGGATGAGTAGGGTGCATATCGTTGGGGAGGGTGCGTAGAGTTAGGCAGAGCTTAGCCTAGACTGACAGTATAGACTGGAGGGACTCCTTCCAGACCTACCTGGGATGTCTCTGTCAACCTGCTAACCTTGATCTTAGGTTAACAGACAGCTGGTGGTATTTAATCAGAGGCACCATTCAGGTATATGCTCCATACCAGTGAGTCTCCTGAACTGTGCTGTGCACGATAATGCAGGTCTATCGGTTGCTTCCTTCAGTTGCTCCCAGAGCCTTTTGTGTCTACCAGTTTATAGGTTATCTTAAATATTATTTCTGATTTCGAAGGTAAGTGCATTTGAAGTGCAAAGATAAAGGCATTTGAACATCCATCACATCTGAGCAAGAAGTATTACAGAACATCATTTCTACACCGAAAGGGTTATCAAGCATTGGAACAGGCTGCCCAAGGGAGTGGTGGAATCATCATCCCTGGGGGTATTTAAAAGATGGGTAGACGTGGTGCTGAGGGACATGGGTTAGTGATGGTTTTTGTCAGTGTTAGGTAGATGGCTGGACTCGATGATCTGAAAGGTCCCTTCCAACCTAGACAATTCTATGATTCTATAACAGCTTCTGCTTCTGCATAGCAGTTGGCCAGAGATTTTCTACTGAAGCTCCTGTCTCAGCCTACACTACCCTTAGCATTGATGTTCCCCATTTCTCTGCGTTACCTGCTCTCATGGCACAATCCTTCTTTAATAGCAGTGCTGTTGCCTGCTGCCGAGGCAGTAAGGGTGTGTGTCAGCCTGATTGGGGCTGCTACAGGACCACGTAGACCCTTTGCCAAGCTATTGGAAACATAGAGCAATCTGAACAAGAGGAGCTGCATCAAGCAATGAACATCTCAGTCTGGAAGGCTGAATTCAAGCAGAAACAGACCAAGAAGCTGAAATCCTTCGTATATGCCTGTGTTACTACCATGTGAAGCAACTTGCAGATAGTTTCACCAAATTTAGCTTTCCAGTGATGCTTTTCAGGAGCTAATTCGTCATTTCCTCAGTTTGGATCTTTGTGTTATGACTTGTAGTGATGAAGGGTGCAAGTGGGTGGGGGTAGATAGTTGCTGTCTTTACCAGCGCTTTACCTTAACTCAGCCCCTGAGAAGATCCAAGTGTATTATAAATGGCTCAAGCCTCACTGCAATAGCTCCAGAACCCTAATTAGCTAAGCCAAGGTCAACTGAAAAGTCAACAAAACATGTGTTACTTCACAGGGAAAACAGAAGAGGTTGAATGCTTCTCACCCTAAGCAGTAACGTTTGACTCTTCCCAAGACCCAGCGATTATCAGCTTGTACCGGCAAGCTAGTCAGGAAAACAAGATGCCTCCTTCTGCTCTCAGACTGGAATCATGCTGTAGATCGTCCACCAAATTCAGTTCACCTAAGAGGTACAAATGTAATGCAAATGAAGAATTGAGGCCCACACAATTTTAAGGTTTTAACTCTTCCCTTAGTCTGAAGGAAAAAGATTGCCTTGAAAACACCAATAGATTTTGCGGAGGAGATAAGAGAAAAGCACATAAACATCCCAACCAATACTGAAGGCCCTGCAGAAGGAAAAAGTATTGCTCAGAAAACTGAGATGATATTCCAGAGGACAAAAGAATGAAATAAACCCCTAAGTTACTTTCAACCATGCATTCAGCGACATAATTACATTATTTTGCTCAGTCCATTCTGTCTTTCTAATCAGATTAATAAATATATACACCAGGAAACATTAATATTTTGTATATGTGGGAGCTGATTTTATTCAGCATTTTGAAAATCCTTAAGCCTGCTGTTTATTTCGATTATTTATCATTTTGCAAAGAGAATGCAGTCACCCAGAGCTCAAAAAAAGATCAGAGAGTCCAGCTCTCCTCAGGGCTATTTTTTCTCTTTAATCCTCAAGGACCTGATTGAATTTTTTCTCTGTTTATTATTATTTTATATTTCTTCTGCACATTCTATTTATTTATTCTGATTTATAAATTATACTATCATGCTAAGGGCAACTGTCCTCTCTGAATCATTCCTTTTCTGCCTGTGACATTTGTGCAAACCTCGTGTCTGCCTTCCGCGTTTCAGCCCTCGGTCCCAAGCTACTTTAGGCCACTGCATTGTTTAATTTTTGCCTCACTTGGCCAAGCAGCCTGAAACCAACTGCATAATATTTTATTTGACATTAAGCCTCACATATACTTTACAGTCTCTAAGTTCTCTGGGGCAATAGCTGTCTTTTTAAATTATGTATAGTGGGGCCAGCATAATGGGGCCTCAGGCCTTGAGATGGCTCCCTCAGGCACTGCCACAATGCGGCGTGTATTTCTAACAGCAGAGGAGATGAGCCACCAGAAGAAGTGCTGAATTCTCTGAGCCTCGGTAACTTTGCATCCCCGCTGGAACACATGCTACAGCTAAACACGGGTTCAATGCAGGGGTAAGTGATGACATTTAAGGGCTCGTGGAGGTCAAAAGAGATGATCCAACGGTCCCCTCCCAGCCTTCGATCCATGAATCTATGAATACAGATAACAGCAATTAAAAAGCAGCTCCATGAAAAGGTCTCCAGAGCCGCTGCTGCAGGGACACTGCAAGAGTTTTGATGGAAGACTTCTTCAGGAGTGAGGCTGTGGAGCAACTCTGCTTTCAATGAACAGGCACCACCTCGGGGGGAGAAAACATCAGCCTGGGGCAGCAGAAAGAGATGTGTCTAGAATAATGTCATCTTAACTAAGTTGGAGGTATGACGACTCTATTGCTGATTCCAAAGTGGTGCCACAAATAAATGAATCAAATTTTCCATGCGTAATTTTTAGGAGTGAGCAACCAGGAACAGTGAGCGGCATGGACAAATTTTGAATTGTTCACTGACTGGTTGTTGACCCTCCTTTAAATTCCCACCAGTTTTGGAGTAGCTCATTTCTGCTGGCTCTGAGTTCGCACTCAAAATGAGCTGCAGCTGAAAGCAAAAAAAAAGAAAAATTCAGGATATTTGCAGGTGTGGTCCAGGGAAGACGAGGACTAGGAACCCCTGACTGCACAGCAACGGAAAGCTTGCTAAGCAAGGCAGAGAATATGCAATATCCCCAGACACCCGGCAGCAGGTCTTTGAGGCAGAGCTGAACCTCATCTTGTTTGAGCCCAGAAGGAGATTCCCTGTGGAGAAGAGGTGGGAGTCAGTACGTGCCTGGCTGTTAACTTTATGCCCTTGCTATACCTTCGCAGACCGCTGCCAAAAGGCAGTGGATCACTTATGGACATGGAAAAAAGGAGCTGCATTTTTCAAGCAGCCTACTTACTTAAGCAGCAGGCATCAGCAGTAATTGGCAACGAGAGCAAAAAATAAACTTTGAGCAACCTCACCCTCCCACCAAATCCCTTCCCAAACATGTATTGTTTTGCAAGCAGATAATATTTCTAGTAATGAAGCAACAAAGCAAATACAGTTCAGTGCTCTGTAAACATGTACACACACAGACCAATACATGAGCCTTGGAATAAAATTCTTCGAAAAAGCACTTCTTCAGATGCTTCCCAGCGATGGAGTACCTGCCAACAAGAAATCATGACTTTTCAGAAGTTGCTTTATAATGCAAAAGCACTGGAAATCATAGTTATGACTTTCTAACACAAATGATGTTCAGGCTCTGCTTGGGTCAAAGATGCAACAGGGAAGGCTAGAAATGCGAGGCTGCTAGCTGGTGGGTCTTGCCTTTCACTCAGCTCCCAAAAGTGACCCAGCAACAATTTTCTTCACCTACCATGTTCCGCGTTATTTTGGCACAGAAACATCCCTAGTTCTCTGGCATAATTTCATGAAAAATTGTTTGATCTTCGCCTGCACATTTCTGCAAGGCCTGGCTTGTTTCTCCTGCCACAGCGCGACACCTTCCTGACTTCTTTCTGTCAGTGCTGGAGCTGCCATTGCTCTGAGGAGCTGATAAAGACGTAAGTCTGGGTAACCTCAAGCTGCCCCCCAGCAATCGTAAACCCACCGGACTCTCACGATGCAAGTCAGCTCCAGACACCCCAGATGTGCTGGCAAGATTGGATTTTGCTGCAAAAGAGCAGCAGCAGAGCCAGGGGAGGGTCCCGGAGAGTCACGCTTTCCACCTCTGCTATGGCAGAGGTGTCAGGGGAGCAAAGGGTTGAAGACAACAGTTGCAGGGAAACCCTTAGGTCCTCACTACTGCCATCAAAAGCCACAGTCCCGCATGTCCTGATTCCTCCAGCAACAGCCATCAGGCTGGCTCTCCAGGGCACTGGCACTGACAAACGCGGCCGCAGGAGCCTGAACTCACTCTGGTTTCACCAGCAGTCTGTTGCCATAGGCAACTGCCTATTTTGCCTATACCTAGAGCTGGCCCTGAGCAATACACACAGCAGGATTGCTATGATGAGATTAGCACTCTTTATTATACTATCCCTGCTCTTATCACCAACCCCAGCTCCCACAAATTCAAGATAAGGAAATTTCCCTCATGTACTTACCATGGTCTTGAACAGCACTTTAGAGAGAAGCCGTGAATGCCACTGTATTCGCATTTACATGGGGAAATTTAGGGAGTCGTTGCTATTCTTGTTTTCAGGTCCTCTGAACCCTTCCACGTCCCAGTTCTGGTCCGGTTGCTTATCAGTTATCCCAGCTTGAGTAGCTTGAGGGTGTCCTCTCATCTCTAGGCTAATGTCAATATGGGACCAAGGCATCATAAACCCCTCAACTGTAGCCCATAATCTTTTCCATTTGTTAAAAGAAAAAGCATCTTCCTTCTGATTCTTCTAAAACACCCAGGAACAGCCTGTTTCTTAGGTCAGCTTTAACCTGCGCACCACTTCACTTCTAGCAGCTGGGACAAAGAGCTACATCAGCTAAGCCTACCTGTTAGCTTACAGGAAGGTAAAACATCTCTAAAAACACTAATTGAAAGCCAAAATAGGGCTTAACTCTCTAGAGACTCAACCATGCAACCAAATCACTGCCACTTAACATGTTAACATCCATCAGCTGAGCAGCTCAACTGCAGGCACAGCTGCAGTGCACTACCCTGGCCTGACCAGGGATCACCAACAGGAAACAGGGGACTCTAAATTAGAAATGGTGAGCCTAAACCCTCTCTTGCATATGTTTTCCATGTAGGTTCCTCACTCCTTATTGAAATACCTTGGTGACTCTGGGAAATACCTCACTGAATGTAGCCCAGATTGTCAAAGGTATTGCTTTTTAATCAGTGGGGCACCTAATTCCTTTGAAAACCTTAGGTTTTAGATCCTTCAGTACTTGCATAGCTCTAAAAGTCTGAGCCTCAAATTGGGTTCTGGAGAAAGATACTTACGTAATGTGAAATCCTGTTGTATTAAACAACAAATACAGGCCTAAATTGACCTGACAGTGACCTTTTTAATAATAGAAAATCATGAAAATAAACAAAAGCACAATGCAAATTATTTGGTTACAGTAGATTTGATCAAATAAAACAGACAATCTAATTAACCAATGATTAGATTAAGAAGAAGTCTCCGTATTGAGTGATGGATAATTAACTGGGATTGTATTTACTTATTTTTATTGTGCTGCAAAACAAGGCACATCTTTGCCTTTCTTTCCTTTCACTGCAGTCTTTTAATTAAACAAAATTATTCTGAATGTTTTACACAGCATCTAGGCCTCTAAGGAAACGTGGTAAGTTGGAAAGGGAAAGGCAGCCCTATACTGAGATTCAGTCATTGATCAATACTGTTTGGATAAATCTCATCCAACAGAACAGTTACAACCCTGGCTTTTCAGAGCTGCTTGGCATTTATAGCTCCAGCTAAGTGGAATGTGAGCTGCAGGTGCTCGTCCCTTCGGAGAGCCATGCCCTTATTGTTCAAACATAATTTATGCTTGAGAACAAACAAACAAACAAACAAACATATTCAAGGCAACTCCTAATCTCCGCACCTGAGTCGATCAAGATTTATTTTTATCAAGGCAAATGCACATAAGGGAATGGTGCACAGCTGATCAACATCTAAGACAGAAATGGATCTTGCACTTTGAAATCCTTATCAGAAATGGTTGTGGTGACTTTTAAGTGTAGGCTATGTAAGAGACAGTCTTTTAAAGTGATTTAATTCCCTCCTTTTAAGAACTGTAATCTGGAAGATTGGTTCGGCTCCCCATCACTACCAGGAAAACCCTATACTATTGAAGGAGCCCTTTTAATAACACAGCTTGTCAAATGTTAGATGTCATTTTAATTTTTTAAGTATTTTGTTAATTGCATATTTACCAGAGGCTCTGTGATATCCTATAAAAACTGTCATGGCAGGCAATCACTGGATTCACTGTACACATGGGTTGCATACTCACATGTTCCTCTGTTCAGAATACATAACAGTTAATTTGATGAAATATCTGCTGGCAAAATTTCTCCCCTAGCTGTGCGACTACTGTCTGTCTGTCTGTCTGTCTAGACGCTCTTACTGCTCTCATTACCATGGTATCTCAGTGCATCCAGACCCATGGATATCTGAGGAGGTGTTAATAAGCATTAGCTCTTGCTAGGTCTCTTCAGAGGATGCTTCTGCCAAACTGCAGGGGACAGCAGACGAAAACAGCACGATTCCTGAATGCGATGAGCTGCCTGACGAGGAAAGCTAGCAGGACAGCATGGAAGCTCTGGCATCTATTTAGCAGTGCCTTGCAGTCTGCCTCTGGCCAGGTGGCAGGGCACTCGTGTGTTGGCTTGTACACAGGCGTTTTTCTCGCTGGTGTGCAGAGACGAGCAAAGCTAGAGTTACTGCAAAAGCTCCGTGCGAGCGAGGATGCCAAGGAACACCATGTGGAGGCGGGTGAATTCTGGATGAGAGAGTGGGTAAACAGAAAGGCTGAAGTGCCAGGGGTAGCCTCGGGGGCATTCCCGTAGGGAACAAACAGCAACTGAGCTAGAAAGTAAGGCCGCGCTACAGCAATTAGCTTCTCGAGCTGATCTAAGGTATCAGCTAGACTTTCAAGAGAAAGACCTGCTTGACCAGGTGACATGCGTGCCTATAGCTGCTGTATTTTGAGGCTGTAAGTTTTGGTCCTGAAATGCCAGTCCATGAATTTACCCTTTTTACCTGTAAAACCCGGAATCTCTTTTATGGTGCAGGCTTTATTTTTGCTGGTGCTGAGTGCAAGACAGAAACAGATAAAACCGTACCTTCTCAGCACTGCTGGTGCTCAAGGCTTGGGCCCGTGACCCCTTGATGTTATTAAGAAAACTTCTATTGTCCTTCTCATGAGCAGCCTTTTAACTAAGTTGAGTTGTACTCAGCCCCCATTTACCTCTGAACAACACCTCTGACCAAAAAGGGCTGTAACCCTGGGAGCAAAACGTGGACCCTGGCTTGTTCAGCTGTAGTAGGCTGCTTCAGCAGCCATTCTCCCAGTTCTCAATCTCCCTCTCCTCACACGGCATTACTGTGCCTGTAACCTTTCTCACTGAAGTCTGTTCAGTGTGACAGGAAAATGGATGGGACTATACGAGAAAGCCTAAGAATACATGTGAATCCTCTGACATTTCTAGCATAAAATATTTAACAAGTACTGTGGGAAAAGCTGGGTGTCAGGAAGGCCTGCGTAGCTCCTGAAGAACATGGACAGAATCATGTCATCACAGCATGCTATTGTCCATGGACAGAAATCTCAGTTTTTCAGAATTTTCAGAAATTCTTGTCTTTCCCTTCAAAAGGCCGCCAAGACAAAGAATTACATACAAGCCACAGGACTCGAGAGTGTCTTCCAGTGTCCAGCAGCCTAGATGTACCCTGACTCCATCTCATGACAAAACCCAGGCATGTATCTTGTCCTCCTCCTCTACTCCTTTCTCCTCTTGTCTTCCTTTCTGGAAGGCCAGATGTGTAGGTGTAGGCAAGAGGGCTTCGCTGCCAGCAAGAAAGAAGGAGTTGCAGAAGATAATGGAAAGCTCCTCCAGATTTGGTGAAAGCAAGGAAAGGGAAGAATAAGTAGATATGGAATCCCAGCTCTACTGAGAAATGTCAGATAAGAGGAAAAGAAGCAGAGCCTAATTTGTCTGCTCAGTGGTGATATATGCATGCAGACACCAGCCTAGGAATTGTGGGGGAACTCTAATGAATCTCTCTGAGTTGTGTCTATGGTGCTGATTACCGCTGTTTCCGCAGAAGCCACTTGTATTTGTGATTTGGAGATGTTTTCAGCAGGCAATGAAGTATTAGTTGCTATTTAAAAAATACCACATAATTACAGAAGATAGCATGTTCCTGTTCCAATTAGAAGTGAATAACTGTAATACCTGAAGGAGCCTTGTGCAGCATCTGTAGGTAAAAACCGCTCTTTGTAAAGGAATCTACACATAGAAAAATGCATAATAGGCTTGTGAATGGTAAGGTTTAGATGTAAATGACTGAAGTAAAAGAATCACTATCCCATGGAGAAATCTAAGCAGAGTTTGAGATGTTTTTTCTAAAACGATGCAAAATACATTGATAGCAAATCATGCTCCCTTTATTGCTTGTGTATCAATATGGCAAGCAGAGCACTTTCTACCCGAGAAAAGTTTGTCCTCAGCTCTTAATGTTAAACTCACAAAAACATTTAGACAAGGCAATATTTCGTCTTCAACCAAAGCCTGTCTCCATACATTAACCATGATCCAGCACTGAGGTCAACTAGCATGAATGGCCCATATTGACTCTTAAAACTCCTATGCAGCATCGCTGTTGCAAACTGTTTACTGGGAATGGGACTGCTCCCAGTAAACATCTAAACTAGCTGATTGCGAATGCTGAGATGTGCCCTAACTACTAGGTTATGTAGGGGAAATGTAGGGGCCTCTATTCAACACATACAGAGTCTTTTGGCATGTGTAGAGCATGGGCAGATTCTGATGATCTGCATGTTGAAGGTGGTTGCTGAAAGTGGCGGTGCAGTGACTAAATCCATGCTTTTATAGATTCAGCCCTTAACAATTTATGGAAAGCTCCCATTTCACTCCCATCCTAGAATTAGTAGCATCTAATCAGCTTGAACCTATGCTACGGCAATATGTCAGGTACCTACAGAGTGTCCGTGAACCAGCGAATGAACTTTAAATCAGCTGAAAAATCCCACTGATTTGTGAAGGGTACTATATCTGGACCCTCAGCAAGAAAATACAGCCATTTCTGCAGCTTCAGTTCGTTCCTGCATTTGGTGAGGTGTTGACAGGCCTACAAAAGCCAAGTTCAGGGCTTTGATTAAGCAAATGCAACCCTGCTCTCTTGACAGAACTGCACCTGCCCACTGGAGGTCTGATTCTGACCCAAGATCTTTGTACGCCATGGTTATGTTGCTTTCTTCGCATGATTGTACAGTGCTAAAAGATCTTTGAACAAACCTATTTTACAAAAGGGAATAGAAATATATATGGGGTATGACTGCAGGCTTGCAAACAACAGAAATACCTGAAAAACCCTCTGTTCTGCTATTGATCCAAAGGAGTGCTGGAACCATTACTATGGCAACAATTCTTACCCAGTGGAAGAAGCATGCCATTATCTGTGCATAGGAACAAAACAAGAGGAGGCGTTTTTCAGAACTGTTGCCCACCTCCCCTTGACCACTACAGATGTGCTGACCTTCTGGCATGAGCTCCTGCTGCAGGAGCTTTCCGTGAGCTATGACTTACAGAATTATTTATCGGCCCATGCACAGACAACAAAGAAATTCTATTGACCAACAGAGTCCTGTCACAGAAAACAGCACTGCATGGAACTCCTGTTTTCCAAGAGTATCAAACATCTTCCTTACCTTGCTAACAACCTGGGTTATCGGTGTGAATAAAAGTGACAAGGCTGCTCTGGCTCACTGTAAATGTTGTGTATGTCATTTGGCTGTACATCACTTGAACCTTTTCGCAAGTACAGTTATTAACTCAGAAAACTACTGAGCACCTAATCTGGCCATGTTCTTACTGAGAATGAGTTCAGGCTAAAGTACAAATCTGTTGGTGTTGTGGTAATGGTGTTATTTGGTCTATTAATTAGCAACTAGACTAATAAAGTCAGCAAGAAACCATTTTGCATCATATGGCTAAATTGAAAGTCCACACCCCATATAGCCTGAAGGCAGAATCGAGAGCTAATCATATTCCAGGTGTTTGTAACACTTAAGAAACTCTGCTGCCACAAGCTGCAGCTCTCATCCCCAGCTTCACATATGGGTAATTCTAAGGAGTACTGTGACTCTGCCCACCGCTCCTAACCCTGGGGAGGGGAGTGATACTGGCTACAAGTCCAGGCAGACTGTTCTTCCTGTAAATGGCTGAGGAAAACGATTGTGTGGGAGATGGTGCCAAGTGAGGAGAGAAAAGGAGCAGCCTGGAAGAAAGCTTCCAAATACACACTCCCACTGGAGAAACACTTTATGGCTGTCCTGAGGCTGGGGAGAAGAACAAGCAGCTGCAAGCTCTTTCCAAGCTGTTTGTTTGCCAGTCTTCTCTCTGGGCAGCCTGTGGTACAGCCAGCTGTGAGAGCAACACGAGTAGGTGGAACAGCTCTGCCCACTTGGGAGCTCGCTACTGCTCCACAGAGCCACTTAACAGCATGAGCCAAGTCGATATTAGCCATTGCCATTAGTATTGTTACCCCCTTATTTAAAAAAAAAAACAAACAGAAAAATAAGTAAAGGTGAGAAAAAATGAGGGAGAGCCTGAGCAAAAAATAGACTGTAGAAAGAGATGAAGACTAACACCAAGTATGCAAAGTATGAGGAAGGAATGGAAAGGACATCGCTACAAATAACGTTGAGGAAATACGCAAAATGCCATCCAGCCTTTTACTAGGTCCCAGCATTAAAAGCTGAGTTCCTGCTTATTCTGTAGAGGTGGTAAACATCTATTTCTTCTAGAGAAGTATATAGCCCTGCTGTTCCTGGAAATTATTCATCTTTTCTTCATGGAAAATGTCTCTTGCATCCCATCACAAGCAGCCACACTGGCACAGAATATATGTGCATCTGTGTGTACATACAGCTATGTGTTACACGTGCATACGCACAGGTAGGAAAGCGTGTTGAAAACGACTCAAAAGAAAAACTAGAATATACCCTAGGATTTAACCTATTTGGTCAATCTTTTTTCCTTCCCTAGAGACAGCTGGTTTTATTCAATATTGCTTTTTTTCCTAGTTCTAGATGACTTTGGGTCCTGAAGATACAGAAATAGGAGCAGTTATTAGGGATATAATTATTATTTTGACAACACAAATTTTGACAGCTTCATGAACTTTATTGAATAAATGATAGTTCATTACCCATCAAATAATATTTTCCCACTTCTCCAGCTTTCTCTGCCTTCAACATCTGAGAGCCTCCCGAGTATTTTATAAAAGTAATAATCTCTCTTCTAGCCTTTAGGGAAGTAGCTTGATCGGTTCCAGGCATTTTCTTCCACGTTTGCTGTTGCACATGTGAGAGCAGGTGTCCTGGGAAGAAATTATTATAGAAAGGCTAAGTCAAAGAGATAAGATACATGGGTAGTCTCAAACGCAAGGAAAGCTCTGTTCATTTTCAACTCCCACGAAAGCGGATTTCACACAGCCCCGGTCCAGCTCTGGACTCAACAAGCAACTCCCTGTTGGCTGCGTTTTTCTATTCTGGGGAAATGCAACTGCTGATGGAAGCCATGCTCGCTGAGGAGGAAGTTCTCGCCCAGATAGCTCAGGACATCTGCAGAGGCTTTCTGAACATCAAAGTGGTGACTACAACATGTAAAACGCGGGAGCATCAGTTGAGGACGCTGGTTTTGGGTGGTGGGGATGCTCATTGCAAGCAGGTTCTTAACATTCTCTACCTGCTGGCCCGGCACCCCACTCGCAACCAGAACTGTTGTCTAACGTACACCATTTCCAGTTTTCCGCTCTGAATGCGGGTGCATTTCTTCAGTTTGCACCCCCTTTGCACAGAAGGCTCTCCCAGACGGAGGGGGCGGTTTTGAATGGTACTGTAGAAAACCTACGATACTATTTTAAGAAACAGGAGCTGGCCACGAAGATTTGAATCTAAATCTGCCCTTTCTGGACTTTGGAGAAGCAAAAGCTGCCGTTGCACATGCAAATGTTAAGATTCAGGCCCACCTTTAGCCTGTAGCCACGAAATTTGGCCCCCATTTTGTCAGAAACCCAAGGGGCTGCGCTCCGGCAGGGGAGCACGGTATTCCCGGCACAAACTGCTCTCTCTCCGGTCGCCTGCTTCAACCTACCAACTGGGTGTCCCCCGGAGAAGGCAGCTCGGAGGCGGG
>VYZM01012242.1:267323-293097 GCA_013398915.1 Dromas ardeola | reverse complement strand
TTAACCCATGCGGCATCACGGGGCGGGGGGGGTGGGCCGGGGAAAGCTCCAGGGCTGCTGGCCACCCTTGTAACCCAACGTGGGGGCCAGGGAGGGCCGGAGACATGCGGACTGCCCTCGAGCTGTCCTCGAGCGAATGAATCGCGGAGGTTCCCAGCCTGGCGTGTTGTCAGGCGCAAAGCCCATGGAAAGATTGTCGTCCCCATCTTGTCCCAAGACATCACCCTTAGCTGCCCCCTGCAGTGTCACCCTGGGGATGGAGGGTGTCGCTCCCCATCCCCTCTGCCCTCTGAGTGGCAGGACCCCCTCCCTATGTGCCAAAGCCACAATACTTGTCAAGGATGAGATGCCCAACTCAAGAGTTGGCGAGTTCCCCAAGGGATCACCGCCATGAGCCCTCGCATGGTCTCTGCTGACATTTTTAGCAGGACTTCTGTGGGGTTTTTTAAGTGTTTATCAAAATATTCTGCGTGCCTGCTGTGACGTGGCTTGTAGTTAAAATGGTGCATAATGGCAAAGATTTCTGTCCTACATAGGTTTTACAAGGCTTCCAAATGTAGAGAGCAATACAGCCTGCCTTTGCTGTGCTGGTACTAATTGCAGCGCCCTGACAGGAATGTAAATGCAGTTCCTTAGCACATTCTTATCTCAGCATGTGTGGGATTTACATATATAACTCCTATTAATGCTAATGGAAGCGATATACATAATTTTTTTTGCATAGGGCTGACACTATATTTTTATCTGAACCTGATGCAACCGGAAACAGACATCTTATATAAGTAGAAAGAGCTGTAGTTTCTTACCGGAAGCTTTCTTAACATTTTGGTTCATTTAAAATGTATGAAGGAAGTGCAAGTAAAGGAAGCGATGCAAAACTTTGTGTTGTGATATTGGCATGGAAGGTTCATAACATTTATGTAAAATGTTTTATGTTATCCAGAGGATTATCGATGAATCTGCTCCTGTTTCCCTTAAAGTTTCTTTTTGTTGCTTTTTTAAAAAAAATTAATTAAGTCAGAAATCAGGATTGGTGATTCCTGATGAACTTGTTAATTTAGAACCAGTCAGCTTTTCAAATTTAGATGTGTTTAAAGGCTTATTATTTGGAACATTGCTACTTAGAAAATACAGTATCTTTTTTATTTAGAACTATAGTCAAACCCAGCCCAAACCACGACATCAGTTCATCATTATGATTCTCTTGACAAAAGAGTCCTGTTGCGCATTGTGGTGCTCCTGAAGCCAGAAGCATCCTGAAAGGGTATCATGCTTGTTATTTTCACCTATAATTAGGAGAAGTTTGCTTTCACTGGTTAGGAAAGTCCCTCAACCTTCTATTAGTAATATCTGAAGTTTTGTGTCTCTTCTTGTTTCTAAGGCTTTTTCTTTTTTTTTTTTTTTTTTAATTTGTGTCTGGATGAGAAATGGCAGCTTCTCCTTTCAGATGTACGGGCACCCTGCTGTGGCTACACTCAGCTTGTTACCTCAAAATTGAATTACAGTAATCCTTACTTTCAGGGTAGAGGTTTGGAGCTTACCGTGAGCTGATACGAATTGTCAGAAATCTACTGAGTTGAGAATTTACACCATCTGAAGCTGTCCTGGCCCTCCCTCCCATTCATTTTTGCATGTTTATGTTTATACTGCGCAAGCAAAAAAACGCAACTCATATTGTACCAAGTTGAAAACAGGTATTTGTAAACAGGACTGTATTTAGACTGCAGACAGGTTCCTTAAGTTCTCCTCCTCCTCCTCTCTGTTGTGCTGTGGCGGTTGTTGTTAGACAAGACTGTTGAATGACTGCCCCATTAATTTAAAAGAAGCTAAGGGAAACACGATAGGATGTCCATGGTGGGGGACCATCTTCTAAAGAAGTTGTCTTTTAAGGCTCATTAGAGACAGAGTTTGAGGATACACTAGCCATTTTAAAGGTTGTCTCTGTTTTCATAGGATTTTAGTCTTATCATTTTTTTCCTTATGTTTTGACTAAGGTTGGATTTTTTATCATTCAACTGGATAGTTAAGTTATTGTTTAAGGATTGTTGTGCACACGCTAGAAGACTGTTCTGACGAGCACATCTTATATGCTGAAGTAAATGTCAAAACCATAGAGACAGTTAGAGATAACAGAAGAATAAGATTTTGATGGCTCATTTATAATGTTGGGAAAAAGAGTTCAGTATCAGCGTATCATTGTGGAGAATGCACCATGCTGCTGTAGTGTAAATCCTTTACAATGGAGGAATAAAGGTTTTATATTTGTATATCACTGACTGCAAGAGAAATGGATCTGTTCCTTTCAACCTGAGAAATTTAAAGTTTTGGATAGTGTGTGAAAAATGTAAATGTTACTCAGAGATTTAGTAGCAAGAAGTGATATATAAACTTGCATTGCTGCACAGAAATAACATTTTGTAAACATAAATCTTGAATATAAAAAACTGAGAGACAGTGAAAGCAAACTTTACATTGGTAAGTATTCGTTATCAGAAAAAAATAATCTGAGTAGGCGGGACTGGCAGTGTAGACTTGTAAAAACAGTCATAGTGACTTTCTCTTTGCATTTGGAAGAATTGAAGAGACCTATTGCTTATTTAATGAATAATCTCCAAAGGAGCCTCACTAAGTTAGTTTCTCTGTGGAACAGTTACTGTATCTCAGTATCCTTATAAACAAGCATTCAAACTGCATGCTATTAGGAATGAAATATATAATCCAGATTTGAATCCCAGATGGAGATGAGAACCTTTTGCTTTTGTACATTCTGTGAAACCCATTCTGTAACCTCAAAGTACCGTTAAAAATGGAAGGAACCCAATCACAGTGATTAAAACCCCAGTACCTAATTAAAATACTGTACCTGGTTGACTCATCTTTGTGCTGGCTGTCTAAACTTGACCTTGAAGTGTGATGGGGAAAAAAATCATGTGGGAAGGCGTACGTTAGCCAGAAAGAACAAGGAAATGAGTGAACTGAATATTGTTTAATGAAAATTTTTCTTAACTCTTTTCAGGAAAGACCTGTAATTTGCATAGAACCTAGACACTGTACTTCCCAGAGCATTCAGTAGGCTAATTTAACATCATAGGCTGGCTTATAAGAAAAGTACGTTTTTTCCTTTTAAAGAGTCATCTTAAGGTTTAAACATGAATGCTTTTCACACTGGATTTTATGATAATTTTTTCATAAATGTCTTGGCTTTATGGTCTAGTTAGTGAAAGCAAAAATGTTGGCAAATTTTACATTTCAATTAAAAAGTAGTAAAGATTTCAAGGGGTGAGTTTCCAGTTAATCGGGCATTCCCACCCCGTCATTGTATTAGAGATGTAACTTTAGACTTTGTGTTCAGGTCCGAGTGCCAGTGTGTCCCCGCAAATAGAATTTGGAGAATGCACAGTTACATGTGGTAAGTAGCAAAGCAGATGAATAAAACATATTGTCATTTGGTTTTGAAAAAAAAAAAGAAAAAGAAAAAAGTGCTAACTGTAGCAATTTAGCAGTTGTAATTTGCTTGCCCTCATTCACCTCTCATTGATTTCAATTGCCAATAACTATAATTAGCAAAAACAATCAGGCTGATTGTCATTAGGAGTTTAGGTCAGATCTGTTGTTTTATTAATTTCACAGCCTGCAAGCTCCTATTTTAAACCAGTTCCCTACGTTTATTGGCACATGAGCTGCCTTCCCCAAAGTAACAATTTTCGCTATTTGTGAACATCTGTGAGATGTTCAGAAGATGAAAGATCTTCTGATGCTTCTCACAGATGTCTTCCCACATACAATATTGCCAAAAAATTGCTTGCCTGCAGTAGCCTGTTCTGTATTCCACATTTATACAATTTATAAATTGTGCAATGGAGAGGTATCATTCTGGAGTAGGAAGGGAGAGAGGAAAAATGAGATGAGCCTTAAGAAGACATCTCTGCGTTTAGGGTGATGATAGAAAGTGCTGTGAGGTGGTAATTATATTGCTAAGGAAGCAGTCTTGAATCAGAAATGCTATTAATTTTTTTCTGAACAAATTCAGCTTCTCATAAGACCACAGAAAAAAGAGAGACGAGTTTTTGCCCCCATCGATCTCATGTTTTCTAGAGTATGCCTTTTCATTTTTTCCAGTCACTTTTTCATACTTCCAATGATATGACTTCCGTGATTCCCTATTTCCAGTCCTAGGATGTTATGGGTTTAGGAGGTTTTTTTTGCATCTACATACTTTAATATTTCTTTTTCTTAACTTCATAATTTCAAATCTGCTTATATCTTCTGTATACCGATGCTGTATATGTATCCCTATACTCTTAATAACCTCACTTGCTCTGATGCACATATCTTTGGGATACTAAGAAACTGCTCCTGAAGTCCTATCCGTCTAGCAGATGTCTCAAACGTTCCTTATTTTCAGGGAATTTCACTGAATTTTGTCTCAGTTTTATCTTTGGTCCCTCAGAGTTAATGTTGTGGTGTGTTAACCTTGGCTGACTGCCAGGTGCCCACCAAGCCACTCTATCCCTCCCCTCCTCAGCAGAACAGGGGATAAAAAATAAAATGCAAAACTTGCGGGTCGAGATAAAGACAGTTTAATAAGGAAAAGCAAAGGCCGCGTGCAAAGGCAGAGGAAACAAGCAAAAACCCAAAATTCTCTACTTGCCATCAGCAGGTGATGTCCAGCCACTTCCTGGGAAGCAGGGCACTAGTATGCGTAGTCGTTGCTTCGGAAGACAGATGCCTTAATAACAAATGCCTTCCCGCTCCTCCTCCATTCTCTTAGTTTTTATGGCCGAGGACAACATCATATGGTATGGAATATCCCTTTGGTCAATTTGGGTCAGCTGTCCCGGCTGTGTCCCCTTCCAGCTTCTTGCCCACCCCCAGCCTAGTGGCCTTTGTGGGGTTTGGGGTGTGAAGAGACAGCCTTGATGCTGTGGGAGCACTGCTCAGCGGTAGCCAAAACACCGGTGCGTTACCAACACCATTCCAGCTGCAAACACAAAGCAGAGCACTGTGAGGGCTGCCATGGGGAAAGTTAATTCCGTCCCAGCCAGACCCAATACAAAATGTTTAACCCCTTTAATACTGAAAATTATGTAGTCTTACTGAAGAATCAGGGAAGGCAAGCTCAAACGAAAAAGAAAAAGGCATCATCTCATATCTGGCATCATCTCGTATCTGGAGTTCAGATCATGCTTGTAGCCTTCATTCTAGTCCAGGCTGTTCAATGTTTGTCTGTTGAAAGGCTGAAAAGTCGCTTCTTGGTGCTTCCAGTAAAGCGGTAAGCTCTTTGTCTCCTACATATTCCTTCTTATTCCCTAGATTCGTCTATCTAGCCCTTTATATTTCTTGCTTTCTGAACTGATTCCATTTTCTCTATTTTTTCCCAGTAATGCTATGGCTTAGATCCATTGCTTCTCTAGTCATAGGCCAGGCTTACAGAGGCATTAAAGCATAATTAAAGCATATGTTAATGATGTCTTGTCATACCTGCCTTAAATTTACCTTGGTCTCTTTGTGGTCTAGTTGTTTTGGCCACTCTTACCTCTAAATTTCTCTCATAAGTCAGAGAAATAATTTCTCTGGTTTTTTATTGCTAGGTATTCGATTCTTTGTGGATCATCCCTCTTCACCCCCCTCCCTCCACCAGTCTGTTAATTTACACTTCTCTAGGGTGAATTTCATTTGGGTAATTTATTTTTACTGCATTGTGGCCAGTTTTCTGTTAGGTTAACTTGTATGACTTGTTGAAGTTAAGTCTTCATTTGTTAGAGCATCTCAGTAGATTAATTTCATCAGTGTTGGCAGCTACTAAGAAGAGGTGGGGAAAGGAAACATGGGAATGAAAGAAAAAACTGTCCAAAAGGAAGAGGCAAAAGAGTACCAAAAGAACTTGCAGATTTAATTAAAAGAGCTTCCTTCCATCAACCCTTTGAGTGTGATATGCTTCCCAAATTTTAGTATTCCCGTAGATAAGACATGGTGAGATTTTTCCTGATGAATGTGACTAGAGCTAGCCCAGCACCCAGATTTTATCAAGATGCCTTTTGGCTTTTCATAGGTTTCCTGTCATTTTTGTGAGCTAAAAAAACCTACATGGCACTGAAGAAAGAGAAATGCGTTTAATAAAAGTGTCAGTTCACTGCCATTTACACCTCTGTCTCTGCATCCATGAGATGAGACATTCTCTGGAGTGGAGAACGATCCTCGTTTTGTGTCATTTTCAGTAAGTGGTGTTGTCTCCCTCTGTCACTTGAAGTACTGTTTCACGAGTTACATGACATCTCTGAAACGCTCTGAAATCCATTGGTTTATATAATACACATTTAAGGAAGGCAGAGGCATCATAAACGCAATATTCAAACCAATTTCCTATTTCTTCTTATACTGCAAGAGGGGAGGGGGTTTAACTCTCCTCTTTCCATGCCTATTAGTAAACAAAATGCTTCTGGAAAAATGGCAAAACCTTCAGTGTTTACTGGGCCTAACCATATTATTCCTGCCTCCCCCACAAGCTATGTCATTCCAATGAACTGTGTACACACTGTTTGGCAAAAACAATTATAGCACTTGTTTTGAATCTGTTCGTAATTGTTAAAACGAGGATGTTCCCATTGAAATCCTGATAGTGAGAGTGAACTTTTTTTTTTTTTTGCTTCCTTGAACATTGTGTAGGAATTTTCGTTAACTTTATGCATTTGTGATTGGCTGTCTTCTGTTCTTTGTCTTGCGTAGGAGTTGCAGGTGGAGCCCTGGTGGTCAGCACTTGATTTCACCTGTTTCTCATGAGAAGCCCTCTGCTACTGACCACCAGCCTCCGTGCTTGAGAGGCTTCATTTTGGGGGCTGTTAGTGGTGTTCTTGTACCACTCGTTGTTGGTCGCTGTTAGGTAATTTTAAGAGTCCTCAGTCCCAGCGCCAGGAGGTTTTTGGTGCCTTCAGTTTCTGTTGACCTTGGTGGGAGTTGAAGACACTCAGACAGTCACAAGACTGGAGGCAGACTGAGTTGGCAGTCTGTACAAGATCCTCTGTGCCATCTGATTTGAGCATTTTTAAAGGCCAGGAGCCTAAATGCTTTTATATTTGAAGCGAATTAACTGTTTTGCAGAACATATACTAATTTCATTTCAAATTCTTTTTCTGTAAGACAAGTTTTGAATTCATTTTGAATTCTTTTTTCTGACACATGATGATTCTACGAATCTGGTTTCCTGTGGTTCAGAGTCTGACAGAAGTAGATGTTGTCTTGAAATCTTAGATACCAACATGGGATAGCTTTAGCAGGCACTCTGAGAAGATCTGTTTTGCCTGGTATTTGGTAGATACATCATATTAACATCCAGGATAGGGAAAGAGAAGGGAAAAACAGAGTATGAAGAAATGCAGAGTGAAACATATTATTTTTTTTTCCCTCCCAAAGGGATTGGCATTCGAGAAGTTCTGTTAACCAGTGGATGCCCTGGGACTGAAACAAAATGTATCGTTGGTGTGGAGGAATGCCGGACATCAGTAGACTGTGGATGTAAGTGGAATGCTGTGATACAGTAATCTACAGCAAATAAGTTGATTCAAAGGAAACATCCTTGTTCTCTCTGAGCGTGGTGGAAGTGGAATGAAGTGATTGCATTCCACCCTCCAATCACCGTGTTAGGCAATCCATTAATGTTTCAGCTCTCATTTCGGTACTGATGTACGCTTGATTTCAAGTCCCTGTAAAATACCGTTTTTCTGCTATGTGCTTGGTTCCAGACATTAGACCAAGCAGAAAGTATTTGAAGTAATTTTAAGGGAAAGGATAATTTCCAAGTAACATTCTGTGGTTTGAAGAATTGTGAACTTGATGATCTATACAGAGATGTTTCATATAGTTGATGATGTACCTATTAAAAATTCATCCTATAGGGGGAATACCAATTTCTGAGGGCCTTGCCTGCATGAAGATTGCTTGTATTTTTATGCCTCCTGAATATCGATTTAAATACGTTTGGAAGATGTTAATTCCAAACAAGGTGAGTAATTGAACCCCACTTTCTGCAGAAAAATTGCATGCTGCATGTGTTTACCACATGCTCCATCTGAATTGCACAGACTTCTGGGCAGATTATTTCCTTTGCTGTCATAAAGCAAACAAGCCCTGATTTCTCACTGGCAAGTTGGTAATACAAGGACCCACATGGCTTTGCTTCCTTATGCAGCTTCGATTTCCTGTTTATGTGAGGGAAACAATAATTTTAGGGAGTAATGTTTACTGTTATTTCAGAAAAATTGGGCATAGTGGCTGGTGAGTGAATACACGTCAGCAAATCACAACCACGTTGCCCTTCCCAGTTGTTCAAGTAGGAGGTGCTGAAGAGGTGGGAGAAATTTTCCCAGGGGCCAAGAGGTCCTGCCTGACAAGTTCAAAGCTGTTGGAGCAGAATAAACACTTTTCTGTACGTCTGACACAATGTAACTCACCTTTGCAGATCTATTTGAAAAAATACAAACTTTTTTTTTTCTTTTATATGTGGCTAGACAGTGCACATTCTTCCCAGTGATTCATCTATTATGAAAGTTTGCAGAGATACCCATTCGGGTACTTTCCAGTGTGAAACTCAAGAAAAGGGAAATACAGTTGCCTCTATAAAATACACAGTCTACGCAAAAACTGGTAAGCTCATAGAGATGCTTACAATCTTCTAGTGATATGGCCTTGTGTTTTTTATGTAGTACTCAATCTTCTTAAGATTGCATGTCACCAGTAGTATATAGGCAGGAGCTTGTGTGCTGTGGTAATGACTGTCATGAAATGCAGGCCAGTGAAAAAGACATATAAAAAGAAATGACAGGATAGGAATGAAGAGGTTCCTTGTGGCAGGAATGAGTATTTTCTTTATCCTTTGTAAAAATGCAAACTAAAATAAGGAGGTTTTCCTATTACCTGCTTATTTTTTTAATGCACCCAGGTTGGTTATCATAGACTTCTTTCTGTCTCACTTGCCACGTAGCACCAGCAGCATGGATTCAGCAGTTAAATCTCCTTTCCACTTCAATACTGAAACAGGAAAACAACCTTTCGGAGCTTTTTTTTTAGTGGCCATCTGGAATTTGCTTATACACAATGGATTTAGGAAAGTTTAACATTAAAAAGAATACATGATAAGCCAGTTCCCCAGTACTATCTTTCTCACCTCCTCTGCTAATGGGATTTTTGCTGACTTCATCAGGAAAGGCTAATTTTCTCAAACCATGAGAACAGCCGCGCAGAAACTCCATCTTTTCTAATCACAGAAAGGGTGAAAGTGCCTTGCTTATAGAAATTTAAAGTTTTTAATGAAATAATGTAGATTCAGGTCATATGCAAAATCACGTCAGACTAGAAATGAAGAAATCCTTGGAGATACCCCTTTCCGTGTTTCTCCCCTCCATGTTGTTTACCTATGTAAAACAGTCTGGGCTGGGAATCCTGCTTTTTTTCCTCTCTCTTTAGTAAGATAGGCTGTTTCCTGTATCTCTATTGAGGTCCTTTCTGCCATTGTACAGTAACATGGAATTTGTTTATTCATTTTCTAAATCCATCTGGCAGTCACAAAACACCCAAAGCTTCCCCCCCGCCCCACCCCCTTCTCCCACTATTCAGTCTCTACATTCCTTTTTGTACAGAGGAAGCTTCCTTTCTGAGACCTGAATTAGCAGAGCACATAATCTGTTTTAGGTTTAAGCATGCAAATGGTCCCATTGACTTGAGTTGGTGAGTCATCAATAGGACGAGTCACACACTTGTATTTAAACTGTGACTGAGTAGTCTTGGTGAAAAGCGGTCAGATGAAACCCGCCCAACAGACATATCCACTGAGAACTTCTTAAAAGGATCGAGACCTACTGGTTCAGAAGGTATTTATGAAATCTGAAGAAGACATGCTCTAAGACTTATTAAGTAGCTTAAAAGGAGTGGGTGGTTGTGCTTAGTGCTGGATCAGTGTCCTTTGGCTTTGTACAGAGGTGTTCCTGGGCTTTACTTTCCCAGGAGTGACATTATTTGGACTTTAGAAATTATTAACTGCTAATTAGGTGCATAGAAGAAGTTCCCAGCTGAAGTTTTGGTTGAGAACGTACCAGTGATTTTCATCATAGAGGTCTAGTTTTACTCCTCTGTCAGAAGTCTAGCCAGACCAGAAGATTGCATTTACTTTTCCAACAGGATCAGGAGGAAATGAGAAAGATTCTTCTGATGGCACCAGTGGACATGGCAAGACTCCTTGTGTTTGGATGTAGATTTTCTTAGCTGCTGCCTTGTATTTTGCAGAGCTGCTCCGCTCTCTGGGAGCATGTCTTGCCGTGTTGTTCAGACTCTGGAAAGGGGTAACATTTCTACAATGTTTCTGCAATGCTGCCTTTCCCACTTCCTCAGTAAAAGACCTTTTTGAAATGAGGGTTGGGGAATTTGAAAATTAAGCTTATTATCCCTGTCAAGCAAGATGGTTTCTCTGCCTACTCCCAAAAAATCTAAGTCTTTTTGTTGAGCGAACATCTTTTTCTTTGCCATTTGTCTATCTGGTCTCCAAGCTGAAATGTAAAGCAGGGCAGAATCGCACCACCACTGTCAGAAATCAGACAAAAATCTCCTTTTTCAGGTAGTCTACAGGACTGAAATGGATTTTTTTTTTCCCAGTATCCAAAATTGGCCGCGGAGATTTCTGGTCAGGGGGAGCTGTGCAGCTGTGGTGGGCTGGCCATGGCTGGTGCCCACCTCACCCCGGCGGGCCGGTTGGAACCAGTTGGAACCGGCTGTGTCCAGCTCAGGGTGGCCCCGGCCACTCCTCAGAGGGGCCACGGCCCCCTCAGTCCCCCGCTGCCTGGGCACCGGCACCCGGGACAACAGGCCACACTGTCTGTGGGGAGAGCGTCTCCTACAGATTTGGGGAGGTGCGTTGGAACCATCTGAACAGGCAAATCAGTTTTAGTCAGGAAAAGAGCAGGTCCTCTCTATTATCTCCTAAATTGCCTCTTTTTTTTTTTTTAATTCCAATGATTCTGACCATCTCTCTGCTTCACTCCAGTCAATAAGCTTAAGTTTGTATGTTTTGTCTTTCTCATCGCCTAGATCACTCCTTTCACTCGTCCACAGAGACACATTTCTTCATGCCGGAGCTACAGGACAGGGCAGTGCGTTTGCTCCGTGGCTGGCTTTTCGTCTCGGCACTTTCCTGGGGAGAAAGCCTTGAAGTCGTCAACAGAGCTAAAAATTATCAATGCAGCCAATAAGGGGCAAATGCCTCAGCTTTGGTCTCGTCCTTCCTCCTCTCTCCAGCGCTCTGGTGTTTTACCCACGTGAACAGCCGTGGCCAGATTCAGCAGCACCGTCTGCGAGCCTGACCCCAACAGCCACCCCTTGAAAATACATATCGTGACACTTTCTGCTTCAGATTTTGAGGTGTGGGATGTGGAAGGAAGGCAAGACATGTTGCAAGAGGGCCGGTAAAACCTCGCAGGAATTTGTGTGTATTTGCCACGTGGCAAAACCTTGTATGAGTTAATTTTAAAGCTGGGCATGGAGAACTTCCATGTGTCCTTTACCAGTGATCACTGCGCTTCTCAGTGACCTTTTGATGAACAGTGGTAATGACCTTTTTGCATAAGTGAGTGGTCTTTAGTAATTTGGCTCTTCCTTTTGTTTTCAGAACCGTTCATAGTGATGGGTTCTCCTTGTCTTTTATAGCAAGAGAAACTTAACAGAGAAAAAAAAGAGTATTTTATCTTCATCAGAAATCATTGGGATCTCTGCAAGGAGAATCCCATCTTTTAATAACTGACATTTCTGTATGGCCTTCTTACTAAATCACTGCCCTGAGGCACTGAAGGGTGTTGTTTCACACTCCCGCCCGTTGGGTTGTTTGGTGTTTTGTGAAGACTTTGGAGCTGGAAGGCAGTTTATTCATATTTACTAATAATAGTCCTGTGAGGAGGGAGGACTCTGCAAGGGAGGAATGTGAGAGCAGAGAAGGATCCTCATTAGGATGCTATGTGAAGGGTGTCAGCCTACTGAGATCCCAGCTGTGCTCCAAGCTCCACGCTTCTCATGAGTGAGACAGCGAGTTTAGGGTGTGTGTCTAGTGGCAATTCTGTGGAGAAGATGGAGGCAACAGCGTTTTTGTGTCTCAGAGGCCATTCTGGCTCCCACCTTTCTTCAGTTCATTTCCTGCTGATGACTTCAGTGCCAGAGCTTCTTTGAGAGAGAAAAGCTATGTAACTGGCTACTGTACAAATGTGTAGTCAGCACGGCCATGTTGTCCGTGCATTTGCACAGAAATGAAATGGGGAATCCCAGTAGCCAAGATTAACAGCCTGGACCTCCTCTGTGTGTATGTAATCCTTCTCTTCCATTAGCATATATCCATCCATTGTTAATACATGGTAAAAGGCTTATAGATAATCTAGAAGGGAAACACAAAAGCTATGCATCACCATTATACTAACAGGAAAAAAAACCCCAAACCAGTCTGCAGAGGGAGAATCTCATTCCCCTCTGCCAAACTGATACATCCTTTCTGGATCTGAAAACTGGTGGAAAGAACTCCTGTTGGCTGCTGGACCGTATAAACAACTGGTTGAGCTTCTGCTTGTAGATGGAGCACTGCTGTACAGTCAACATCATGGTCTAGGAGGAACTTCCCCTCCATGAAAAACCCAGGGGAAGAGGAGGATGAAGCGGAACAGTGCTGCTGGCAGAAGTGGTGGGTTTCCTTTGGACAGAAATGGTGCTGAAAAAGCAGGTGTTCCACTTTCGTGATGTGTATGATTTACAGCATTGTGAATTTCTCTCTTACTGAAGAAATGACTGAATAGAATGCAGAGACAGAATTTGTATTGCTGATATTTTCTGGAGGGAGATGCCAGCAGTGGCAGCAGATGCTTCTGAATGTATTTGGATTTAAGCAAATTAAAGGGGAGAGGGTTCTGTGAAGGGAGAGGACAGTCCAGAGATGCACTGCACTGGATAGAAATCAAAGCAGCTTTGTTAGACTGTGGTATACAATGCAAATGTAGTTGGTGGGCCACACTACAGCAGAGAACATGCTCTCTTAGAGCTACCCTGCTCTGATGCTTGGTGTGAGAGATATGTGATGTATCTCTTTCAGCCCAAATAAGAAAGCAGTAAATTTCTGAGGTACTTGAGCCTGATCCTGCACAGTGGCTCAGACTAAGTATATTGTTTTGCTAGCAGAGAGAAAATAAAAAAGCTGTCAGTCTTCTTAGCAGCTGGTAATGGCCATACAGATGACTCTTTTGGTTTCCTTTAATCAAGCCTGTTGTCGCTCCATTAGCATAGCGGATAGGATCTGGGGTGGAGGAAGTGTATGGTGCTTGGACCACGTGAGCTGTTGGAAAGACTTCCATGACCAGCACACTCTGGGGTTTCTGCTACAGGGCTGGCCTCAAATCAGCATGCGCTGATGGAAGCTGAAAATTAAATCTGAGCATTCCTTCTTTTCCTTCCTTACTGCTTTCTTCTGACTTGCACAAATGAATGGATCTTCATAATTTAGATCCAACAGTGCCTACAACCTAAGTGCAATATCTCACTCGTGCGTTTCATTTAAGTGCGTTCCTTTTTTTAGTTAAGATGAATATAAATAATCAACAGGTAAAGTGTGAATGCCAAGCTTTTGGTAGGGTTGACGGCAATCTGCTTGAAACTATCAGATATGTTATCAATGTCTTTTTTGTTTGTAGAACTCTAGAAAATTTCTAGTACAGTGCACACAATTTTAGGAATTATTTTACAATGTAATTGTGGATATACTGATAGTGCTTTTTTTCGTCATTCTTTATAGTGAAGTAGTCCACAGACCCACAGTGGGCTGTAGACTTCAAGTTGAAAGTCATTGAACTACACTTTTCATGTTTCACAAAAGAATTGTTCTTCCTACTTTTACTAAGCTAAGCGGACTTTTAAAAACAGTTGATGTAAATACATCTTTGTAACCCTAACTGAAAGGTGAAGATTTTTTAAGGCATATTCTGGCTGTGGTGAAATCCTCACTGACTGACTGGGAGCATTGCCTGGACTTTAGGAGTGCAGTCGGGGGCTTAAAAGTGCACCTGATGTGAATCAGTCTTTGCTCATTGTAAACCAGCTTATTGTGAAGCTGCTTTTCTGTCTGCTTCCTACTTGCATTTTAAACACATGTTTACTTGGAATGCATCCCCTCTGTATTATCAGGTTGTCTCTTGGGCAGTTCTGGTTCTTAACTGTTGGAAGAATTTCTTGCCTAGGAAGAAGACTTGAGTAGATTAGCTGTGGATAACGTGAAACTTGCTTTTCTCTTCAGCAGGCTCCTGTTACAGCCTGTAAACAGAGGTATTCTTAGAGCTCTAAATTCACATCTTGCCAAGGGGAAAATATATTACATTAATGAAATTGCAAAATTGAAGATAATTTTCATTAACCTCCATGACCCACAACTGCATGTAATTCTAAAAAGACACTGTCCAGTCAGTGAAGTGAGTTAGTCTAAAAGCAGGTAGCTCTACATTGTATGAAAACCTCAGTATTCGGACTTACTATGTATTATATTCTCAGCCAGTTCCCCATTCTTACCTGCCCGGTATCTTGCAGAAAGATCAGGAGAATCCTGTAGATGAGCTGTGGTATAAGAATATCAGAATTCTGTGATGCAGAAGAATGAAACTCAAATGATGCGATGGAAGAGTTGCTTAGATACTACAGTGATGACAGTGGCATGGGACCTTATATAGAAGTAGAAATGAAATAGAAATAGAAATGGTTTTCCTGCAGTCATTCTGCTACACAGAATTCCTACCAGTGTGAACATGAATTTTGCATACCAGTCAGCAACGAGATAGTACCTTATAGTTTTAGAAACTGTATGATGGAAAATGAAAGAGAAATTAAGGTTGGCTTGTGTAAAATTGCCAAAGCTGGAGGGGTCTGGGAAGATGTTGGGTGGTTCATTGATTTGGTTGAATGTAGCTGAACGAATAAGGTCAATTAAATTTCACAACAAGGTGGCTGGGTTTGGTTTCCAGATGGGGGAAGCTGGTTGACCATTTTCAGTATTTTCCACTCTTCCTGGGTTGTTTGTTAGTACGTCTGGTCTTAGAGAAACAGCCTAAGTAATGGCAGGTTTTCCTTAGGTGAATGGTTGAACAGCAATACAAAATGCATTTTTACTTGATATCCTTGCTACATTTTTCACTTCTCAGCTTCATGCAGCTGCTCCTTGCTATGTATTTCTGGGCCATGCAGAACAACTCCTCTCCGTGCTCAGTGGTTATTTGCTTTAAATAAAGGCTTCACAGACCTAGATAGAGATAGGGAACAGAAAAGCAGCACTTAAGTCCTTGAATTTTGTCTTTTGTTAGCATACTCTCCTTTGGCTTCATTATTATCATTATTATTCCAGCAATTACCACTGTTAGAATTCTTCTGTAGCACGGTGGTACCTTGGTGCCCTGGGTGTCAGAGCACCTGGTACCAGGCACAGAACAAAGAAGTCAGCCTGTCTCGAGTGGCAGACAGCCTGTGGTAATTCTTCTGTCTTTATCATTCACGTATCTTATGTGGGCATGTCTTGAAATCTTACATTAAAGCATTTCTTAAAGCAAAAAATATTGTTATATTAGTCATTCTTATCATGTACCAAACAGATACTTTTCCCAGTTTAGTTTTTGCCTTGTCTTTAGGAATTGCAGTTATTTGTGTTTCACGGCTGTTAAGTGACATGTATCCCACTCCACATGCCTTGATCTATAGTTCTTTGCATCTTCCTTGGTTAGACAGGCCTTTGCAAAGAAGGTATAAAATGCTACTATTCTAACTTTTGCTGATATAGTAAAGGCCTGAAGGTTGTGAAAGATGTCAGATAGTAAATAATCAAGCCCTGCTCTTTTTCAGTCCTGCCCATCAGATTAAATGCCTGATTCATTTGACAATTCGAACATAATAATGACCATGTATTTCTTTTCATCAGAAACACAAACAAAAAAATCAAAGAGAACAGAAACAGAGCAATCAAGGAGAAAAACGACAAAGCCAGAGCAATCAAGAACAACGACAAAACTAGAGCAATCAATGAGAACGACCGATGCCATTCTGGTCTTTAGCCTGGTAACTGGAATCATAGCGACTGTTGGTGTGATCATTCCCATGATCTTTATGATTTGTTACTGGTAGGTGGTGGACAGAATGCAATGGGATTTATGTTCGATATGATGAAAACATGGTGTTACTGAGGACAATCATGACCTGGGTGAACTAGGTCTCTTCAGTTTCTCTGTAGTTTAAGATTTGTGTTGCCAGTAGAGAAAACAGGAACAAGCTTCTGGAGGCTGGAAAGAAGTACTTTACAAACCAGTTACAGTGATTGCAGATGGGAAGGGAATGATTCAGAGCAATTTATGTAAACCTACTTAAAGGTATCTTTTTGTTTAATTCTTTTTTCCATTTCAGGGGTGCTGTGAAATCTATTTGGAAATCAAAATTTGGGCAAGACAACCAAAAGAAGCAGCTGGATGACAAAAGATCACCGGAATAAATAGCTCCCCTCAGGGTCCGCATTGGCCTTTCAAGGCATTGGAGTCTCCATCTGCAGCTACGGTGTTCTCACCATTTGCATTAGCCACGATACAAGAAGTGGCAGAGCCCTCGCTCACAGAGGAAGAAGTACCTAATTCCTTCCAGGACTTGCATAATGAACAGAATTAGAAAAAAAAAATAATTGTATTACATAGAAATACAATATAAAGAAGATTAAAATATGTTTGAAATACTGATTTTAAGAAGTATTTTTTACAGTTCATTCACTGTCTCGCATTACTGGAGTTTAAGTGAAAAGGGTAAAAATACTTCTGTTTTCAGGTTGACATCATTCCCCAGATAGTTTAATAGTGTGAGCACCTCTGAACTGGAGAACCAAAGCCATATTTTTGTGGAGATACTGAAAATGATGTATTTAACATGTTTTAATTTTGTGAAGGTGTTAATCTAGACTAGATTAAACTCGGCATATAGTCTAGGCAGAGACCATTTTTTGTAAAGCGCTCCTTATCTCCTTGAAGATCTTCAAGCACAGCACCTACTATGTAATCACTATAATTTACCTCAAACCAGGACACTTCTTGACACGTGGAAGGAGGTGTGATGGTAGGGAAGATCATTAAGTTTAATTAATTTTTTCCCTGCACATTTGCACACATAACCATTTCTGCCATCAAGGGCACCAAAATATGTGAACAGAAGAGTAGTCCCATAGGATCAGACCAAGGATTCATCTACCTCTATAACCAAATCAATGGACGAAAAAAGGATGTCTAGGGAAGAGTACAAAAACAAGTCAAGGCTGTATGATGTTTCCCACATGTATTCCTCCAGCTTCCAGGCATTTGCAGGTTTTCTAAACCAGATGCAATTTCTAAGCAGTTAGCAATCTGGAATGGATTTCTTTTCCATGGCTTTCCTCAGTGCCCCCTTGTACCTGTGTAAGGTTCTGTCCCATAAAACATCCTACGGCGAGGAGATCCACAGCCCAACCACATCTTCTGTCCAGTTTGAAGCCACTTCCTGCTAGCTTCATTTGTCGCACCTCACTCCTTGAAAAGGCAGTGAGCTGTCAGTCCACGCTGTCCTCTCCATGAAAGGGACTGTCTTTTAGACCTCTAACATATTCCCTGGTTGTTTTCTTTCTGGGCTGAAAAGTGCAAGATTACGTGGTGATTCTTCATCATCCTGAAACCATACCATACCTCTGACCGTCCTTGTTGACCTTCTATAACCCTCCTCTATTACGTGACTGTCTTGCTTATGAAGGTGCGTTCTGTTTGTGTAAATAAACATTGTTTGATGCAAATAAAAAACCTGAGCCGATGACATGTTGAAAAATGGACTGTGGGCTGATTAAAATGTTTAATAGATTTTATGATTAAGATTTTCTCTTGAGTATAGTAGAAGCTCTGAAAAGAGGCCAAATATTGAGCACTCCAGGGTAGAGAACGCTTCTCAGTAAAGAACATTGTGAAAAAATTGCAAAAAAATAGATTGGAGGTAGTAACTCATCCTCTCAAAGAATTCCTGTTCTCTTCAGATCCTCTATTGCTGCAGATGTTCTAACTGCACCATCTGCACATCCTTAAAAAAGCATTATCATATTTTTCAGAGATACATCATTTTGTTTGCTGTTTAGTGAAAAGATCATTTACATTTTTGCAAATAAAACATCATATTCAAAAATGACGTGCGCTTAATTCTATAAAAATATCTTTTTTTAAAAAAGGAAATGATATTTTTGGTAACACGATCATTAGCTATGTCATTTTGTGTCATTTGGTGGACAAACCTAGAAGCCTTGCAACATTAAGAAGAAAATGCATAGGGAAGGAAAAAGCAGACAATAGCAATTCTGCAGTTTGCAAAACTAGCTTACGCATTCAAGGTGAGGTTTTAATCCCAGGCAATCAAAGACTGTATTATGCTGAGTCTGGGATTAGGTCTGGAATTCTGGCCTTAAAAATAGACCAAACCCAGTTGTTATTACTCAGGAAAATGCTTCTACTGAAACTATGATAAATATGAAGCCCACCAGCTCTGTGATTGACTTTTGAACTCTTCATGTTGTAATTACAGTGTCACGTAACTGAGAGAGGGAACTAGAATATTTTCCACAATGATGCAAAGGTGTACTATTGTACAACCATTTTGTATTTTAATAACATTTGCAAAGAACCTCCAGTCTTATTTGAGTTGATATTTTGAAGGTTTTAAATATCCATGGTCTGCTGGCAAATCCAGCAAAAAGTAATAGATGCATAAGAAGAGTAGTTCAGAAAATGAAATTCAGAAAAGGCTGAACTAATCCGTACTGGGGAGTCTGGTGGTCCTTAGGGTAGATCAAGGAGGTTTTGTTCTTTATTGCCTTCTATTTCACAAAATATAATTTTCTTCTGCCTTTCTGGTTCTCTTGTAACTCCTTAAAGCTACGTACAAAATAGAAAAAAAAAAATTGCTAGAAAATTTGATGCAAAAAGTGTAGGACCAAATGTGGAAGAGTGTCTTGCTGCTCAACAGACAGGGTAAGCAGGCTGTTCTGTTGTTGAAGCCGCAATCAGAAACTCCAAGAAGTGAGGAAATTCCTGAAGTTAAGATTACTCTGTCTGAGCAGCCATCACACAACCACTATATTATCATCCTCTCACCCTAAGTATAAACTTGAATGAATTGCTCTTTGTACTAGATGCGGTGTAAAACACATAGGAAGTGCAAAATTATTATCTTAGCACTACCCGTAGCGACCTTCCCTGACTTTTGACCCCATAATCTGAATAATATACTTACTAGTTTGGTAGCAGGGTGGACAGCCATGGCAGATAAAGGGCATCCAGAAGCAAGTGTTTTAACTTGAGCATTTTTATAGAGATGAAGGATGTGTCACAATCTGCTTGAACACTTTCGGCAAGAAGTATTCACCATCCATCTAGGATATGAAACTGTACTTGATGTAACTCCTTTTATCTGCAGTGCCTGAGAAATGTAAGGAATGTTTTCACTGTTACTTTCTGGTAGTGGGTTAATTAAGAGGACCAACAAGAGTTTCTCCTTTTCCACAGATTTAAGTACAATATTTCTATCTCCTCATACTTGCTGACTGCAGTGGAAACATTCTCTTTACTAATGGCCCCAAGGTACAAAAGTATTCTTATTCTCACACCTTAGGCATGTGCCCAACTCCTGTTTAAGCCAGTGGTGTTTAAGCCCTTGAAGTGAGAATCTGATG
The DNA here is from genome assembly GCA_013398915.1 of Dromas ardeola. NCBI lineage: Eukaryota > Metazoa > Chordata > Aves > Charadriiformes > Dromadidae > Dromas > Dromas ardeola. Next base: position 273,338 of record VYZM01012242.1, on the reverse strand, counting down.
CCTTTCTAAGGGGAGAAGCACAGAAGAACTAGAAGTAGAATGGACAAAAGTCACAGAAAGATATCTTCATGGTCTTGGGCGTGTGTGCTGCCTACAAGAGCTTTTGGCCAATGCAGATTGGGCAGCCTCCCTAGTCTGCTCTAGAAAGTGTGATCTGTACAGAAATCCCAGCGCTCTGCGAGCTCATAGCTTTGCCCTCCTTCAGACGCCCTCCTACACCACACCTTGGAGGGCCATCACGCTCAGTTCCTCTGCCAGGAGACCTTTTCACATGCCTTTGCAGGTGACTTCTAGTATCTCCTCCCACCACTCCAGCTGCTGGATCCAGCATATGGGGGCCAGAGTGAAGGCGAAAATCTCATCATGCTTAAATTTAAGTTTGTACTTACATTCTTTCCTGAACTAAGATGTCCTTATACATGTGTTTAAGCAATTTGCTGAATCAAGGCCAAAAATGACTGTGTCATCCCTCGCTTTCATTTGCTTTGCATTGTCTAATATCACAGCATAATCTTGTGGGTTTTGTTTTAATTTAACAGTGCTTTAAACATTTCCCCACTATTCTTTCATCTCCCCTTTCTTATTCTTCTTAAAGAAAAATCTTTTTGGAATGCATATCTTGTCTGTATATGATCCACCATCTGTCTCAAGAAATTTAGGATGCATTTATATATAGTTATTTAGGTCTTGATGTATGTGCAGTTTCACTTATGTATGGTCTAATAGTATATACCAGAGAATTTTTTTTTTTTTCTGTGACAGCTTTACTGGCTCTTTTTGGAAATGAAATTTTTATGGCGAATTGCAGAGATTTTCATTATTTTTTTATAACTTCATTTAGTCAAACACACTTAACAAAATAATAAGTACTCATGTTTTTTGTTTCTTTGCTGCTATGCATACAGGAGAGAGATTGCCACAGAAATATAGGTCATTTTTTAACCTAATGCTCTATAAAATAAGATAAAGAAATGCTAGTTGAAACCCGATTCAGTGCTCCATGATTGGTGGCAAAATTTCAGCATTGTGCAGCTATTACGAGGAGAAAATAGGCAAATAATTTGATTTATGATTTTATGAATCAGAAAGCTACAGCTATGCTAAGTCAAATGTACAGCATTTTAGATGGGTTTTGGAAATAGAGCTCTGCAGTTTCCAGTTATTTATCTGTAAAGTGTAGGGATGGATTTTTCAGAAGCTGAGCATTCGGCTTCTACTTCTTCATGAGAATCTCGTTATATTAGGCCAATATTATTCGCTTATGATTTACTAAGTTTTTTACTTAGCTGTATAGAAAAACTTTTGACTTAGAACTGGGTCAGAGTGCTCAGACTGGAAAATTCATTATGGTGAATTTTCAGGACAATGCTACTTTAGCAGGAAATTGTGTTTGTAGGCTGTGAAAAGATAACTGGAGAAAAAGCTTGCATGTCTGAAGCAATTAAACCCCAAATCCAGCATGGCTGGATATGGATAATTGGTTATTTAAAATTACTTAACCTACATGTGTTTTGCACTCTATCCTCATGTTCTTATAATCAGAAAGTTACTGGGCAAAATGGGAAGACTCGAGCTGATGAAACCTTCATTTTGGACCGTAAGCCCTTTCACAAAGAGATGGTGTTGTAATATATGTGCCTATGAAGTCTTACAACATGATGTCCTGATCACTATTGAGGGTGTCACGTGTTAGAATTAAATAATAGTATGAAGTTGTCATGCAGATGAAGCAGTTACTATTTGGGGATAACATTATGTTGTATTACACCTAGAATAATGGCAAATTGTTAATTAAGATCCCTTGATATTTGCAGTGATCCAATTTTCTGCTACTTACAACTGCCAAATTCTAGTCTTTAAGGCAGAAATTTTCCATGATGAATTTGTGATCCTCAGGCCACAATCTTTCTTTCTGGCTATGCAGAAAGTGCAGTCAACTGTTCTGTTTTTTTTCTGGGGACCCACTCAGTGGAAAAATAGGCTGTTAATCCCATCCAGACCATTTATCTGGCATTCCTAGTTTCTGCTCCCATCCCAGTTTCCCCCCTCCCAGCCTCCTCTCCCATCAGCAGCTCTTCCTTAGTGTGGTAAGACTAAGACTGAACAGGAAAGGAATGACATTATGACTTGTAGGTGATGGAGGGGAACTAGGAAAGAGCAAGAAGATTAAGACAGGCTGTGTGAGTATTTTGAGGGGGGCTGGTGAGAGCAGGCTGGGAGGGGGAAACTGGGAAGGGAGCAGAGACTGGGAGTGCTAGAGAAGTGGTCATGTAAGGAAGGGTGAGAAGAAAAAAGAAATTTAGCAGCATCCTGAGATCAGTGGAATAAAGAGGCTGTGCTTAGAAACCTGATGGGAGTGGGGAGAAGGAGCAGATACTGTGAAAAGAGAGATGCCTGCGGGCAGGATCTTTGCTGAGGGGAAGAACTGGCTGGATAGAAACCAGATGAATTGTGAGGAACATGGGAAAGGAGACTGGGATTGTGAGACCCTGGGAGGCAGAGAAAGAGATCAAACAGGGAGCCGAGCATGCTGAACATGAATATGAAGAGAAGAAAGGCAGGATTGCCAAGGGATAATGGTTTGAAACTAAAATGGGGTAGATTTAGACTATATATAAGGAAGAAATGTTTTACAATGAAGGTGGTGAAACACTGGTGAACAGGTTGCCCCATCCCTGGAAACATTCAAGGTCAGTTTGAATGGGGCTCTGAGCAATCTGATCTAGTTGAAGATGTCCCTGTTCATTGCAGGGGGGTTGGACTATAAGACCTTTAAAGGTTCCTTCCAACCCAAACTATTCTGTGATTCTACGATTCTGTGATTCTATGAAGACATTGAAACTGGGGAAAAAAACTGGGTCTGGATGCTGGGACAGAGAGGGCAGGGGACTGTAGTGATGAAGAGCAAGGCTGAAGACTAGGACTGAATGGATAAAAAACCAGAAACTGGGGTGAGAAACCTGCAGAGTGGAGACTGGAAGCCACTGTCAAGAATAAACTAGAAGAATGGGCAAGGGAGACGTGGGACTACAGCAGGCACAGTTTTTGAAGGGACAGGACAGAAGAGGTGAGAACAGAGGATTTGTTTGGAGGTGCCTGTGTCCACTTGAATACTCTTCCATCATGAGCCTGGATTAGGGGCAGTTTTTCTGCGCTTCTTTGGACCTCTGCTGCTAGCAAATTTCTCTAAGACACACAAGCAAACTATGTCTCTTTCCTCCTGCATTTGCGGTTAACTTGAAAGGTGAATATGTTACTGCCTCTGTTCTCCTCCATTAAGTTTGGCCATAGACTGATGTGGGGATAGGACTTCATCCAAACAGCTGAAAAAGGAGAAAGAGAAGGCCAATGAGGAATTTAATGGGGCAGGATGCTGAAAGACAAACCTTATAAATTGGTAGATTAGTGAGTATATTTACTTCATTGTAAATGGTCCTGAAAAAGCAGTCAGGTTTTTTACCTGTTTTTCATTTTTAAAGGCTGCAGACTTTTATCTTTGTAGATAAATGGATAAAGGTAAATTCCTTGTCTCATAAAAAGTTCATCAGGTGTATGATGTAGTTCTTTCAAAATGTCATCAGTCTTCTTGGTCCAAGTGTTATTCACAGCAGGTTCTCAGCCAGTGGAAGTCAAAATGCCAGCTCCCTTTGCGTAGCATAGAGGCAAGTCATGTATAATTGAATCTCGTATTTTTATTGTTGAAGCACTGATTTTATCCAGGCTGCCCATGTGCTGCTGCACTTGCTAATCTCAGGGGAAGACATTTGGGATTTTCTAAGAAAGCTTTAAAGACCTTAAGTTGCTATGTTCACAAAACACACATGCAGAAGGACCCACCGGATCATCTCATCTGATCTTGTTTCTGTAAGAGGCTCTTCCCTGTCTGTCTATTACTCTCGTGCTGGGGCTGGTAACTCGACTGAGGCCTATCTTGAAACAATACCTGTGAGAAAAGCACCCAGCCTTGCTTTGGGGACACCGAAAGACTGGAAGTCCAGCACTTCCCTTGGCAATTTGTTCCAGACATTTATTGCCTTCTTTGCTAGACAAGAATTGCCCCTCATTCAAAATATGAACGCATCTGGCATCATCTTTCAGCCATGGTTTTTGGTTCTGCTAAACTCAGCAATCTTTTAGTACTTCATATTCTTTCTTCATGGAAAAATTTTCTTCACCAACACACACTAATCAATCACTTTTCAGTCTTCTTTTGTGACTAAGCTTCTTAAAGGTCTTCTCAAATGCGTTTCTCTCCCATGTTTAGGTACTTTTCCTGACTCTTTTTGACAGCCTCTAATTTTTCAGCATTATCTGTTCAGCCAAGAATCATATATACCCTATGACACTGACGTCTGTGTTCAGCTGCTTGCTATCCCTGCATCCTACATCCTTCACAGAGTCGCAACTTTATAAAATGCAGTTCCTTGTTCAGTAGCTAAAAACTACATTCCTTGTTCCTGAACCAACTTCTCATTTGGCCCTGGAAAATCACACGGGGATAAGAGTTTTTCCTGTATGGTCCTGGTTGTTCCAAATGCTTCTCCCAACTTCATTTACTGCTTCATCCATCTTCATGTCCTCCGCCCATTTTGTCTTCACCAGGAGTAGCTGTTGGAGCACAGCCACTATTCAGAGAAGGGTTTAAGATTTGGTGGCCTGGATGTACAAGTAGGAACACAACACTGAATCCTGTTCAGTTTGAAGGGGATGCCTGTATCTGCATATTACATTAAACCGTGGTATGATAAAACAAGAGAAGAAGCACAGACTGCTATTTCACCATTGATAGCCTCTTAGCAGTGAGGCTTAGCAGAGATTCTCCTTATGCCGTACCCGAGGAATCTCTCATGTTTCTACACACTGGTACAACCTGAGTAGAGAAGGTGGAGTGTGGGATGCAGGGAGAAATCCTGCGTGTTAATCCCTAGCCTGGTAGCTGAGGTGCTTTCCTGGGAGACGTAGGTCTGCCTTTCCTTCAGCTGTGAAAATGGATCTGGGATGGGGTCTTTGGTCGCTGCACAATTGAGCAGGACAGGAGGTTAGTTTATAAAGAGCACAGCCCATTAAATTGCACTCAAAAGTGCTTTTGCGTGTTTTGTCATTGCCTCTTCTCTTTGCTGGAGACCTCTCTTATTCCCTTGCCTCCTGACTCATACAAAATACCGCACGATGCATGCGTTTGGAGAAGCTCTCCTCTGCCTCTGCCTGGGGCTAGTGCTGGTTCAAACTGGATAGATTCTTCATATTGTATTTTGTTCTAAAGAGTATGAAATTTATGTTTCAACATTTTAAATAATGAAAAATCCAACTTTTTCTGTAAAGTTGGAACTCCAGCTCTCTATCTTTTTCCCTTCAGGGCAAATAAAATGAACAATAGTCCGTGACTGTGGTCCCCCCCAATCTTTCTTCGTTTTTCCTTCTCTTTTTGTTCAAGCTTTTTTAACTGGAGAGGGGACAGTGTGGCAAAAGAAAGCCCAGAGACATCTAAAGTTTCAAAAGTTAAAATGGTAAATTTAGTGTCTCATTTTCACAGTCATTCTTGCTCATGATTTCCATAAAGCGTGCCATGGCAGGGATGTATTCAGGCATCACTTACAGCAGGTCCACACCACCGACTTGGGTGGGTTTTATTCCTAACTTTAAACCTTTGTGATAAAACTTCTTTGCAAATCCTGGAAAGGACTTACCATACTCCTCAGTGATGTCTTAAAATTTCAACTTGTGTTTGGCAAGATTGGTTCATCAAGCAGTGACACATCAGACCTTAGCAGAGAAAGAATTGTATGTATCTGTCTCTGGCAGACTGATTCAGAGTGTTGCTTGAAATGCGAGTTGTATTGCTAGACTTTTCCAATGTGAATGAAAACACATTAAATAGGAAACAAAATGGAAGGATCAGAACATGGTGCAGAATCCGTCTTTTCAAGTGTCACTTGTAAATGCAAGTATAATTCACCTAACCTTGCTGGCTACAGAGCAGATTCCCTTCCCCTCCCCTCCCCTCCCCTCCCCTCC
>VYZM01012242.1:232247-267105 GCA_013398915.1 Dromas ardeola | reverse complement strand
CTTTCCTTTCCTTCCCTTCCCTTCCCTTCCCTTCCCTTCCCTTCCCTTCCCTTCTCCTCTTCTTCCTTTTTTCTCTTCTTTTCTCCATCTCTTTCTTTCTCCCTTTCTCTCTCTCTCCCCTTCCCTTTTCCCCCACCATTTCTTTTGCTTTCTTTCCCCTTTCCCCCTTTCCTGCCTTCCTGCACTCCTCTGTCCCTCCCTCCTTCCCTCCCTTGTTCCTTTCAAAAACTATTGACTCTGGGTAAAAGGAGGCAGGTTTTTTTAAATTAAAATTGGCGTAGGAAAAGTACAATGTTCTGCCACCTCTCAGCCTCAGTTCTGAGGATTCCAGGGTTGTCAAAAAATAGTTTTTGAAAGCACAGAATTAGCTCAGAAGTTTGGGTCAACTCTCATAGATATCAGTGAAAAGTCAGGTCACGATGACTAAAACTGCTCCATAACAATAATCTCAAAGTAATAATCAAAGTCTAACTCTTTGCTTTGAAAACTATAGCTGAGCTCCTGGGCTGTGTTTTGGGACCTGTGTGCCGCTGGCTGCTGACAGAGGGCAGGCGCTGGTGGAGGGCGCAGGAGACAGCCAGTGGGAACCAGGCAGCATCTTCTACACCCATCGGGTCTGCAAGACCTCCTGGCTGCTGTTTGCCCTTGGGCCAGTGAGGGACTTCACTCAAAATACCAAAGAAGGAGCTTGTATCAGAGTAAGCTTTAATGCAGGGGGAAACACTTGAGGAAGACAAGCCATCGAGCTTGAGGCCACTAAACCCCAAGAGCTTGTGGGGGCAGAACCTTGTTGTTTATAAGATTTGAGTCCAAACTAGTTCCTGACAACAGTGAAGCTACTGGGAGGTTGTGCTGAGCCTCAGTGGCTGGGACGACCCCTATTGCAGAGAGGGGAGTAGGGTAGGATCAGTGCCAGCCTATGGCTGGACACATTTTGGTGCCTGTGCCAACCCTGTGCCAGCTGACGCCTGGCCAGCTGAGGGGCTGTAATCCACACGGGTGGCTTTAAAATCCCCTTTGCCTAGGGAATAAGCAGCACTGGCACTAACTCACACCCAGCTGTCCCCTACGTGCTGCTCTCACAGCTGAGCTTTGCAGGCCACGGCTACAGACCAGGCATCCTCCCTCCTTCGTCTCTTCACCCCATGCTGAGGATGAGCCTGGGGAAGGCACTGGTGTCCTTGCACCACTGGCTGGGGTCATGGGTGGTCACCTCTTGACCCCAGGAGTTCCTAGTGCCAGTCCAGGGACATCACTGGCAGTGTCTGTGGACTTACCGGTCTCTGCCAGAGAAACAGCACTTTTCTTTTGGGATTGCAGTGAGATACCAGCTGCCCTGCACACCCTGCTAATAACGGGCTGGGGACAGGTATCACCCATGTGCAATGAACACTGTTCTGTGTGTTTGTGCTAGGTATGCCTTCTACTTTAGCTTTCTATTTCTAATGGGTAGGTGTTCTCTTAGGGCTTTGGACATGGGCAGACACAGGGGACTAACGCTTTCTGGCTGGAGGGGAGCTGGCCGGCCTCATTTCACCACCCCACATGTCCGACCGCCCCACTGGATGTGTTTCCCCAGATCATAGGATCATAGAATCATAGAACTTGTTGGGTTGGAAGGGACCTTTAAAGGTCATCTAGCCCAACCCCCCTGCCATAAGCAGGGACATCTTCAACTAGATCAGATTGCTCAGACCCTCATCAGTCCTGGCCTTGAATGTCTCCAGGGATGGGGCCTCCACCACCTCTCTGGGCAACCTGTTCCAGATGAATGTCCCTGCACAGGAACTGCCCACAGGGTTGGAAATGTCCTATTGCTCAGGTCACATCGTCTTATGCCTCAGATGGTCTGTCCCTGCAGCAGAGCAGCAGAGCATGCCGAGAGCTTCAGGTAGCCAGCAGCCTTGGTGAGCTGGTGGGTGCAAAGGACTGTGGGGTGAGTTCGTGAAGTTTTCCTCCTGCCTTTCGTAGTTAGCTCACAGGAATTAATGCACTGTAGAAGATGGCAGCTGTGTCGGAGCAGCACCAAAGAGCTACATGATTTAAATTCTGGTAGGATAAACACTTGTCAGATAGCTCACACTAATCAATAAATTTCATCTAATAACAACAGAATCTGCCATCAGACATGAACTTCATCCGTGAGATATTCTCCTTGGATTTACAAAAAATCTTGTGGGACTAGCAGTTGGGCTTGTTACATTTCATGTGAACTACAGCTCTGAAATTCTTGGCTTACCTCTCTCTGCATGTCAAGACAATTAATGTTTTGTTGGGTTTTTTTTCATTTCAGAGTGGGTCAGTCCACATATACATAGCAACAAAAATGATGCCAATAGAGTCACGTGGCAGGAAATATAATGTTAACTTGATCCTGGCTGTGCTTTTTATGCTTAACAAAAGAAAATCAGGAAATAAGGAGAGTGTTGGATTTAATTTTGAATTTCCTGGCCCCTTGCTGTTTGTTGTCTTGAAGATAACACCATCTAAACATACAGGGTCTTAAAAATTTAATTTCCTTTTTCTATTTCCTAGTTCCTATTGCTCAGGCTTTCAGGATTCTATTGTGTCTCCTCCTGAAGTAGATACTTTTTATAATTCTGAGTGTGTTTTCTGATTCACACTGCATTTACATTCCTCTTATTCCTTTCCACTTTTCTTCCAAGTGAAACCTCTCTGTTCCCACACACGGAATAAGCCTGTGGTGCTAGAGGGAAGGCACAGAAAGGAGAATTTGTTGATACTGCCAGACCTTTTGTATTTTCCTTTTCACGCTTCTCTTTATGTCACCAATGATGACTGTTACCCAACAAGGCATGTCAGGAGACCTTACATAGCATGAGTTTGATCTCAGTGTCCAATATGCTCTGCAAGAGCAAGAAATCCTCTTTCTAGAGGCCAAAAATAAACCCCATCTTGTCATTATGCCTTGAGACGAACCATATCCTGGGCTGCATCAAAAGAAGTGTGGCCAGCAGGTGAAAGGAGGTGATCCTACCCCTCTGCTCCGCTTTGGTGAGACCCCACCTGGAGTACTGTGTCCAGCTTTGGAGCCCTCAGCACAGGAAAGACATGGACCTGTTGGAGCTGGTCCAGAGGAAGGCCACTAAAATGCTTAGAGGGCTGGAGCACCTCTCCTGTGAGGACAGGCTGAGACAGTTGGGGTTGTTCAGCCCGGAGAAAAGAAGGCTCCAGGGAGACTTTATTGTGGCCTTCAGTACTTAAAGGGGGCTTATAAGAAAGATGGGGACAACCATTTTAGCAGAGCCTGTTGCGATAGGACAAGGGGTAATGGTTTTAAACTAAAAGAGAGTAGATTTAAACTAGCTGCAAGGAAGAATTTTTTTACAAGGAAGGTGGTGAAACACTGGAACAGGTTGCCCAGAGAGGTGATAGATGCCTCATCCCTAGAAACATTCAAGGTCAGGTTGGATGGGCCTCTGAGCAACCTGATCTAGTTGAAGATGTCCCTATTCATTGCAGAGAGGCTGGACTAGTGACCTTTAAAGGTCCCTTCCAACCCAAACTATCCTATGATTCTATGATACCAATAGGCACAAGCACAGATGTTTTCCTGTGATGTGACTGAGCTCACCTGTGTCATTTCCAGCTGCTGCCGCCTCAGCGGAGGGACCTCTGTCAGGATTTTGGCCACAATTGTGCCCTTGTGCCCTTGCAGACAGGGGCTGGCAGTCACCCATGGGCCAGGGAGCTCACTTCCTATCTCGCAGTGGATTCTTCGCAAAGAAAGACCAGCAAATTCAGAGGGATTCTGTCAAGGGACATGGTCACCCCATCCAGGGCTCTTTGAAGGTTTGGAGTTTACCCTTGCTTGGTTAAAATACAGAGTCGACAGATAGAAAAGTGTCTGCTGTCCTCACGCGTTTGTCTCATAGTCTGTGCTTTTTTGTTTTGACTCCTTCAGTGATTTAAACCTGCACAATGTTTCCCATCATTAGATCTTTTTTATACGAGCCATTCTTTTTATTGATGCTAAAAGGGCATCACCTATTCTTTTAATGTGGCCTGGCAAGCAGCACTCCGCAGAGAAGGAAATAAAGCCACGTTTTCATAACAGAGGATCTTTCGCTCATTCTAGCCAGGCACACTACTTCCCACTTAAAATCTAAAACAAATTAAAGTAAACGGCTTGGTACATGTGGAGATTATTTTCTAATAATGGGTAGGTATTCATGTTTATTATTTATGTGAATATAATTCCGGTAGCAATTAACATCTTAATGAAATCTTTATATAGAATAATTTTTTTAATGAAAACACAATTGTGAGTATGATTTGCTGCTCCTAGCAAACCAAGCATAATTAGATCCAGTTTAATAACATGCAAAACTATTAACATATGAAGAATGTACTCTGAAAACATTCTTGTGATGACACAGGATCATCAGAAGAAGCTGAACTTACTTTTCCCAAGGTCCTGCAAGACAGATGAGGCTGAGATGCTCTTGCAGTTACATCACGCTGATCCCATTGGTGAGATACTCAGGCGTTTATTTGCAGAGAGCCTGTGCACTGTGAACCTTTATTTGCCTTTTCTCGCCAGAGGATTTTACCCCCTTGAGCAAGGGATGAAACCTCTTTCAAGTTTATATTTCAGGAAACTCAAAACTCAATGAGAAATTAAGGTCTTGTTTGGTTTGGGGATTTTGCCATATTATATCCACTGGTGACAGCCACTGATGGGGCTTTGTCAGCATTGTCCCCAAGTGCATACAGGCAAAGCTGCTATTTGCACTGGTGGAGATTAGCCTGCCTCCAAACAGGAGTAAATTGCACAAATGCAAATGGCAGCTTGCTGTGCTTTGCTGACTTATGTCCCTGCCCATGGCGGGGGAGGGATGAGTTTGGTGTTGGATTGGATGATCTTTAAGGTCCCTTCCAACCCAAACCATCCTGTGATTCTGTGACTTGCATAAAGGGTTTCGCCAGTGTCAATATGTTGTCTTTGCAAGTGGAGTGTTTGTCCAGGGCAACTAAAGGCTAGTGGCTAGCAGGTATTTGGATGCGACGTATTACACTTAAAGCAGAGCAGTGAAGAGGACTGGCAAGCCATGAAACGTGCTTTGGGGTGGCTTGGTGCATACATGGGCCGGGTGACCCAGCAGGCCCACCAGCTTCCCTCCCAGAGCATGCAGAAGCTTCTGCGAAACTTCTGACGAGCCTGTGTCCCAAGATCTGAGCCTATAACAAAGCTTTCATGACTTCTGTCCAGATTTCTTTTTTTTTTTTTTAATGAAATAATCATTTTGTTCTGCTCAAACTCATACTGGGCAGACCAGGAAAGGATCGAGGTGGGAGTCTTCTCTGGATGCCTTAAGAGCTTAGAGGCCATTAGAGGCACTTCAGCAGGCTTTGGCCAAGGTTAAATCCAGATGGGCTTTCTCTTGCTCAGATCCATTTTGCCATGGCCTCACAATTATTTACACATCAGGAATCACATTTTCCAGCGTGGCTGTGTACAGTTGTTTTTACACACCTAATTGAGCCCAGAAATGCGTGTTTAGTGTTCTAGCAATGATAGAACCACCCAATAATCTTTAGCACTTATGTACATATGAAATGGTGCATGCACCATCAAAGCTGTGTACACACATTAAATAATTCATCCTTATAATAACTGCCGGAGGCGGGGGGGGAGAGAGGCATTAGCTGAATAGCTCATCCCTGTTCTTGCAGCAAGTCACCGGCAGAGTCAGGGTTAAGCGCTGCGAGGGTTTGGTGCCGAGCTTTGTGCTTCATCTATTAGCTCTCACTTCTCTGCGGTGGATGTACGTAGCAGCTCATATGTTACTTGGAACATTTCCTACTCCAAGACATTCTCCTGTGGGAAGCAGCTACGAGTCCACATGAACAAAATATTCCATAAAAATAAACTTGTGATCCCCCAGCTGGAGTGGCTGGTGCTGTCGAGGAGAGGCAACGCTGCACAGATTAGGGATGCTGATGAGGTTGCTGGTGATGCTAACACCCACCAATGTGTTGTGACGCCGGGAGGCCACGCACCCCCCTGCTCCAGTGGTGGGCAGGGGCAGCCCGGGGCAGGAGCACCGGGGAGCGTGGTGCAGAGGAGGGCCGGGTGCTGGGCAGTGCAGAAAAACCCAAAACAAGATGAGCGTGGCAGCCGTGCCCATGGCTTTCTGCTCTGCCGTGCTCCCCACCAAAGAGCGCAGCCCCACCTTGGTCACCCTCCTACTCGCCGTCGTGATCAAATTCAATCAGCTGTCACCAAAAATGCCATCAAAAGTGACCCCAAAATCCCTTTCAAAACATCAGGGTTTTGAGACTCCCTTCCCCCTCCCTCAGCCTTCAGCCAAAGTGAGCAAATGGAGCGCTACTGGAAAACCGAATTTCTCTGCAGACATCCTGTAGCTTTGTGATCAGGATGCATCCTCTTGCATGATATTATTTGCACAGTTCAGTTCTGTGTCACATGCGTTGGCTTTTGTTTGTCTCTTCCCCTGAGCGGTGAGGTGTACGACACCTCTGAAAAAGCCCATCTGCAGAAGGCAGCTTTCCGAGGCTGGTAGAGGCAGTATCCAATGCTCTGGGAAAGAGCCAGCTCAGATGCAATAATAATTTGATGTTTCACTGGCCGAGGACGGTAACTCTTGCTATTCTGCTGGCAATTTGCAGGGATATGGTTCTCCACATCGTGCGTTTCTGACAGACACGGCTATTTTTCCAAGAAGCCTTTGGACTTCAGACATTATAAATGTGTTGCTGTTTTATTTTAATCTAGGTTGCCATTTGGTGTAGTTATCCTTCTGCTCAATACAAGTTTACTTGTGAAGTTTATATTGCCCCTTTGGGATGTTAGTATTGAGTCCACATATTCTTTGAAAAGCCACTTTGTCTTCAAAGAAAACACCCTAAAATCCCCGTACATATTCCAGAGCTTCGCACAACATATGAGAGGCTCTGGAGAGACCTAGATAACAGGGACCATTTTCTATCTAGATATGTTTGGACATTCCTTTATAGAGCATGTGGAAATATATTCCGTTTTCAAATAGATACACCCTCCCCCTGTAACATGAGTCAAGAGGAGAAAGCCCACACAGTTGTTTTGGTTACTTAGGAACTTCCATGCCTGATTAATCAGTTTCTCTCCTCTGCTTCGAGGAACCTAATTGAACTTGTCATTTTATTCCTCTGAAATGTACTCATAGATTCAAAAAAAATCTGGCATTTCTAATATTTATTTTCCACACTGCAGTTGCCAAATGTACCTCCCTTGGGGATAATATAGATTGGCTTCCATATTAGCTACGATCATCCTGTACATTTTCTGATCCTTGGCTATGGAGAATGGAGCATCTTCTGCTCTTTTGGTAGAGTTTGGCAGGAGCTGAGCCCATTCCTATACCATGGGATCTTCCGTATCAGCAGTGCACCTCCTTCTCTTGCTCCCACCATATCTTTTCCCTCCAGCATCTTGCAATTACAGTATTCCTTCCATTACCATTAAATTTAATATAATCCATCAAGTAGTCCCAGAGGGGATATCTTTCACTTTGGATTTATCTGCTAATAGACACGTCGTAGCAGATCATCTCTCTCTCCCTCTTTTCTGGGAGATTATTAATTACTAACGCAATTTTATCGCAGAAACCTGACAGTCTCCAAACATAGTCTCGTACCTTCCCATTTCATTTTAATTTCTCCCATGTAAATTACTGCCTCGCAGTCATGGTTTCTATAGGTGCTCATTGCATTCCATCGTAATTCATAAAAAAGATAGAAATAAATTATTTTATGGGTGTGTTTCTTCATCCTTAGCTCCCCATCCATCGTTTGATGCTATTCTCTTTGGCGCATTTATACACTCATTTTTCACAGGTTTATAAATGTTGCAGTGGAGGCCTTGGATCAAATTCTCAGCTATAGGCACGGGGCTCCCATCCAGATGAATAGCTTCTTAGGTTTAAGGCCAGAAAGAAACATTAGATCATCTGTTCTTACTTCCTGTATATCACAGGCCATTACATTTCACACAATTACCCATGTATTGAACCTAATAGCTTCTTTGGCTAAAGTACATCTTCTAGAAAGGCATCCAGCCATGGTTTGAAACTCGCCAGAGATAAGAATCCACAGCCTCCCTTGAGGATTTGTTCCAGTGGTTAATTACCCCCCACTCTTAAAAATATATGCCTTATTTCCCATTTTAATTTGTCTGTCTTCAGCTTCCAGCAACTGGCTCTTGTCATGCATTTTTCTGCTGGTTAAAGAGCCTTTTAGTAGCTGGTATTTCCTCCCGTGGAAATACTTCACATGCTACAAGAGAGTCATCTTTCAGTCTTCTCTTTGATAAAAAAACCAAATGTTATGAGCTAGGTCTCTCACAGAAAAATGGATTCTCAAGCCATTAAATCATTTCTATGGCTTTTTAGGCACCTTTTCCAATTTCCCCTCACAAGAAATGACATTCATGTGTCTGGTTGTGATCTGCAGGAGGAAGCCCTGCTGCCTTCTCCTCCATCCATTTAGGATATAGTCTGGGTGCCATCAAGACATGGTCACACAAAACACAGCACTTGGGTCCAGTCCTGGGAGGTGATGAGCTTTCTCAATCAGTTCAGCACAGCCTTAAAACTAAGTCTTGTCCTTCCCAGGAGAAGGAGGCTCAGGACAGCAACACAGTCTTTATCCAGATGCGTCTTCTCCCTCCTGCCCTCCCAGCTCATCCTGAGATTGTCAAGAAGGGCCACGCTGCCATGTGTTCCCTTGGCCGAGCTGGCTGAGAAACCTGCTGCACCTGGTAACATGCCTCTCCAGGGCGAGGTAGGCATCAGGGGACTCTCCTAGCCTTTATTGCTCTCCTCCTAAAACAAACCTCCTGCAACAGGGTATGAAGCATGAGGTGATGGATGAGCAACCACACCATGGTGTGGTATATGGGCTTCCTGGGCATGGTCCATCAGGGATCCACCACAGAGAATCTCTTTTGGTTTTTTGTGTTGTGTTTTGCTCCCCCAAGAACTGGCAATTTCTCTGCAAATAATGGTACTTCCAGAGGAGAGGGTCTCAAGTGGTCATTCCGGTCTGGTACTCAGGCAAGGAAGAAGCAGCTACTGAACAAGTGCACCGATGTACCTTGCCTGTCCAGGCCTAATGTTTATTTTTATTAGCGATAAGTAGCTGTGAGTGTCTCTGAATGTCTCTTCTAGATAATGAAAGCTTCACTTCAAAAAACAAACAACAAATAGCTTTAAGGAAGTTTTATGACTGAATTGGGAAGCATTGTTGTTTTTGCAGCTTGCGGACCCCAAGGAGAAGCGAGGACTGGAAGCACTTTGCATCAGTCTCGGTCTGCCTCAGTTCCATCTGTGTTCAATTAAATCCTGGCCAGCTAGCGATACCCATCATCGTGCCTGCTGCCGAACCCAGCACTGCCGCTGCAAGAGCTTAGATGTGGCTGGAGTCTGAGGTGAAGGGTAGATGACGGAGGCAGCCATCCCCTGCCCATCTATTCAGACCAGGACCAGGGTGCTGCCCCAGAGCTCCTATTTAGGTGCATATAAACCTTTATGGTCCAGAATGGAGGTGCCAATGGTGGCTGCTAAAGATTTTAAGTGCCTTTAGATATTAGATGCTGCCATTAATTAGATGAAGCATATTAGAAGCATATTAGATGCTGCCTGCTGTATTAATGAGGCTTAGGGTGCCTGACGTTGGCATATGGTGTGATTTAGATCTGCTTATGGCTCGGGGCAGTACAGGACAGGGAAGGCATCAGGTAGAGTTACCAGTGTAGAGATGCACGGTCCCAGTCCTGTGCCTGTCCTTGCTGTGCAGTGTTTCATGGCATTGTCTTCTAGCATGCGTGCAAGGATGGCAACTGATGTCAGGCAGTTTCCTTCCACTTGTGCCAGCCAGCATTGAAAAAGTGCTTCAACTCTGCTCTTGGAGCTTCATTAGCAAGCTCCAAGCACACATCCCCAGCCAGGAAATCAAAAGCAGTAAATACATTCAGACTTCCAAAGCAAAGTTAGATACTGTGAGGAGCACTGGAAAATATTGTGTTTGCAGGCTTGCTGAAGGCAGCGGGGAAGGAAGAGGTGATGCTGAGTGCTCTGCAAGACCTACCCCTGGCTGACAAGCCATCAGCCTCAAGGTTTGGTTTTTATCTTGGACCCCCAGCAAGAGGAGCTGAGATGTGGTTTGCTGTGTCACTCACAGGTCACCCCTGGATCCCTGAGCTCATGGATGTATTAGAGAAAAAATATCTGCCTTGATGGATAGTCCTTAGATCTTGGTCTTCTGCAGACCTCACGGCCATGCTGTAAGGTCCTCCCTTTGGGCATGTGGGGAGAGAAAGATGAGGCAGGGAAGAAGCTTTCTTTGATGTTGAAACATTTTATTTTTCGGGGAGGGGGGATAGCTATTTATTTACTTTGGATGGAGCCAGGGCAAACCATTTGTTTGATGGATTAGGCAGTTAGTTTTAATTTGTCAGGTTGCCTAGGGTACAGGACAGGCAGGTTAGCTGGAGCAATTGTCTCTATACGAATGGAAAGAATAATGTCCTGAAAAGACAGCATTAAGGGGACTGCTCTCTCCTCTGCAGACCATTCCACAATACTTACCCTTTAAATCCCAGTCAAGTCTCTTGAGGAGACCTGAGTTAGCAGTTGGAAGTAAAGGCTCATGTGGCCTTTTAGCTGCAGACTAAATACCGCGTTAATAATGCAGCCTTTGACATATGCAAAGCTGGTTTTTTCCCCCTCATAGGAAAGGTTTGATAAAGGCTGCTAATTTTTTGTGTGCTGTTGCTAATACCTCAAGCCTCTATTATCATGAGTTGCCAGGTGTAACAGCAATAGATGTGAAAACAGGCCATTAACTCAGTGACTTGCAAAGGACAATATTATGAGTCTAATCCTCTTTGGCCAGAGCGCTTAACATTACTGGTAATGTCTGGCTCATTTGGTCCCCAGTTTAGGTTAGGATGGCTTAAGGGTACACGAGGTACACATGTGTGTTAGTGTGAGGAGAAGTACAATCTGGACTGCCAGCGGTGATGATGACTACCGGCTTGCCATGGGCATCTTTGCAGCCCAGGGAAAACGTGGGGCACTTCGCCCACCTGTGAAAGGATATGGCTGCAATTACTTTTGTGGAGTAAACAAATCCACAGCTCAGCAGTGTGACTGACTGATGTATGACTGGCCTCTATTGCTCTGCTTGCGAATGTGGTAGAGCTCTTCTAATTTACAGCAGCTTCTCCTCCTGATTTATTTACCAACCCAGCCCCTAGAGAAGATTGATTTTTTTGATACAGAACTAGACGGTTTCTTTTTTTAACAATACAGGCCTGTAAAATCAAAGTTTGACTTGTTTTTTCTAAGAGTGAACATTTCCCAAGTGCTCGTGTTGTCACTGTTAGGGATTCAAATAAAATTTGAGAAGCAAAAAAGGCACCGAGTGCTCATGCTGCTGAAGAGGCTGTCGTGGTTGTCCTGCCTGAGTGCTGTGGATGCACCTGAGATGTACTTCGCTTCCATGATTGCCTACCAATTGGTCAGCAGCTCCTTCTGCAAAGCATCTCTGTGCTTCTCTGCAGTGCTAAGAAATTAACTGCTTCAATTCCCAGCAACTTACCACTTTGATTCCAAGTAGTAACAACACAGAAACAGATTCAGCAGCACAGAGAGGGGCAACATGAAGCGGTTTGCCCCAGAGGTGATGGACACCTGCACCAAGGGGTGCTCACGCTGCCATACAAGGGCCACTGAGGCACCAAGCTCTCCCTGCCTGCCCTAGGACCTTGTGTATCGGCACAGAGAGGTGTTCACCATGGCATGCCCAGAGCAAGGTGTGCGCGTGGCGAGTTGGCCACGTGGCTGGTAGCCCGAGGGATGACTTGCATGTTCTGCCCATCCACCTGAGCGTAGGCATTTCCAAAGACTCAACAGGAGCATAGGTATCTTTCAAGAGAAAGAAAAGACAAAGGGAATTTTCCAATCCAACAGTTATTTTTGTTGTTGGAAAAAAAAAAAAAAGAAGCATTTTTATGCCAGCAAAGTCATTGGCACTGAGAATGGGGAGAGTTTTCTTAGCTCTGGTGAGGACTTTGCCTTTGAAGGACATAGATGCAGGCCCTGCAGTTTTGGTGCTTCAATGTGCGCTGAAACTCAAGTTTCCCTCAGCGCTTCTGTTTGGAAGTGCAGAACACTTTCAGACTGTTCTGATAATGAACAAGACGACCCTGAAAGTCCCATTACACGCTTGGCACAGCAGGAACCTGGTTTGATGGAGCTGTTGAGCTGCCTGTGTGACAAATCCTGCGCCAGTTCCCAGCTCTGAAACCCAGGTCATGAAGTCTGGAAATGATCTGTCAGGCATAATATGTCCAAAAAAGAAAAAAAAAAAAAGTTATTTTTTATCTGGATCAGTTCAGCTGGATCTGACTCACCAGGCAGCCATGCAAACGCTTGTGTTGGCACTATGGAGGAGACAGCACAGAGAGGAGAAGGAACAAACTGCCAGAGGGCAAGGGACCACAGAAAATGTGCATCAGCCCATGTTCTTATGCTTTGCCAGTGTTCACTTTCCTACAAGAAACACTTTCCTGTTCATTTCCATCTCCACACTCTGCTCTCTAGAAGGCAAGTGCCCTGTTTCTTTTTGAGACTTCAAGTCTACACTTTCATAGTCAGCAGAAGGATTTAAGCCTCAGCAGGGGCCAGCTGACACAGCAGCTAAGATTAGATCCCAAACAACTATTTAAAAACCTCACGTAATCAGCAAGAAAGGGCAAAGAGCAAAAGCATAAGAATAGAGTGGCACTGAGTCTGAAGACCCCCTCTGTCCTTTCTTATGATAGCCAGTAGCTTCATCATGTTTGTAATAATAAAATAAAGCATCTGCAGGCCCCAGCGGTATTTTGAACGGGATGAAAAAGAAATGAAATGATGGACACTCTCACTGCAAATCAGGACTGAATGTCTTCAATGAGAGAACCCAAAAGGTCTCAGGTTAGATATCTATGAGGTTTAGGAGGTCAGCTGTCGGTCACTCTAGGAGTGGTCCTTTCCAGCACCAGATGCAACCGCTGCCTGCATTGCCATTGAGTAGAAAATTCAACCTTTTAACTCAGCTAAACTAGACCCTCAGCTTTCCCAGGGGAAAATGAGGTTAAATGGTTTACCTGCAGGTATTGCTTGCTTAGAAAACTATTGGGCTAAATGCCCGATTTGTAGGTGGATAACGTGGTCTTTTTTGAGTCTTTTACGACATTTTGCTGTTAAGCTACTCTTGTAATCTGTAAGGACTGTAGACCTGTGGGTTTTTTTATCATCTGCGCATAGCCACGTTTTGGTCAGCTCTGGGATCCTGAGTGAGGAACACCAAAGCTGGAAGTGGGAGTTTTTCTTAAAGAACAATTTGGGGTAAAAAAGCAGCCATTCAAGCTATGCACAATCCAGCATAGCTCCGTTTGCAAGTGCCTCCCCATGGGCACTAACCCTTGGCTGTAACAATTTTGGCCGTGTCCCTGCCAAGGAGCCCGTCAGCTGCCAAGGTGGGAATCGGGGGCGTTGAACCTGAAGCTTTCCTCCCCCTGCGGCAGTGTCCACGCAGCGGAAAGGGGATGTAGGATGTGCCTGGGGAAGGTGCTGTGACCTGGAAGGCTTTGTTCTTTTCTCATCTCCTACGAGGCTTCCTATGAAGAGGCAAATCCTCTCTCTTCGCCTCCTTGTCCAGATCAGCATTTTGCAGTGTCCGGGCACTCTGGCCCCGCTGATGCAGGCAGCTCAGCGTCACCACCGGCCACGAGCTCTGCCAGAGCTGTCAGGTTTTGCTAGTGCTATAATAAGAATAAATAAAAACCCTCAAATAAATAGGAAAAGATAAGGAGGCAGATAACTGTAATTCTCATGACTGGTGGTATTACTCAATTTAGACATTAACATTCTAGCTAAAGCTTTAAACCTTGGATTTACTGAGCATGCCTGTTATTAATTTTGCCTACTCAGACTGCATTGGTAGCAGGTAGGTGTATAATTTAAAAATGATTTTGAATTAGGTTACAAGTTAAGCATTGCAGAGATAATGATTATATTTTTTTCCCAGGCTGCTGATGAAAGGCCTTACAGGATTTATTATTACCCTCGTGAAGGTTTGGGAGGAGTGTTTACTGGATGGATCTTTAGCCTGTATAATTCCCCACGTTCCTCTATTAAAATGATACCCCTAATCCTTGTTCCGTAACTAAGAAATGACGCATAGCAGGTCCCCATCTCTGCATCATTACCCTGCTACATCTCTAATCCTTTCTTTTCAGAGTTTCGAGCAGAGATGATTATTCTTCACCTTTCTTGATGAGGTTTCTGCTCTTGCCCAGGTTACAGCAACCACAAAACCCAGCCCTGGAGGACAGGGCCACCGTGGGGGAGTCCCCAGAGACCCTCGCAGCATTACACACACAGCAGTTCCAGGAACAGACTGCCACAAGCAAGAACCAGGGAGTTTCCAGCTCCCTTCCCTTCTCCCTCTCCAGCTCGGCGGAAG
This sequence comes from Dromas ardeola, assembly GCA_013398915.1. Classification (NCBI taxonomy): domain Eukaryota; kingdom Metazoa; phylum Chordata; class Aves; order Charadriiformes; family Dromadidae; genus Dromas; species Dromas ardeola. The sequence continues at coordinate 252,570 of VYZM01012242.1, read as the reverse complement.
GTGGGGTATCCCTGTGGTGCTGAGCCCTGGAGGGGGGCTCCCCTCACCGTGGGGAAAAAGAAGAAATAGTTCGGATAGTTCAGATAGCAATGGTTGGGCTTGATCCATCCAGATATGGCTTCAAATGGCAGAAAAGGTTTCCGCTTCATGAAATCAGTGGCTGTGAAGTTTGTCTTACATTATTATTATTATTATTATTACTATTACTACTACTACTACTACTACTACTACTACTACTACTACTACTACTACATGTAGAGATACTTCTTTATTTTGGGGAAAGATTTTGAATATGTGTGTGGCCCGTTTTCACCATGCACACCCATATATGTATATATATGGAGGGAAGGAAAGAAAGCAGCATCAAGACAGCATCAGTGCAAGCAGTCAGGAAGCGACTCTGTCAGCATTACTGCGAGCAGTTTTGTTCATGATGTTCTCTACCCCATCTGCACACATATGGATAAATAAATTGCTTCACTCCCATGACAAGTCCATTGAACTTCTGCCAGACTTTATGATTCTGCATTGACCCACCGGAATTCAAAATAGATTATGTTAGAGGTTAAAAAAAACAAAACAACCAATGAATATAGAGGCTGTTATTTATTCTGTCTCATCTTTGTTTTAATGTCAGTGAAAATGCAAATACAATGGAATATAAAATTGTGCTTTCCAAATGCAGACTCATAGTTCGAAAATCTGGGGTGAGATATCATTTCTGCTGAAGTCAATAAAAAATTCTTAGTGACTTCATTGAGACAGGATCCCATACCTTAATATGCTTTAACATTAAACTCAGTGCTGCTCTGAATGCCAAAGATGATTTATTGGAAAGCAATACCAGGGCATGTCATACCTAGTCATTAAGATTACCTTGGGCTTATTATCACTTTTTCTCCTAACTGAATTTTAAAGATTAGTATTAGATGAGCGTTCATATTAAGGAGCCCTGTTAAAGGCAATCATGTGCTTCATACGTTGTGCTGCTATTTAAAGAAAACTCTTTATATCCATTACCTATAAAGATCAATGGACAAAGGCAGACTGCAGGAAGACATGTCTTCTGAAGTGTCAAATAACACCCCCCCCAGCTTTATTAAACACAGGCAAAATGATTTTTTTCCTCTTCTTTTATAATCTGTTCCCAGATACTATGATTTAATTTTTAAATCAAGCTAACACTGGACTTTCACTGAAGAAAAAACATTTTTTTAAAAAAACCCACCACAACGAAATGCAGATGTTTTATTTATGATGTGCATGCATGATGATATTGTGACTTCTTAAAACAACTGTCAGAAGAGCGGAAACAATAATGGATGTTAATGTGAAAGGCTGAAACAATGACAGTGTATTTGCCCGCACGCTTCCTGGGCTGGTATAGCATGGGAAAGCAGTTGCTTGGAAAGTTGTCATTATTTCCTCTTGTGTTGTCTAGAATAGACTTACAAATGCAGTCAGGTGTTACCGTCAAGAGGAACTGTCGGTTTGTGGCAGTATAGCCCTTATTTTCTAGTGAGCATGCAAATACTGTGGGAATCGTCTCCTGGCTGCTTTGGAAGTGACAGCTTTCAGCAGAAATATTCAGGCTTCTTCATTTAAATGTAGTATGCAGTTAAAGATTGAGAACTAATATTTCATTTCTAGCTGCTTTTGTTTTGCCAAGACTTTCTCAATTCTTCAATGACCTAATTTTTAAAAATACAAATATTGTGGCACAACCATGATCCAAGGCCCCAGGACGCGCTCACTTCATCCCCTAAGGACCTCCAATGTTTTCAATTCACAAATGTGGAGAAGGAAAATTGCCCAAGTAACATGGATCCGAGATTAAGTCATATGGAAAACTCATCCTTTGAAACGGGCAGGGACCTTTCTACAGCATTCATTGGGCTTCGGATGGGGCGTGTGGGACCACAAATAGATTGTAAGTTTTTTCAACCCTTCCTTTCAGTTGTGGATGAGCAGCAGTGGGAGCACTTTAGTGGCAGTGGCACGGCTGAGCCTGCTCTCCCTGCACAGCTTTTGTGCATCCCTGTTGGACCGCTTCATCATCCCCATCCCTACACCCATAACTCTGCCTCCACTGCCACTGGCCAAAACTAGACTAACCTTTTGTTTGTCCCATGTCTTCGATTACATTTACAACCACCAATAATTAATTTAGGTCGTCATTGCTGTTGACAGCACTATTTTGGTTTGTATTCCTTTCTTCTGCTCTTTTGTGTTTTGTTTTTCTGAAGTATATGGGTTTGTCTTAATGTGACATCTCTGTGCAAACATATGCATCTGAGGAAGGCAAAAGAGATTTATTGCATTTTGGCTAATACAGAGGAAAGGGGAAATTGCCTACATAATGAAACAGGAGATTCAGTTTTAACTATGTCATTTCTCTCTTGTCTCCATAGTGCTGAATACACAAATATAAAATATATAATCTACCTCCTCCTTCAAACATATCAACGTACAATTAAAACCCACAAAGCTTGACAACCTGTTGTCAAGTTGTTTAAGCAGTTGTTTCAGAATCTGACAGACAAACTTATAAACAAAACGTAGAGTACCAGATTGTGGGATGAGGCAGCATGATCACGTGGCTTCCTCAGTTATCTCAAAATTTGGAAAACAAAAAAGTAGAGGAATACTTTTTCTCCTTGAATAAATAACAGTTTAATTACATTATAGAAATAAAATATGATATGGTAGGAATACACTGGAAATCTTACAGAAATACTATTCTGCTACTGGTAGGTAAATGGTCAAAGCTACTTTTCATGACAATCTGAACAGTACTTGTGTACAAACTATTATACAGGTCGCTAATGAAAAATATTGCAGCAGTTGCAAGGATGTTACCAGCTCAAACAAACATCTAATGATACAATATTCTTCTAAGAGGAAGTAATAATGTTAGATTTACAGACAATAAAGAGTTATATTCTCCACTTTGAAACACTGGAAAAAAAAAGCTCAGGTAATCCAATTTCTTTACCTCATATTATCACAAGGAAAGATTTTCCTTTCACTATGAAACAGCATCCCAAGAGACCCTGTAAACAGTTTATTCAAAGGTAGTATTTGAGATGTCACAGCAACTTCAACAATTGTCCTAGTCTACAATTACAGACTTTTTAGGCCACTGCTTGTACAGGTGACTTTTTTTAAATTTTCCACTTATTTACATACATTCAGCCCAATAACAGCAGGTAAAATGCGCTGTCTATCTCGCAATAGACACACTAAGGTTTTCATCGAAAGGCCAGTGCAAGAAGATGTGGATAGTGATTGCACAGCATCGAGGAGATTATATTATACAAATATACAATTAGACTGTTGAGAATCTTAACTCTGCACACATGTGACACTGATGTCCTTCTCGGTAGATACGCGACACTTGGAGTTGGTACGTATACATAACTGCAACTATCGTTGGTTGGTTGATGATGATGATGTGGGTGGCCGTGGAACACAGTATCATTTGGCTGTGCTATCACTAAGTGAAGGTAGGCAATTGCAAATTAGGAATACCTAAAGCTGAAGTTTAAGTACAGCTTATCTTGGAACGGCAGCAGATTTGTTTCTAATGAAAGAGTAGTTCTCGTCAGTGCGCAACGGGTAGGGAAATTGTTGCCACCTCTTTAATAAATGGTTCTAAGTGAACCGACACAGTTCCCAGAGCTTTAGAAAAACTCATTATGCAAATGAAGATACTGATGATAGACGGTAACGTTTCACAGGATGCTATTTCTTATTATATCAGTAAGCACCAAGTTAAGTGCCAAGACAGCCCCATTGTCCCATGATTTATCATGTAAAATTTAGAAGTTGAATGCACAACAAAAGTCCACTAAGTTTGCATTTAATTCACAAGAAGACAGTTTCAAAAATGGCTCTTAAAATACCTTTACATTTCAAATGGGCTTTCCCCCCCTTCCCCTCCCTCAAGAGGACTGCTTTAGGACGGACTAGCTACGAGGAAGATCCTTCAGAAGGAGGACTTCCACGTCCTCGGGGAATCCTCTCTGCAATCCGCCAGTTTCGGCCGACTGCCACGGCCCCGTGGAGAGCATGGTGCCCTGTCCTACCACCCAGGCAAGCTGCAGGGGAGGACGGGTGGAGGAGGAAAATACCCTGGTGTCTTCCAGCTGCTGCTCAGCACCTCACCTGATGAGACCTTTAAAATGTGCCGCCCCCTCACCAAGCCTGAACTCGGGAGCCATTGATGCCCCCGCAGAGCCACTGCCTGAAATCGGCTGGGCCGTTCGCGCTACCGGCTCCTCTGGCCTGCACTGAGGTTACCAGAAATGCCATCGGGACACCAGGGCGGCCAGGGACCCCTCCCTTTCCCTACACAACACTGACGACGGGCAGCAGGGCAGCACGGAGCTGACTCCACTCGCCCGGGGCCATGGAGGCAATCGCCCCTCTTGCGGCGAGCGTCAGGCAGCTAACGGGCCAAGCTGCCTTTGGCAGCTATTTTGGCAGAAACCAGCCAGAAGAAGGGTGAGGAAACGGTCCAAAAAAGCAAGGCAGCAGAGAAGAGGACCCCATACCTTCTCATTCGGAACGGAATTACAGAATACCCTCCTCAAAGACTATCTGGTAACAGGCTCCTTGCGGAAGTCCCAGGCTGCAGAAACAACCCCACCAGGGAACAGAGGCGCCATTTTCCTTCAGCAACTTCTTCCTCGAAGCTGGTAAGAGTCAAACCTTGTCATCTGTATCCTGGTTTCACAGCGAGACTCACCCTATTTCAAGCAATCAGATTTGAATACTGACGGCCTTAAAACAAACTATAATTTATTTCTGGCTTTCTCAGTTTTCAGGAACAGCATCGACAGCCCCTGCAGCTGTCAGCGGGGGCACACGCCATGCTCTGCCTCTTGTTTCCCCTTATTCTCAAGTACAACTGAAAGGTTGCTTTCTCTAGCACACCTCTCAGAGCGGACCAGGATGTTCTTAATACGGTACTTTCATCAGTAACCAGTTGGAAGAACTCAATTTTAGAAACAGAATTCGTGTGCAAAGCGTGCAACAAGAAATACAGTTTACATTTGGTCATAGTGTCCTATCTTAGTTATGCTACCATGACTCACGCTGATTAGTATACTTACATACACGCACACGCACACGCACACACACGTACACACACATAGATATTTATTTATATACACGCTCACACAATAAGAAAATGTCTAAGTCTGACAATATTTCCTCCTCTTTTAGTGAAGACGGGAGTTTGGCATCTCAGGCTCTGAATCTGCTTAAACCTGGGATACAGGAATGCGACACACTTCAAGTATACATCAACTGCACAGTGATAACATCGCACATTGAGTCTGACACATGCTGTCTTCAGTGGTCCAGCACCAGCACGTGGCTTAAAACCAGTTGCCCGTTAAAGGAGCCAGTATCCGGGACCTTCGATTTTCAGTGTTCGTATTCACGCAACACCCAAGGGCAGGGCGATAGTCTGTACAACCATAAACGTCCTTCTGTATAAACGCAGTGGTATTTTAAAAGTCTGAACCAGTGCATTCCTCTCTTACATTCCTCCTCTATTCCTTTGTTGCTGTTACTCTCGTATGCATGTGAAAGTAAAAGGTAGTGGGGAAATAATTTTAGTAGAAGAACACAAAGCCTCTCCCCTAAGTCCACAGAAGACCACTAAAAGTGTAAAATTTCCAAAATAGCTCATAGGAATTCTTCAAATACAGTAACTGTTTTCAATGGGGTTTACATATCACGTTTCACATTATTTCCACGGAAGTCTACCTTATCACTTTGTTTAATCAGACAAATATCAATAACACATAATAAAACAGCATACAGTTCACGGGACACGACACGTTTTACAAAACCTCTAGAACTCAGCACTGCCGCTTTTGGAAAAAATCAAAAACTCCTACTACTTACGGACATGAAATACATTTCACATTGAAATGAACAGCATGATTACAAGACTTTTTTTTCTTATTTGATGGTATTGGTTTAGGATGCATTAGTTTTCTATTAGGTTTCACAATTTTTCTTCACACCCCCGAAAGGAACCGCTGCTAACCTGGTATTTCCTCTGTGCTCTTTTAGGAAACTGATCATCATTCAGTAAACACTTTTTAAGAAAAAAACTTTTGAAAATTTAGCTTGAATCCCTAATTGTAAAACCTGAAAAAGTGGCTGATGGTAATGCTCTTAACACAATCATTGCTCAGCTTACAATGACAGACCAAAAAAATATTACAGGAGGGTACAAACACGTTAAGCCATGGGTTTGGTTTTCTCTGTTGTTGATTTTTTTTTTTTTTAATATATTATTTTTTCAAACTAACTCCTTTTTCTCACAATGCTGAGAAGTCTCTGCCTTACAACGCTTCAGCAGTCGTGTCTGTGGAGACAGACATGGTAACTTTGGCAATCTTAACTGTGCTCTTAATGCAGCTCTCGGCAGCCCTGTGCACGTTCCCCGCGTTGTTGGCGTGTTTGTGCTGGCAGTCAGACTCCATGCTGTTATCGAGGGGCTGCGCGGTTCCTTCGCAGGTGGGGAACATGCTGCGGAAGGCGTGTCGCAAGTCCTTGCTCCTCAGAGCGTAGATGATGGGATTCACTGTCGAATTCAGCAAACAGAGCATGCTACAGAAGGCAAAGACAGTCTTGATGAGCTTGTTCATTTTCCCAAAGACATCGTACACCATGATGGCGAGGAGAGGGCCCCAGCATATGATTAAAACGACTAGGATAAGGACCAAGGTTTTGGCTAACCTGATGTCCATACGAGTTTGGTCAGGCCTAGTGATCTGTACCTTACCATCCTCCGTAGACTGAATGATTATGCTTTTCTGAGTGCCCCGCTGAATCATGCGAACAGCGTGGCTGTGAGCCTTCCACAGTATGTACATGTAGGCATAGACAATGAACAGCAAGAGGACGCTGGTGACCCCGATCCAGAACATCAGGTACGTCTCATCGATGAGAGGGAATATGTCCGAACAAACAGAGTTGAGCTTTTTGCAGTTCCAGCCGAGCAGAGGAAGAACGGCTATTACAATAGCGATGGTCCACATCACACAAAACGCTACGACAGCCTTTGGTCGGGTAACAATCCTTTTGTAGGCTAGTGGCCTGTGTATAGATATGTATCGGTCTATTGCCGTGAGGAAAAGGCTACCTACGGAGGCGGTGAAGGAGGCTGTAACTCCACCCAGTTTGAACAAGAAGACATTGGGGCTGTCCTTCCGGTGGAAAACATGGAAATCCACAAAACTGTAGACAAAAATCACACTGCCCAGGAGGTCGGCCACAGCCAGGCTGCCGATGAAATGGTAGGAGGGTCTACACCGGAGGCTTCGGGAGTGGAGGATGACGCACAGGACGAGGAGGTTCTCTAGGACCGTGAAGGTACCCAGGGTGAGCGACAGCACGGCGATGGCCAGCTGCTGGCTAGGGTTCAGGATCATAAAGCACTCCATATCCATGAAGTTCTCCCCACACTGTATGTTCTCCTCATTATCCTTAAACGTGGACAGGGACTTGTTGTAGAACTCTGTGATGTTGACCTGATCTGAGGGAATAATGCTCAACAGGGGATCATCTCCTGCAGTCATTTTTTCTTGGAAAGGATCACCCCTGAAGGAAGAGAGAGGAAACTTCTGGGGGTAGTATCCCAGCTTGGATGCCATGTCGCCCTTCATGTCTTCGTACTGGATATCGTTGGAACCCACGTAAAGGAGATCTGTTGTGATTGTTCGGAAAGTTGTATCTGCGAGGCCATCTAGGATTGACTTCATAACCCCAGTCCTGTTGGTTTCAGAGAGACTTGGGGGAGGGAAAAATGCATCGGAGGAAATCCTAGAAGGGGAAAAGATCAGACTTCATTAAGATAAACAGGGAGACAAACTCCACAAACAACTTAGTTGAACTGTGTCAAACAAAATCAACCTTTCTCTTGTATTCAGTGCAGGTCTAGCCTTTGCCACCTGTGGGAATCAGGGTGAGTTGAGCACTTAAGAGAGAAATCACCTGGATTTCCCTAAAACTGAATTACACTACGAAGTGATACGAAAGCCAGAGGCACAGGGAATTGAGTATTCCATAGGAAAGTAATTTTCATTTCTCATCAAAGCCTTCCGAGCCGCTCCACCAGAAAGATATTTTTCTCTAGATCTGAACTTGGCTTCTGATTGCAAAGTACCATGCAGACCAATATTCCTTGGTCTTGCTTCATTTAGATAATACCAGGTGCCACTGTAGGAGCAACATTAAACTGAATCATCACCCTCATTGCTCTTCTTTCAAAAGGCACCGAGCGTTTTGAAAACCTGACAAAAGAGAGGGAATGGGGAAAGAGCCATGCACTCTAAGTTTCACAGTTCACCCAGTATGTCTGTATATTCACATTATCCTGTTAGATATCTGAGGTCTACTAACATCTGAATTTGTTATTGCAAATTCATTAGCACGGTGTTTCATCTACAAATATGGGAATCTGGATGCAGCTTCATTACTCTATTCCTTTCTTCTGCTAAGAAAACCAAGGCAACTGGGATATTTGGCCACTATGGGAGAGGTGCGTTGTTATCCACCCCTATCCACAGTTTCAGGAAAGCTGACCAGCACTGCTAAATCAGTGAGTGCATCGGTGACGCATTCTGCATAGTCCAGAAGCCTCAATCAGGGCAGTTCATGCTTGCCTAGAAAAACACAGCACTAAGTTTGGGTCAGAGTGCAGCTCTGTCCCCTCAGAAATGGGGAGCCCAGCAGCGCTCCCCTGGTAGCCAGTGGTCTCTGAGTCCCGTCATGCCTTTGCTTGTGGATGGTGATTAATTGCAGGGTGTAGCTCCTGGTCATGGTACCCTTGGGAGAGCACCCTCATCAGCATCTGAGCACCTTACACGCATCAACATGTAAAACAGGTCTTACAGCTCTTCTTACGCTGTGCTCCTTTATATCACTTCGCCCATATAACACGCCTTGAACATGCACTGAACATCTGCTTTAGGGCCCCTTTGCACTGCCAGAGTGGCGGAGAGTGGTCTGAATGTAAATAAGAGCCAAAATCATTGTTTGGTTTGCTACAGTTATTCTGCATCTGCTACGGGACATCTAGATGACTACCACAGCAACAGGAGCCAAACCAAGCTTTTTCATGCTTTTAAATGGAGGAAATTGTTTGTGACACCCAAGAAACCCCAGATGCTTGTACTGACTTGACCTGTTCACTTTGCACAACTGACAATAAATGGCCAGAAAAGCCACGAGAGATTATCTGCCAAAATCTGGAGTACTGATCACCTCAACTCCTGAAGAGGAGACTTGCGCAGTAGGTACCACAGCTCAGTTTTCCCATGAAAACTAAAAGAAAGAAGAAAAGGATTCCTCCCTACAATACCAATACTTAAAACCAGAAGAAATCATGAGCATTTCCAAACGCAGCAGAAATCATTTGGCTGATGAGATATTTACACTTACACATGGCACCTGAACACCCAAGACTTCTTCCAGAGTTCAAAGTTTTCCATTTGATTCAGCAGGTCTGGACATTGAGTGACAAAGGAAATCTATGAACATAGACCTCCAGAAGACACTGCAACTCCAGTGCTGCAACCACGGAGTATAAACAACCCTTTAGGTCTAAGACACGGCACAGACACTTGCTGTGTCAGCTTTTGCAACCTTGCTCAGCAAATAATAACATAATTATTAGACAGACAATCTTAAAATATATTAATGAATTTAATTTTGAGAGTTTGAGCAGCGAGGGAAGGAAATGTCACTGAAGAACACATTAAAAATGAACAGTAATAATCTAGTAAGTCAGGTACTTTTCTTCCAGAAGGTGCTTTACAGCTATTCCTAGTAGAATTTGCAGATGTTACATGTTGCAAAGATGACCCTGCTGACAATTGACAAATCTGTTTTGGGTGAAGTCTTGCAACTTTAAACTTGGCAATATAACACCAGTTTAAAGCCAGAAGTGAAGAACGTGTTATTCATTTGAAAAACTACCACCAAAAATTTAAATAAATCAAGTAGTTCTATAAACACGGAAAGATGGCTTTGGTATTCTCTGTTATTCCAGCTTATTGCTGACAGAAGAAAGACAACCATTTTAATGATTAAAGCCACAGCCTCATGTTGAGAAGATTATGTTTGAGTAAAGCTTCAAAAATTGTATGCAACTGAGCACTTCTGCTAGACAGACAAACAAATTGTTATGAGGTAGCTAGTCGCTGCTGGAGTCGTGTTAAGTATAGACTTCCTCAGAATAAGGTGCAAGCCACTGTGCAACCTCTACCTTTGTTTGAAATACAAATGAAAGAACATGAATTCCTGCATGCTCTTTTGAAGGTGGCAGTGAGTTATGTGACAATATCACTATGCATGCATATGCTATGCTAACAACATGGTTAATGGGATCAGGAGAAGCAAGTCTTACTCTGAATTTCAATGATTTTTTTTCCCTCTGTATTTTTACATTGAGATTATTACAGTAATTTCCACCTTATTGTCTCTGCAAAGAGAGTTTTCTTTGAGAGTACTTGGGAGTTCATTAGTGGTGTAGTTTAGGCTTTGGGGGATGCAGCTGACATTAATTTTGTTTTTGTTTGCTGCTGGGAATATCATAATTGGAAATTTCTAGCAGTATGTGTGCATGCACCTATTCAAGTAGCAGTTGATTTTTATTAAAGTTGCAGTAAAACAGCCATTTGCCTGATCTGGAATTGCACTTTACTGGAATTTCGTTAATTTTAATTTAGATACTAGCGTGCCCCAGCATAAGCTACAATACTGAAATCTGATGAAGCGATCAGTGAGGTTTTCCGTGACTGCCTAGTGAAAACAAGACTGGACCTTTGGCACTGAGGTTATCAGAAGAGTCCATGACACAGTCTGAGGTGTTGCATGATTTGACATTGACCAAAAAGCTGATGGCAGAAGCAGTGGTCTAGTTTGGTCAGGAGGACATGCCAGTGGCACATAAATTTTAGCTCTGAGCTCTTCTGTCTGAACCTGGAGCGGGTGAGGAGGCACTGCCCACGAGAACGGGACACCCCTCTCCACATGGCCACACTGCTCTTTGCAGTTGGCTTCAACGCAACCCAAACCCATATTGCCCGAGACCCATTAAGATCTCTACATGAAATATTCTAGGTCTTCTCACAGCCTGACTGGTGAACAAGGGTCCCCTGCACAGACCCCTCCTCTCTGGACGGGGCTGGGGTGATGGCTCTGTGCCACAGCAAGGTCCCCTCGTGGGCAGGGTGGCAGTGAGGGAGAACCTCCCTGTTCTTCCAAGGGAGAGCCTCCCTCCCGGGCTGAATGCCACTCTTCCAACAGAGCCTTTGAGTCTCCAAAGCTCCCAGCTTCATCCCTTCCTAAAATGAACTCTACTACCTCAATCATTTTAAAATGGCTTTAAAAAGAACCGAAACATTGATTAAGGATGAGGAGGAGCCCACACTGATGCCGGCACTCAAAATTTTTGGTGTACTTCCATAACTGCATGCAGCAATTCACAACAAGTAATGAATTATGATTATGGATAAGGATGAAACAATAGATAAAAATTTTAAGCATCTTTTATCTTGAAGACCAAAACCAGAAAACCCATGGCTGAACAACATTTTAGACTTTAATCCCATCAACCGGTGGCTGTTGATGGGCACTGCCAGACCAGCTGTGCAAAGGGACTGCCACTAGATGGAGTGGCTTTTACAAACGGCTTAGCTATCTGCAGAGACCTGGATTTAACTTCCCCTAGCCCTTTCTTCCCAGCCTGCTTCACCGGGGGTCAAACATATGAGGTGTTAAACATCAGCTGAAGGTTGAAGACACAATTTTGAAAGGCCTTGCCCTCAAAGCAAAAAGAATTAGTGGAGTTGAGGGGGCAAGTCTTACTACTGCCCTCCACTGTGTGGCTACACATAGCCTTAAAAGAAGCTTGGATGCTATCAGAACATAAAGACCCCTTAGCTAAAATATAAAATAGATAATGCATAAAAGGCTGGTAACAACAGGGAGAATTATACCTCCCCGAGCTGGTCCACAGGACCAGTTCACTCAGGGAACAAGAACGTGACTTCATTAAAATGCTACTACCTATCTTCTCCTGCTGTTCTGGGGGAGAGGGAGGGCTGGAAAGTTTTTATAGTTATCTGAAAAAAGGGCTGAATTTATTAAAATTTTCAAACCAGGATGATTGATAGAGCAATTTTAATCGCCTGAATAGAAACAGTGAATATTTGCATTCTTCCTCGGAAAGTAATTACAAGCAATACAATGATGCTACTGATAACTGCGAAAATGTTGACGTGGCAAGAAAAGGAATCAAAAACAAGAAAGGGAAATGCACAATCAAACCTTCCTAGCTTCTATTTTAGAAAATATTTTGATCTCCATGTCTATACATTTCTTCTATGACACCCACAGCTAATTAAGAACAGGCTAAAGGACAAGTAGGTATAATTGAAACATAGTTTTTGAATGCACAAAAGTATGTAAATGCCTTTTCCTTGCTAACAAGTTGTAAGGCTTGTTAAGTCCTTCAGAGGGTTTTATCTTCCAATAAGTTTGCATAGCGCCCAGTACACTGGACTGCTACCAAACAGGGTCCACAAAGTACTGCCGCAGGAGAAACAGCAGTAATTTATACTTGTGTGTAGTCAGCTGAAAAAGTGTGAGAGAAATGAGATCTACCATAGTAACTGCTGGCCTCCAGGAATTAGAACTGTCCTATGAAATGAAAATTTATACGGCTAATAATTACCTTATCCCATATGGCGATGAACAATACTGCTTCGAGGACAGAAAAAGGTTTCTAAGCTTTGGAGAAAGAAATATGCAGTCTGAGAAATGGCACTTTAAGACTCAGTAACACCGAGCAAGGAAAAAAAAAACCATCTTGATGAGAAAGTGAAAGCAACATTACCCCTACCCTATTTACTGTTTTACTTCTCCATCTCCAACACTGTGCTACTCCTAGGCTATAAACGGCAAATACGCTGTCACTCCTAATTCAGGAAAACTTGTGTTCACTTCAGTGGGAATTTTCCCCGCGTGAGGGATTGGGAAGGAGCACTGAAGCTAGGAGAGAAGCAAATGAGGGATGCTATCTTCTAGTTACAGCAAGGCACTACCAGCTAGGGGTAAACTAGGGCATGCATACTGAACCAAATCTTGTTCTTATTTAACATGATGATATCTTTGGCAAGTTGAACCTTAATTAGCAAGAAACCACAGCTACATGGTTACTTATGTTAATGAACATACCGTTTGCACGCTGGCAGGATAGAGGCTGGATTGTTCTAATTTGGGGGCAAACTGCCCCTACGTGACACCACCCAGCATCCAGCTGCTGACAATCTGAACAACAAAAACAAAACAGTGGGGGAAACACAGCGTTAATCAGTGACCAACAATGTTTTTAAAAGAAATAACATCATTTCTTCCCGCCAAAGTTTTCCTGGTGAGATGTATGCACCAGTTTTAGCACAGGTGACTTGCAGGCACAGAGAAAAGAGGCAGTGTCGTATCTCTCAAACAGCCAGGGCTTACGCATGATCCTCTAGAGGTTCAAAAGCAAGGTTGAAGTCCTGCTCCGTTTGGTGCAGGTGAAGGAACCCGAATTTTGCTCTCCTGCCAGCTGGATGAGCGTGCTGGCAGCCCCTCCATTCTGCTGCCCATCTCTAAACTGCTCGAGTTCTTCCACGTTGGATCAAGAGTTAAACATCCAGAAATAAAGGCGCTAACTGATATTCCCGCAGGCAGGGCGCACCCCTGGGATGTAAGAGGCTTAGCTTGAAGCCCTTTCTCTGAATTAAGCAAACCAAGGATGTGTCTCCCACATCCCACCCAACTGCAGCGGGAAGAGCAGGGACAGCTGCCCCATCTGCCTGTGAAAAACCCCCAAAGCTCCTGAGTTCACTCAAAACCCCTCGGCTTGTGAAATACAACCCCTTCCACACACATTTCCTACCAAGTCGGAGACAAGATGAAGTACTGAAGTCACAAACCAGCAAAGGGACCATCAGGGTCACATTCATGGGAAACTACAGCTACCTGGCCTGTCCGGCTTTTGAGAGAAGGGGCTGGCTTTCTTAAAACAACCAAAAGACGGTATGAACATGGGATTTTAACAGCTTTTACAGTTTATTTTATACATCTTAATTATTTCATTTAAAGACATATTTTTGGGAAAGAATGAAGAGGTTTGTTGAAGTATGAAAGGCTCAGGTGAAAGGGAAATGGTGAAGCAAGAAGTGACCTGGTACTGGCTTAAAATCAACTCCAGTTTAAGGAGCCATTTCCCAATAAAGCAGAATGAACAGGTAATACAAAAAGTTTGATACAATGCTATGGTATTTACATTTTAAAGAAAATGGAAGGGAACTCATTAAGCTGGTCAATTTTGAACTCTCAAACTTTGTCTTTTTCTTTTCAAGGGTTTATCTTGGATTTCAATATTCCAACAAAAATTGCTTCATTTCCTGCCTCTTTTCCAGCCATTCTCTAATGCCAAAAGGTGCAGACACTTATTACTGCTGAGCAGAATTGACATAAATGTTAAATGGAGACAGAGAAGCCCAGCCAGGTGGAAAAGAGATGGGGGCTGAACACTCAATCTCCTGGAAGTATCTAGAAGAGATAGCAGCTTAGCACACAACGTGTAGTTGAAGGGAGAGAAGTCATTTGAAAGAGCAGAGCAGGACATGAAAGACCCAGGCTCCACTGGATGCCAAATGCTAAAGGTTCCCAGAAGAATGTAACATCTAGAGGATGAAACTGAGGGAAAACCACATTTATTAGTTAAAAAAAAAAAAGAAAAAGACATAACCACTCCAAGAAAACAGCTTCCATGTAACGGCTACAGCAGAACAAAAAAGGTCAAGAATTTGTTGCAGCAGAAAATATTAGTGAACTTTATTAAAAGATTAAGGATTAGAGACAGAAAGGTAGCAAAAACATCAGGCTCCAGGGAGAACTTTCACAAACTGCACGGAGCGCATGCCTGCCCCCTCCTCCCCCCGCCAACAAACTGTGGCCGGAACAAGTTTTAATCAAAGACTTTATGAGACAGCAAGGAGATGCTGAGAGCAAAGGTAATGTGGGTTAAATGATTGGTATGAAGGGGATTGAGAGGACAGAGAAGAGATAACTGCTGTCCTCACCCAGGGAACAGGATGTGCCCAGGTGAGATGGGAGCAAACCGGGGAAGACCCAAGTGGAAGGAGCCCCTGGGAGGCAGGGGATGCAGATTTTAGGGAAAGAGAAGAATTCCCTTTGCGATCACCTTGGGGAAAGCAGATGAGGCGAAGGAGAAAACTCACGAGCGAAAACCTCTGTCCTCCTCTGAGCTATGCGAACTTCAGAGACACCTGCGTAAACTGCAGGATACAGCTAGTGGGATTTTCTGATCTCACCGTAAAGAAAGAACAGACCCACTGTTCTGCAGGCGATGACTTGCTCTTTTGAAAGTCCATTTCTGATCTGTATTCAAACGGCAAAGGAAGACGCAAAGGGCTCCGAGAAAGCCATCCTTGGTAAGGTCACAGAAAAAGACAGCGCTGTCCGCACTGACACATGGGACCGAGCTCGGGACACTCGGGAGAGGTCAGCTGAGCAAATCTGGCCAGGGACATTAATAAAAATCCAACTGCTTCAGGAAAATGAAGTACAGCATATAGGATCTCGGAGGTGGAAAGGAAGAGAGAGCACTCAAATGGAGCCACTGAGTGACCCATACAGCAGATAAACACGCCGAAAGGGGAAAAGGGAAGAGGGATTTACAGACGATGACAGGGATTTAGTGCACAGAAGGTCACCAACACGTTGCAAAGCAACATCCCTTCTGCCTCATTCCTCAGGAGTCTACTTCTCCTGAAAATTGTGATTAGGCCACCAAGTATTGGCACTGCTAGGATAGAAAGGCTAGTTAAAAATGCAATGTCCCACACCATCAGCATTAGCGAAGGATGAAAATATGCACTCCAATTAAAAAATGTAAAACATTCTTTCATTTCTGGAGCTGTCTGGCCTTTCATAAAATTTAAATAAGCTCAGATAACTCTCTTCATAGCTACATTCAGAATATAATGATATTCAAATATACTGCCTTCACACACACAAACAACTTGTGAAATTATTTGCCAGCATATTAAGCCACTACACCAGATTGCTTGGCAATGGTGCATGTCTTCGAAATATGCAGATGCTTTTCTTTTTTAAAAAGAGGAGAGAGGGAGAGAAGAGGAGAAGTGAGAAAGAATTACAGTAGAATCTGATATCCAAGTAGCCAGAACAACCAATTGCAGAGAGACTCCAACCAATATTACATCAGATTTGGAGAAATAGTTAAAAGATACTGGGGGATGAGTTATGACTTCTTATTTCTGTGTATATGTGTACACATATAGATATTTATATGCATAAACCTACAGACAGACATACACAAACACATACACATGCGTAGAGGAACAACTATGCAAAGTCTCACAAATGTTGCAATAGTGTTTGTCATGTGTAAACTCAAATTCCCAGTGCCGGTGCAGACAAGCTAGAAGTGTAGGTACAAAAAATACAGGCAAGATGACTGCTGTGTATCTTTCTGAATTCCTTATACACAGCCTTCCTGGGGAAAAGCAAGAATCTAAAACGAGTACATCTGTCACTGAGATCCTGTAAAAATTATTTTGCCTGTATATATACATATAGGCACCTATATACACCCTCCAAACCTATGCCACCTATTTTTCCAGGTACATGCGTAGGCTGGACTCCAGTACTGCATTGCTTAAAACAGAAGCAGAAGTGACCAAAACCAGTGATTTCTGGGAGCTTGTTTCATAATATTCACCACAACGGGACAGTGGGAGCCCCCAAAGCCCCTGAGCACAAACTTTGAAAGGTTTCCTAAAATGCAGAAAAAAATGAAAATTACTCCAGTGAGGGCTGAAAGGGAACTGAGAGTATTCCCTACGGAACTGCTCCTGCTCAGTACTTTTTAGTGAGTAAACACACCTTTCTTAAGAATATACAACTGACATAAAACAAGTCACACAGGATGAGGTACTATTTGATGTCATTTAGCCTGGATCTACACAAACAAGACATCTGAAACGTATAAAACATCCAGTTTCACCAACAGTCCAGTCGAGGTATAAGACACAGTAGTGAAATATCTATCTTATCTGTAATTAATTTGGATGTGGGTAGCTTCATCAAAAAGGGATGTTCCTAATGAAGAGAGAGAGGCAGAACCGGGCTTGGTGTGTGCATCACCATAATGCCCCTGCATGAGGCACAAATGGCAGAATAAAATGTGCTCCAACCTTATGTTGCAAACCCAACCATTTTTCATGGGCAACAATGGCACCTTCGGGAAAAAGGGAAAAAAAAAAAGTTCTTTCTAACGAGAAATTGATTTATAAGTCATTATAACCATTTCAAAAGGACAGGTCGTGGCTGGTTTCAGCGATCATTAACAAAGCCACGCACTTTCAAAGAGCCTGAATTCTGGTGGGAGGGGGTGTGTGTGTAATTCTTATCCCACCGACAGCAATCAGATGTGCACTTTCTGCAGCAGTACAGTGTCAGTGTAGAAATGGAGATGTAAAGAGCAGTACTGAGAAGACAGGTTGTCACATTTTTAACTTTGCATTAATAACAAATGCTGTTGCTGTCTATTCTGGCACATTTGCAAGCTTGCTTTTAAGTACGAGGGGCTGGCATGCATTTCCACTATAGATAGGAAAACAAGAGCAGCCTTGTTATGATTAAAAGGGTCTATTTCCCTGTGCCTTCTGTCTTCTGTGTCCATCTGCACAGCTGCTTTGAACTTGGCCAAATCCCAGTGTTAGGGTCGCCTGCAGTACATATTTTAAATCAGCAGCAGACTGTGTGAATTTGCTGCTAGAGAAGAGAAAAATCTCCAAATTCTCACTTAAACGGTCAATGAGTGGTTTTGTAGAGTGTTCATCATTTTACACAGCCTAAACTATTTGGGAAATTGCAGCGAAACATATCTAAAATCATTTACCGTCAGGAGACTCGGATAAAGCCAATATAGACAACCGCAAAGAAATGAAGAGCAATCACTGTTGAGAAAAATTAAATCTGCGGATGCCTAGGTAGCCGGTGGCATGACCAGAGAGAGGTCACAAAGTTTGCATTGGAGAAGTTACAGTAATTTCTCTTAAAATGAGCAGAAGTAGAGAAACTACGTGAGTGGAAGGCAGTGCGGGAGACCTGCAGAACCAGGAATGGCAATGTATTTGCAAAATTATTAATTACTAAGTGAATATATAGGTTTGGGTTCTCTCTTGCCTCTTAATCTCCTTACCTACCTCTGATCAACAGAAAGGAAAGCCATCCCATCTCTCCCTCTCTAGCGCGTAACACATTCAGCACCAAAATTCCCAGTGGGATGACAGTCCGCAAGCATTTTGGGACAGCCACATTAAAGGCTGAAAGTCAGAAATGACTTAAAAAAAAAAAAGTTATTTCATTTCTAAACTTCTGTTGCCCAATCAGAAACCCGTGAAAAGAGAAAGGGAAAGAAAGGCTTGCATTGGCTAAGATCTGCCATTCCTTCAGCAGAGCATGAAAGCCCTTAATGGGGTCCTTCATGCAACTGAGCCAACACAATTCACTAAAGAACAACAGCCAGGATCAAAGGCACCCACCAGCTCATCCTCACGATGCTATAACCTGCTTCCAGCTTCACCTTGAGTTTCGTAGGTATTTTGATTTGATTACTGTGGGTTTAGGTGTCACCGAATGGTCGATGAGGTAAATTCATGGCAAATAGTCGATTTCTTTTCCTAGCCAACTTCCGCCCCCCCCCAGCAATAGATGCCTGCTGGCTCAATCAAACAATTATTGCTTTGACCAATCCTGCTTTAAAATGTTTTTATTCAAATGGTTCTGCCACTCATTCCAAAGACCAACAGATAATAAAGCAAAGCTGTTCCTGGTTGCTACAAAACTAATTTTAACCTCAAGCAAATCAGGAATTACACATTCATCTTCTAAACTGTTTAAAGATGTTACGTTCATTTCTTTTACAGCTGATTTAATAAACTCTGCATGCAAAATAAATATTCCTACTATAGTCACAGGTTTTTTTTCCTTTCTTGAAAAGGGAAAACCTGCACTGGCAGTTGATACGAAGTGTAATGCAAAAAGAATTAAGCACACAAAGTAATTTTTGCAATGTTGCACATTTTGTTATTAAATATCATATTAAATACCACTCTGATCCTTCGCATGATCTTGGTACATGTGAACAGCAATGCCACCCCCAGCAGAGAATGCTATATTCCTTTAAGAAAAGGTGAACAATAACAATGAAAACAAGATGATACATCTAAGGAAAAAAAAAGAAAAGAACCATTACTGCACCTTTGACAGGTTAAAAAAGCCACACTACATTTAAAAAAAACCCCAACTTGTAGATACTCAAGAAAGAGTATTTTGCTACCTGGGTCTATGTTATATATGTCCCTTTATCTTCTGAAAGAAGAAAACATACGCCGAAACTGTTAATATGATCATTTGCTGCCACACAGAAAATAACACTGATGATCATTTTAGAGAAAGAAGGAAAACTACGGACTTCATCTTCTGACACCATTTTACTTAATCAAAGTGAAATCACAGTAACGAGCTCTCTCCCACCAAAGGCTTGGTACATACCTCATCCAGGGGTGTTCTCAATGGAGATCTGCAGACGTCTTTGAGACAAAAAGATGCCCATTTAAAATAAGCCCATCTGGTTACTCAGAATTATTTCTCAACAGCTGAAGATTTCACATGACAAACACTGCGTGAAGTTTAAAAAGCTCACTCTTTTTTCTGCTGCTCCCCCTCCCCCCTCCTCAAGACCTCCGAATTTCAGACAAAAACAAACGAACCAACCCAACACCTACTGGGATATTCTGAAGATGCTGGATGCCTAAGTGACATCTTTCAACGGAACATCGCTGCGCACAAAATCACGAACCGCCTTTTATTTCGGGCACAGCCTCAACGGGGTTGAGTTTTGGGGAGGAAAAGCGCTACGGGAAAACCGGGCGGAGTGCCACCCGCTGCACCGTCACCGGTGGGTCGGGACGAGAGGAGAAAACCCCCCCAAACCCCCCCCCACGGGTGTCGGAGAAGGTCCTGCGGGGACCTGGGCGGCTGCCGGCTCCGCGCACAGAAGAATGAAGAGACGCGTGTTCACCGTAACGCCACCAGCCTCCCGCACCCCCGCCCGCTGCCGGGCTCCCCCCACCCCCGTCCTCCGCCCCGGGGATGGCGGCAGCAAAACACGCACCTCGGGGCC
>VYZM01012242.1:178939-231040 GCA_013398915.1 Dromas ardeola | reverse complement strand
CGCCGTCCCGCCGGGGGCTGAGGCGGGCGGCCCCGGCTTCCCGCCGGCGTGGCGTGGGGAGAGCGGGAACAAGGCCCGCACTCGCCCCGGGGCCTCGGGGTTGGTACCCTCGGGGGCCGGCTGGGTCGGCCGCCGTTGGGACTTAGGCCATGGCGGCGCTGGCGGGGCATCCCCTCAGGGCCGAGCCCTGGCCCCGTGCCAGCGTTTCCTGTGAAACGCCAGAGTTTTGCCATCTTGGAGTCCTGCCTTGGGTATTTTGGGGCTTATGCGACAGCCGTCATGGCGGCCCTCGGAAGTGCTGGGGAATCCCTCCCTCGTCTCTGAGGGGCCAAGTGGCTCCAAAGGCGGGTGGGCAACAGGCAAGACCGGGAATCTGGGCTTTATTCAACAGCCAGTTCCTAGAGGCTGTTGATATCCAGCTGGCTTTGCTTCCGCGCGCTTCTGCCTCTGCAGTGTCATAAATATGTATTTGCCTTCACATGTATTAATACCGAAACATAATAAATATTTATCATTTGACATAGTGTCTAAAGACATTAACTGGTCCATCTACCACATCTACCCGTGGAGGAGGAATACGTCGTATTCCTGGTTTCCCAGGAAAAAAAAAAGCACTCATCTCTTCACGAATGAGGGTTAAAGATTTTGGATTTGGATTTGGATTTTTTAGGGGTGCCCAACTTGAGATGTGCCTGCGAGCTGATAGTGAGTCTTCCTCATGAAGGTTTCTCCAGCTGGGCCCCTGAGGCCTGAAGTGTCCAAAATCTCAGGGCTCCATCCAGGGAAGGGCATCTGCCGAGGATCACAGACCCGTTCTCACAATCCAGAGTTTTCCTTGCATCTAGTCCCACAGCGAGCCTGCAAGATCATAATTGCTGCCTATATTTTTTCGACCGCTGGCTCTCTCTGATGGTAATCGTTAAATTAACAAGAAAGGAGATGATTTCAAACGGCATTCCTGTGAGAAAAGTGGAAAAGAAAAAAAGGCTAACTCATTTGTGCCCAGCTCGGGTTTCTGATATTAGTCAGTCTGTCTGTTTGGTCATTCGGAAGTGGTGGTGTGTAAAAAGAACTTTATTTAACACTGCAGTAGATCAGAACAGATTTCTCTTTGGCTGTGCGTTTCAGAAAGTACTGCCTTCTCCTCCTCAGTGGACTAAGAATTTTCATTTCATTCTCCGCAAAAGTTGGGTACTTTTGCTTTTAATGTCAACCTACCAGGTTAAGCTTCTCTTCCACATTCATGGAGGGACACATCCCCTCGGCAATGGCAAGTCACGTCCAGTGGACATCGCCAGGCTAAAATCAGCCCACAGAGAGAATTTAAGGGCACATGTTGCTGCTCATCCCACCTCCACATTCATGGCTTGCCAAAGATCCCCATCCTGAACTGGGAGTCACTCCAATCTCAGGATAATCCTTCTTTCTTGTCACTTCTAAACTCGGATGGTAGAGAGGGAAATTGCAGTGTTGAGCATGTCGCCATGCCCACACACTAAGGGTTTTGGGTCTTTTTCCCCCTAAAATCCCCCACAGTTGCTACTGCCAGTTCAGCCCACGCGCATAGCGGTTGCACAGGAGGCAAGACGTATGGATAGACAGAGGTGATTCAAGCACCAGGTTCTCAACCTTCTTGACGGTGGGGCGTCCTGTGACCCCCTTGTGCCTTGCACACCCCAGCCACTTTTCCAGTATCTTGCTTTTGATTTAGCAAGTTGGCAAAGGGAAGGTTGCTGCGATCCTGTGACACCTGTTCCTAGTGGAGCTGGTTGGAAAACCTCGTAAAGAACAGCTTTCCACTGGAAAATGCAACCCTGTCAAAACCGAAACGCTTTGCAAACTTGTGTCGGTTGCACTGAAAATGTCATTTAAAAAAGAGTAAGTGGTGGAGGGATGTTCCAACAGTGTGGGAACATCTCGTTTTGACATTTCCAAGTTAAATGTTTCAATTTCTTCCTTCAAAATGAGTTTTGGTTTCAAAATATTTCATTTTATATTATATATTACAAAATAATACAAAATTTGAAAAGCTGAATCTCAGATTTCCATCAATTGAAATCAATGTTCTCCACAACTTTCTCGAGGTAAATAATTCAGCTATTCTGATTTGGAGCAAAATTTTAAACCCCAAATACCTAGGGAAACTGGAATATCTGAATTTTGGTGGGCTCTCAACCACATGGTGTCATTCCAGAACACATCGATGGCTTCCTTTTTTTAAAAAGTATGATTACAAAATGCTTAAAATAGTGAAGGACTAGCTGCAGTCTTGTCTTTACTTGCACTTTAAGCCTTGCTGCCACCGGAGAAGAAAACCATTCAATAACAAAGATGAGGCCTGAGGGAAAAGATGGGGGTGGACATAGACCCTGAAAGTAGAAGATCTTGCTTTTCTTTTCGTTGCTCACAGTTAAGATATTTCAAAGCATCAGTCGGGTATCTGCTGGCCGCCCCCAGTACAATTGCAAATGGAATTTCCTTCAGTTATCCTTTCAGGAAGAAGGGGAAAAGGGGTAACAGATGAGATAACCCAGCTGATTCTATGCTTTTTCTAAATCACAAATCCCACCAATTCTTTGCCCTCTCAGATTTTTTTTTTCCCAGATACTTGTATTTCACATTTTTATGAAAAGTAAACTTTGTCTGTCACTTATGAATGTTGTATTCCATCCCTGAAGCACTTTATTTATCTATTTAGGTTGATCAGAGGTACCTAATGAGTGAGCTTGATGATTTACTTAGCAAAAACCCAGGGAATCATCAGGTTAGGTGCTTCAGTCATCTCAGAACTTGCTTTGCTTGCTTTCTGGAGTTCCGTGGCTGCTTTCACGATTTCCCCATCTTTTCAAGAGTATTTCCTGCTCCTGCCACATATTATAGGCTTGGAGGTTTTGCTCATTTTTATCCCTTCACCCATAGGTAGCTACAACTATCAACCAAGACATAAATGATCTCCCAAGAGACACTTGGAAGTACACTGGCTTCTAACACTCTCATCCTGTGTCCTGTCCACAGGTAAATGGGTTTTCTCAAGATTTATGTGGCAGTTTATTAAATCTTTTTCAAATGAGAAACAAGATTTGGTCTTATGTCCATTCCTAATTTAGAAGACTGTCTGCTTGTCTCAAAGGCTCATCTTTATCTGTCCAATTTAGGAGACACTGCTGCTAGGATAGAAGTGAGCACCATGGGGGCACACGAGCCTTTCCACCATTTCACAGTCAAAAAAAGCTCTGGAAAAAGTTGAAGAGGGTCTTCACCATGAATACAGTTCTGCTCTGGCGTATCTTGAGGGCCGTGACAGAAACGCCTTTGGACAAGGGTAAGGTTGAAAAACAAGATCTTAAACCTTGACCCTTCCCTGCACTGGCTTTCTCTTCCTAAACCACAGAGCCCAAGAACCTGATGTGTTCAGGTGCTGCTGCAGCAGACATAAGGACAAGCGTTCTTAAGGCAACATGATTTTTTCAGCTTTTCTACGTTTTCTCTGCAAGCTATCAAACAAGCAAGGTTGGGTTGGGACCCACCAAGTCCTGGTTCTGCCCACCCGTTCTTATGTGATGTTGGCCTCTTTTTTTCAGTTGTGTTGAACACCCACAACTTCCACTGAGTCCAGCAAGAGCTCCGGGAGCTCAGCACCTCAGGACGTCCTGCCGTTCATCTTCCTGTGCTGGTTCTCCCCAGCTGTAAAATGAAGATAATAGTGTCTCCTGTCTTTCATCACTCTCAGGCTTTTCTATTTAAACTATAAGGTCATCAAAGTGAGAACTGTCTCTTACTAGTAGTTTGTGAGCAGCTATCACAACAAAGTCGTAATCCTGGCTGTGACCTGCAGGCACTAACACATTGCAAATAATAACAGTAAAAACCCAATCAGAAATGTTATTGTCCAGGAGTAGCTTTACTGCCATCCAGCAAATAAAAAAAAAAAAATCACAAAAGAGCCCAGGGAATGACAGAACCCATGAAAGTGAGTGGGTTACCCAGGGACTTTGCTAATTATCCAGCTCCGTATTTAGTCAAATGTTAGTCTCTTGTGAAAGGGTTGAGCTGCCAGCAGGCAGTCACTGTTCCTGTCACTGGTGAGGCATGGCAGTGTCCTTGTCACGGGCTGTCCCTGCAGCCCGCTTCAGCCTGTCGCTCAGGTGGCACAGTGGTAGCCCTGTCCCTACCCCAGCCTGACCTTGGCTTTTCCACTCCACCAGCCACCAGGAGTGGGAGATGTGCTGCTGGCTTTTGTCACGCAGACGGCCACCAGCTAGGAACAGGCCGAGACCACCAACTCATCTCACGCAGGAAAACGAACCGTCTCTCATATGGTAATGACTTTGTGTCACTGCTGCCCCTGAACCAAATTAAAACCAGTGGTGCAGGCATTCAAGCCTCTCTATCCCATCATTAACTATCCCCTGAAGCTATCCAGTTCCCCAAATATTATTCTCTTCAGCTTCTTGCTTTGTCCTTTTAAATTGGAGTTGAGCAATGATGAACCAATTTAGCCACTGTTCTATGTAATTTAGGTTATGAACTCAAGGAATTAAGAAGAGGAGAGAGACACCTAACACAGTTAAGAATGCATACGTTTTTAAAAAATTCTCAGTTTACTACTGAGGGGTGTTAGTAGCCATACCAGGCAGAGTGCATTTGAGCTTCATCTTCTGCTATATTGATTTTTTTGTGATGTTTTGCTTGTTCTGTTGTGGGTGGCACTGCAGGGTACTAACAAGGTTTTTTCTTTTGCTCTGATGGCAGCGATACTGTGCTGTATCACGTTCGTTCCACCAACTCCTGATAAAGCTGAGAGAAAAGAAGGAGAGCCAGAAGACTGGTGAGGACTCACTGTGGAGAAGCCTCTGTTTTAAAACAAAGGCTTCCCCACATTCAGAGGCGGGGAGTTGCTTATCTGACATCTGTTGCCTGTCGCACATTTGTTGATGCCCGGGGAAGGACCTTTAGAAATGTTCCTTTGGGCTGAGGTCCACCGTCCCCTCCTCCTTCCTTTCTCATTCTCTATCTGATGCACAAGTCTCGCCCCGGCACACTGGGAGCTGCTGTGTGTTCAGTGTGAAGCCATGACATGGTGCTCCCGTTTGGAGAAGCGCCTTCTGGCTTCAGCGACTCTAATTGGCTCTGTGCTTTGAACCATTCGGCACTCTGTGCTCTGCTCAGTGTGGCTTGGTATTGACTCACCCTTCATCACAAGTCTCCGGAGCAAATGGCAGCCATCTCATGAGCTTAAAGATTGCAATTTTGGAGTCTCTTTTTCTGCAGAGTTTGAGTCTGTGGCTGCAGCTCTAGGTAAGGGTTCATGAGCTGCTCTGTTAATGGTGCATGCAGCTTTGAGCACCCGCTATGGCCTTTTTGTGTGTTCCTTCAGAGCTAAAAGCTGGCTGAGGCACATGAGTTTCTTTTCTCTCCACTATCTGAAAATTAAAAAATGCTGGTCCAGGTGGAAAAAGGAGGTTGTCGGGGAGGAGAGTGAGTGTACTGTGTTATAGGCCTCTTTGACCTTGGGGATGCTGCTTTTGAACCTTTTTTTTTATATTTTGCTAACACAAAGGAAACCACTGCTGCTCCTAAGTGATCTTTCAATGCACAGAAACACCCTCATTAGGTTTTTTTTTCACCTTCTCACCTTCTTTCATTAAACCATACTCTTTACAGTCCCAGTTGAACAGCAGGGAACATTATGAGCTGACTGAAAAGCATTTTCCTTTGTTAAACTGTTTTTTCATCATCGAGCAATAGAGCAGTAATGAGGACACAGATCATCTTTTCATTATAAATATGCATAGCAAAGTATATAAAAAAAAAAGTGGGTTCCTAAAATAAATAAATAAACAAATCAACTGTGTGGTGAAGGGAAGGAATTGAGAAAAACAAGATGACAAATCTTTTTCCTGGTGCTCTACCTTTGCTAGTGTACAGAGGCATCAAAGTCAGGAAAGTCTCCAAGTGATGTTGGGTGCTTTGAATGTTGCATTTAATGGAAATAGGCATAGGATTGTATCTGCAACTTGTGTGTGATGCAAATCGATACCATTCATCAGTATGGCAAAAGAAACCAACAAATAAACAAACAAAACCCAACTAAAAACACAGCCTAAGATGACTCTAAAATAGATTGGCTCTTTCATGGAAATATACAGATTTGTTTTCTCGGTTGACTTTTGTTCGCATTTTCCTTGTTCCTGCTAGATATGAAAACAACCCATCGCGTCAGTTTTTAAATAGGGACGGTATATATTAGTCTGTGCAGCATGCGTGTTCAGTTCCAGAAAAGAGAAACAATTATGAGTTTGGATGAGAACTACACATTTTCTAGCTCAAGTTCGTTCGGAGATGTAGCTGTGCGGAGGAGGCACTGTTTCTGTGTATGTGTTTGTACAGCGCTTAATAAAATGAGGCCATTTTGGAGGGTGAGGGAAAGAGCTCGGCTGCTATCATAATGACTATAAAACCCAGCTATGATAAAACGCACTGAAGCAACAGTGCGTAAGTGCTATCCCAGGGAAAGGTGCACCGCTGCAGAAGGAAAAGGGACTTGGTAGTTCATAATCTGCTCTCCTCATCCATCCCCACAGGATACAGAGGACTGCAGTGGGTCTTTTCTCTGTCGTAGCACACTCTGCTCGGTGCACTGATGCAGCCATGCTCCTGAGTAGCCTGGAGTGTGCGTGATTAAGGCTCTCCTTGGCCTCCGTTCCCTCTCCAGGCTGGGTCTTCCCATCAGTTTGCCCGTCTCGGGGAAGCATAGCAAGTCTGGAGAACCCCCAGGAGAAACATGTAGTGACTCCAAAGGAGGAAGAAATACCAACTTCCTTCTCTTCTTTTGTGCCAGCCCTCAGGCTGTATGACAGTCTGGTCCTCAAGAGACAGTCTGGCTACTTCTTTTGCCTCAACCAGGTTATCTATGCCTCTTCCACAATTACTACAATTATTGTGGCTACATTTGCTCATATGGTCAAAGACTGCTAATGCTATCCCTTCCTGCCCCACAAATTATTTATTATATTGTCATATAGTACTTAGCATAAAATGTACACTTGCGTGCTCATTTTCATTTAATAAAACACTTCGGTCACAAAAGCACTGTCAGCTCAGGTTTTGTTATTTTGGAATATTCACCTTTCATCTTGTGGCACCTGTGTGACTGAGGGGTCACCTGGCGTTTTCAACTCTGTAGAGGGTGTATGTGTTTGTGCTTTACAACTGCAGGTTTAAGCAACAGAACCCAAACCACAAAGCTGAAGCCCACTCAACATTTTCTCTACTAGGGTAAGGGGGAACTGGATGCTGACGGTTGATCACTTCACAGCCCCTTCACACTGTCCTTGGATCCACCGGAAAATAAATCCACCTTAATGGCAGTGAGGTTCTGGACACAGATCAGCCTGGGATCAGCCCGGGATCAGCCCATGCAACTCACCTTGCAGCATTAACTTAAGTAAGAGAACATGACAAACAGCCGGTGGGACAGGGGTTCTTCAGAGGACGCCCTCCTGTGGTTGTGTTTTGGCATGACCCCATCTTGAAGCCCTCTTGAGGAGAGTTAGATTTTCTCGCACCATTTTGCAGTTGTGAAGGGCTTTTTGGCTTCCGCAATCAATTCACTTTATGAAGAGAACACTAAAAAAATTAAGGGCCAGAAGACGTGTTTTATCTCAAGGAAAATCAACAACATGACATCTCCCTGAGAGAGCACTTGTCTTGGAAGCATCCTTTATGGTTGGCTAGGGAAAGCTGACTTCCAAACTCCAACCTGGGGAGGAGACTCAGAAATAAAATGTGCGCTTTTCATAGCTACTTCCCTACAATATTTGGATTCACGGCTCATATTGCAGCATATTTAAGGACTAGAAGATGGACTAGATTATTTTATTATCTACGTTCCAATGTCCTTTTCCTATTTCTGAGGCCCAAGTTTATCTTCAGCTCATCTGTGTTGGCTCTGGCTCAAAGGGTCATATAACCAGCTGAGTCAATAGCAGAGCTTTTAGCACCAGCATCAGGAGCCATCTTGGGCAAATGGAATTGCGGATAAATTCTTCAATTTCCCCACTCCCTCAGTCATTTATAAAAGCTATTTTTATTAAAACCTGCTTGGGTACTTCTGCTGCTGCAGCTGGGAGGCCATGTGATGAGCATTTTCTATTAAACCATAGAAGAAAGAGGCAGAAGTGCTTTGTTTACTTCAGTGTTGGCTTTCCTTTGTTTCTGCAAGGCTTATTTTCTTTAGGGTGACCAAGAATACTGGAATGCGGCAGAAAAGCCCTGACAGATGCTGCAGCAGCAGAATTTCTCTGTTCAAAAAGTATTTTTATGTGTAAAGGTGTAAGACACGTTTAGCCTGTTTGTCAGGAAATTGTTATTTGGTTAACTCTTTTTAAGAGCAACATAGAGAGACCACCTATTTTAGACCATCGGGTTATTTAGGAGGCTGGCCTGCTGGACCACACTTGTCTATTGTACCGAGTAAGAAATGAAATAGTATGGAAGGTGTACTGTTCTGTCACCACAAACTAGGGATGTTTTCTCTCATTAACAGTTGTAGTTAAATTATTCAAGACAGAAGAGTGACAAAAGACATAAAGCTCGCCCATGTATTTACATTGTCTAAAATAATTTATGAAAGGGTCTTAGCCTGCATACTTGCCCAAGTCAGTTTTCTGCTGGATTCAGTGCAATAGGATGACCTTAAAAGAGGAATTTCTGTAGCAAGGATCGCAGAATCAAATTCTGTTGTGCCTGATTTTTGTCCTTTATGCAAGTCTGTGTAACCTGTGCCTCCCACTTGCTTTGTACTCTTCCCCCAACACACACACCTTCACCCCTTTGGAACGGGTATTACTATGGAAACAATTGTGTCCTTGCTATTGTTAAGGGCAGCTGAGTGACATCCAGAAATCCCATATACTCGCAGAAAATTGTAATAGTAAATCATCTGACCAGCTATTCTTAGCCATTTTCTTTCTCATGTAAGAGAAGGATGATATATAAAGAGAGATTATATGAAGGAGCTTTTTTTCGCTTGTAGAAATTTATGACCGCTCAGCTGAAGCATAAGAGTAAAAGTAAAAAAACTAAAGCATTTCATGAGCAGCAAAACTAATGAAGCCTAGTTCCCTATGGATTTGTATCCCGTGGTTGGATTCTCTGATGACTAATACAGTGCGGCCAGTCTGATCACCTCTTTTCTTTTTAGCTGGGGCATTCAGAGTGCCTTTGTGCCATGTGGATCTGCAGGTATCTAATTACAATTGAGTTCAAATTGCAGCTTTTTGTCAATGAGGGTACTGACAATGATCCATCTCATCTACCCCCACACAGGTTTTCATTAAACTTGAAGAAATCTAACATCTGAGATTGCTGTACTTCCATCATACTAGGTTGAAACAAACTATCAAGTTCAGAAAGTATTACTGGCGAACAGACAGACACAAACACATTGAATATGTGATCTTGTGAACCTCTTTGCCTTCGGAAATCAGCCTAAAATTTTGCTTGAATTCTGGTTCCTTGTAAAAATGTTTCTGTGCCCAGGTTCTTCAGGTTAGCAGGTGGATAATCCTCTATTTCCTAAAAGATGACGTAAAGACTTTTCAGTCGTTTGTAACAAATGATTAAAAAAGGCAGAGTTGCAGCAAGGGAAATTCCCATTAAATATTTTCTTTTCACAGTGAAGGTGGTGCAGCTGCAGAGCAGGCTGCCCAGAGAGCGTGTAGAGTCTCTGTCTTTGGAGATACTTGAAAGTTGTCTGGGGAAAGCCCTGAGGTACCTTCTGGGAGTTAAACTGCTTTGAATGGGGGACTGGACCAGATGACCTCCAGACATCCCTTCCGATCTCGAGTTTCTGTGCTTCTGTATTACTTATTACTTTAGATTTCATTTCTGTAGGTCTCTGTTACCCAGGACGAACCACAGTCAAGGTCAAATTCTTCAGGAACATGATGTTCTGTTAAACAATGTGGGCATGCTGGCATGAACAAACCCTCCATGGAAAAGTGCAGATTTTTACTGTCTGTGACAAATTTCAGTATTTTCTGTATATTAGTTTCCTCATCAGTTCATTTTAGCTGTGTGTAAAGTCACTGTGAAGCTTCATATTATATAAAAAGCTCCAGCTTTTGCCACCTCCCTCTCCGATAAACTGGAGGATGCAATGAAGGCAGCAAGACTACTGGAGTCAGTGTTTCTTGCTGATAACAGATACTTTGTAAATTCACTACTTTTCTTGCATAATTTTGGATAGTATGCTCTGGAAAACTTGGCTGAAGTGGGAGAAAAAGGGAAGTATTATTTTTATATATATATAAACACTTTTTGTAATGTGATTGCCTGTCCCAAGTGCAATCATTCTGTCCGTTGAGCTGGCAGCGTTCAGAAGCAGATGAAAGTCTTTACAGACCTCATGACTCCAAATGTTCCAAAGCCCCATATTGGGAATATATGGACGCAGAAACACAAAAAAAAATACATACAAGCCCATCATAAATATTTTTTCTTACTGTTTTTCCTTTCTATTGACGTTAGTGCAGTGAGAGATAGTGAAATAGTACATTAGTAATGAGCCAAATGGCCGCAATAAAACATGCCCAGTGACAAATCTTTTCACCAGAAATCCAACTTTGCTTAGCTTAAACCTTTTCACCAACTCCTACAGCACTGTTACTAAAATAATTGGATGTTTTGTTATTTGTGGCTTTCCTTGTGATAGCACATGGGGGGCCATGACGAGGTTGGGGAGAGCACATGGGAAAGAAACAGCCCCTGTAACGAGGGGTTTAGGAGCTCAGACCAGAGGCAACAGGTGGGTAAAACAACCAGCCAGAGGCAGCGCAAGGTATCAATGGGGCGATTATGAATGGGGTGACAAGCAGCTGTCACAGCACACCAGCTGCCCAACCACCGACATCTCACATTGAAGAGAGGAAAGAAAGAAACCAAGCCACCAATATCTGACCCCTCTCCCTGAGCCTCACTTACAAAGACGAGTCTAATTGGAGCTGGTATGTCACTGCTTTTTGATTACTTGCGTCCTTTTTCACGTCTACCCGCTTCCCAGTGGATGTTTTACCCTCATTTGTCTGTCATCTCTTGTCTTTAGGCTGCGCTGTTCCACGTGAAAAGCGTGAAACAAAACTTCCCTGACCTCATCAGGAAGAAAGGGGAGATTTTAGATATTGGGAGGTGGAGGATGGGACATGACGCGTTAAGGGCAGGAATAGAGTAGTAATATGTTTCTGTAGTACATCCTGGAACTATGTGAGCATTTGCAGAGGTGAGGTTGATAAAAGTCTTGTGGACCTGAGGGGGAAGGAAGGGAGAAGAGTAGAGTACCCTTATTTGTGTACTGAGGCACTGCTGTGCATCAGAAGGGGAAGTCATTGTGGTCTGGTCCCTCAGTAGAGGCTGAAGCCTACATGCATCCTTTAGGGTCATCACAGCAGCAAACTTGCTCATCGGTATGATGTACTCCACAATCACACACTAGGAGTTGCGGCCACCTCCATATTAAGACATCTAAACGTAAGTGACTACTTGTAGGTGCCTGCGTGTGGGGTGTCTGAGCTCCCATGGTAGTCTGTGAAGACCCAGTCAATACAGTCAAGAGATCATGGCAAGTGACTCGGGTGACACACTACTGAACATACATAATGACACACCTCAGGTGCAAGCCAGTCCTCTTTAGAGCATCCCATTTTGCCTACAGCCACCCTTTCAGAAGTGCACGGATCTTCTGTAGGTCCTGATCATACCTGCTGCTCCAGGGTAGACATCTCAGTTATCCAGGCACTTTAGATGCACCTAGTTTTGGAAATCCGGTCAAGCTCTAGGTTTATAAGTTGGAGCTAATTGAATTACTCTGCAAATTCCATTGGCTGCACTGACTACCTCTTTTCTGACTTACCCTGGGGGCTTGGACAGCTATGGTTAACACCTAAAAACCTGCACGTGCATACTAAAATGTAGGTGTCTTTTAGAGTTGATTCCACTTTGGCCTCTCTTGTAGCGAGACTCTAGAAAACAACAGATAAAAGTCATAGCAGTTACTGCAACGACGCAGCTGTTAGTTGAGAAACAACTTAAATTAGCACATGTAGGGCTTTGTGCCGCCGCAGTAAATCAGCTTCCAGTACCTGAGCTAACATGTTTAAACCTGTCTGATATCTTCATGCTGCATTGCTGCCTGCAGTGGAAGTGCACTTGAAGATTGCTGGTCCTTAGGCCACTGTTGGTGTTGAACCACCTTCTCAGGGATCATGAGGTTGCTGCATTGTGCAGGAGAAGTGAAGGTTAACTTGGTGATGTAACCTTGTGGTTTTTTAACTGGTGCTGAAACTATCAAATGCATAAGTCAGGATTCAAAACAGAATGTCCTGTATTTTTCCTGCAGTTTCTCTTGGGGAGAAGGAAAGGGGAAAAAATAAAAAGGAAACGTGCCAAATTAGTGGTGTTAGCAACCACTCGACCAGCACTGCTACTAGCATGGAATGTGTCCCCAGCCAGAGGCTGATACCAGCGTTAAGATTAGCTTCAAGCTTAAACTAGCTTCAAAAATACATGCAAAAGGAGAGAAGATGAGCATTTGGTGATTCTGTACCAGAGGAGGGGTTAGTTCAGACCTGAAAAGTTGGGGGAAGGTAGAAACCTAGGTCTTTAATGTTGTGCTTTTTCATAAGACTTATGGTTCTCGTGCTTTTTCTTGTGACAGAAGTAAGGTAGCAAATCCTTCAACACTGCTTGTAGATTAATGAAGGACAAGCCTACGCCTGCAAAGGAGTGTGTTATGAGGCTGCCCATACTAATACTTGCACCGGATCCAGAAGCAATATGGTATACCAATAAAGCATGAAGCCAGATCTCGGCACTTGTGGGCTTTGATAGGCACAATGGTGCACAGTGTGGCTATTTTGTGGTTTTGACCCCAGCTAGTGTCTTTGCTGCATAGGAAGAACTTCAGCATGTCAAGGGAGATGATTCTCCCCCTCTGCTCTGCTCTCGTGAGACCCCACCTGGAGTACTGCGTCCACCTTTGGAGTCCTCAGCACAAGAAGGACATGAACCTGTTGGAGCAGGTCCAGAGGAGGGCCACGAAGATGATCACAGGGCTGGAGCACCCCTCCCATGAAGAAAGTCTGAGAGAGTTGGGACTGTTCAACCTGGAGAAGAGAAGACTCTGGGGAGACCTTATAGCAGCTTTCTAGTATCTGAAGGGGGCCTACAAGAAAGCTGGAGAGGGACTTTTTACAAGGGCATGTAGTGATAGGATGAGGGGTAGCGGCTTCAAACTGGAAGAGGGTAGATTTAGGTTAGATATCAGGAAGAAATTTTTCACTAAGAGCATGGTGAGGCACTGGAACAGGTTGCCCAGAGAAGCTGTGGATGCCCCATCCCTGGAAGTGTTCAAAGCCAGGCTGGATGGGGCTTTGAGCAACCTGGTCTAGTGGGAGGTGTCCCTGCCTGTGGCAGGGGGGTTGGAGCTAGATGATCTTTAAGATCCCTTCCAACCTAAACCATTCTATGATTCTATGATCTTCATCATTAATTATGAAGGAGTCTCTGCTGTGGGCTCCAATGTAGACATAGCCAAAACTCCTCCATGTGAATAATAACCAATCTGTGGCACACATACTGACCAGCAGCCATATATCATGTTTTCTTGGTGTATCTCAAAGTGCATACCCAACACACAATCAATCACACAGGCACACGAGTAAATGTGGCTCAGAAGAGGGAAGAGTAGTTATTGCAGGCTAGAAGGGCGTTTGCAAATGACTTGCAAATGTCAGACAGTCTTTATTTGCATTAACTAATTTTCAAATCAGAAAGAAATGGAGTTTTGATTGGTTAAATTAAACAAGACCTGGGAAGGGAATAAGAAAAAGGAGAAGCATTAGAAAAATGTAATTGCACACTACAAAATCTATGAACATTATGTAAGGATTTACAAATCAGCCTTGAATTACTGGGTAGTGGTGACAAGCATTTTGAATTGTTTTGCTGAAACCATCATAGAGCTTGAAAATAATTTAAGAAGGATAAAGGTGGTCTCAAAAATGATGTTAGAAACACACCCTCATACTTCAGTTTATAAGGAGCCTCTTAAAAATAATCCCCCATCCTTATTATTATTTGAAGTAGAAGGAAAGAGAAGGAAATATCTCTTAGAATTCAGGCGGGTGAAATTACAAGCAGAACTTTACAGTTTGAAGACCAGGCCCTCAAAATGTCTGTCTTAGCAACTGAACTCTCATCAAAACTCCTACCATCCGCTGAAGGAGGTTTGGCTGATGGAAAAAAAATCCACCCAACTCTGAGGAATATGTTTTGTAGTTAAAGGTCCAGATTACCTTCAGATTGTCTGAAATAGATGCAGTCTCAGAAATTACACTCTCTTGTTAAGCCATGGCTCTTTCACTTTGAAACACAGGCTCTTTGTATTCAGTTCATAGCTTTTCTTTGGCTGCTTCCTCCATTCTCCTTTTGTACATACCGCATTGAAATCTCCCTTCTTGTAACTGGATGTAATCCCAGTCCCAGTTCGTAATAACAGCGGTCACTGGTGGTGAGCAGTTTTCCAGGGGGAATCCATTATCTGAGGCATTTATAATTGGGCTGGATAAAACAGTCAAAAATGTATAGGAGGCAGAGGGAACAATTCTGCAGTGCCGAGGGTTGGGCTGGATGACCGAAGGGGTCTTTTCTTTCTTGGATTTCTATGCCGATCATGGAAGCACACAGCCTAATGAGCCAGATATTCAAACATCTTCAGGCAGACCATTTTGGCCAGGAAGAATGTATATTGGATGCTCAACTTGATGCATCTGAAAGAAAATCAATAGTTTTCCAAAGGCCACAATAGGACAGAAATAGTGCTGGCAGTTCTGGATAGTTCTCTGCGAAAATTTGTACCATCAGTTATATAAGCAACCAAGTATTTTTTGCTTCAAAGGCTGTAGTGAGCAATTTTAGTTACTCTTCCCTTCAGATCTTAGTCTTGCTGTCTTTATATGGATGTCATTAGCATATCAGCACTCCAAAGTATTTTTTTTTTTTTTTAAGTCACATGGTTACCCACCCAGTGGATTGCACTATGAATTCCCTGTATTACAGAATGTCAAAAGACCCCCAGTATTGGAAACGATCATCGCGTGTATATGGGCAATGAGGAACAATCTGTTTGATCACCCATATCTGACTTCATACAGCATGAAATATCCTGGTTGAAGAGCAATATCGGGAAAAATTCTGCCCTGTCTGCAGGGAGACGTGATGATAAGATGTTAGTACAGGAGGGGATGTTTCAAAGTGGGATAACGAGGAAATGCTCCTCTGGGGACCATGCCCAGGAGGTCTGCAAGTGGGTACTGTTGGGGTTGGGTTTCAGCAGGACCAGCTCAGCCATGGGGCTGATCCCCTGCCGTGTGATCCTGCACATGCCAACTCATCTTAATAAGAGGAGAGGAGACCCCTCACCCATTGTCCCTGTAAACTCACCCGTAGCTCAGTAACATTTAGGACTTTCTTCAGAGGCAGCTATGCTGATGCCATGGGGATGCGAGTGATGTGACTACAAAACTGGCTACGTACCTGCAGAGGTGCTGCACCGCTATGTTATCTCACAGGGGTAGCAGGGAGATGACAGACCAGCTCTGTTGCAGGTTTGGGTGTTGATCCCACAGGATGGCACAGTTAAGCCCGTCAAAAATTCTCCAGGAGAAAACTTACTTAATGGAAAATAATGATTTGCTGAAATTGAAACATTGAAAGGATCTTGTTGATGTCCACAAATTTCCATTTTTAAAAGGTCCTTAAAATTAGGCATTTTTCTTAAAATTAGACATTTTGGTAAGATTTTTTTAAAAATATTTGATTGTCTATTTCACAAACTACCTTTTATTTCAAAATGTTATATATTTTATATTAATAAATTAATATGTTTTGATCACTTATTTTGTACTCATTACAATGCCAACTGCTAAATCAGTTACCAAACCAATTATCTATTACAAATGACCAGTTTGCTCTGGTACCAATGAGAAAACCAAATATGAATTACCAAACCAATTAGAATACCAATTAAAAATTTCCATTGTAATTACCATTCACTAGTAAGAATTACCCCAATGGCCATTTGGAATAGCAATTGCCAATTAAAATACCAATTACCAAAGCAAATACCAGTTACAGTAACACTTACCAATTAGAATACTAATGAATTATTGCATTACCATATCAGATGTTGTTTATAATTAAAATAATTATTATGCTCTATTCATATATAAAAATTAAATTACAAAATAGAAAAAGCCTTCCAAATCAAAACAGAAGCAAAACCTTTCAGCTGATGGCAATTATATTTCCTCACAAAAGTCTGCACTATGGGAAGTTTAAACCCGGGGGCTTTTTATGCCAAAGATGAATGAAAAATGTTGGAATTCCCCATAGAATGGAAATTTGAGGTTACCATTTGTAGCAGCAAACTCCCGACCCGTTGGAAAGCCCACCTGCTCCTAGATGTTACGGCATCAGACCTTGGCCTTCCTAGTCTTGAATCCCTGGGGCAGGAACCAGGGCTACTTGCTCATGCTCCATGGCAGATCTGGACAGTTGGGTCACAGCTGTCACAGCTGTCACTGTCCATGTGTGGCACAGAGGTGGGTGTCTTCTCAGCACGAGCAACCTGCAGAGGAACGCTCCTCCTTTAGAAAAACAGCTGAGAAAGACACTGCTGCTCACTGGCTCTGCTTTTCTCTACCAAGACGGGGCTGCAGACCCAGGGTTAGGCCAGATTTAGCTGGCTGGATGCCAGGTGCCCACCAAAGCTGCTCTATCACTGCCCTTCTCAGCTGGACAGAGGAGAGAAATATAATGAAAGGCTTGGGGGTCAAGATAAGGACAGGGAGATCTCTCAGCGTCAGCGGCAAAACAGACTCAACTTGGGGAAAATTAATTTAATTTATTAGCAATCAAATCAGAGTAGGGTAATGAGAAATAAAACCGAAATCTTAAAAACACCTTCCCCCAACCCCTCCCTTCTTCCTGGGCTCAACTTCACTCCAGATTTTCTCTGCCTCCTCCCCCAAAGCAGCGCAAGGGGATGGCAATGGGATTTGTGGTCAGTTCATCACATGTTGTCTCTGCCTCTCCTTCCTCCTCAGGAGGGGAAGGACTCCTCACACTCTTCCCCTGCTCCAGTGTGGGGTCCCTCTCACAGGAGACAGTCCTCCACGGACTTCTCCAACATGGGTCCTTCCCACAGGGTGCAGTCCTTCAGGATCAGACTGCTCCAGCGTGGGTCCCTCGTGGGGTCACAGGTCCTGCCAGCAAACCTGCTCCAACATGGGCTCCTCTCTCCATGGGGCTACGGGTCCTGCCAGGAGCCTGCTCCAGTGCGGGCTTCCTATGGGGTCACAGCCTCCTTTGGGCTCTGTCATGGGGCCCTTGACGGGCTCCAGGTGGTATCTGCTCCACTATGGACCTCCATGGGCTGCAGGGGACAGCCTGCCTCACCATGGTCTTCACCACAGGCTGCAGGGGAACCTCTGCCCTGGCACCTGGAGCACCTCCTTATCCCCCTTCTTTGCTGATCTTGGTGTCTGCAGAGTTGTTTCACATATTCTCACTCCTTTCTCTGGCTGCAGTTGCTGTTGCATTTTTTTGGGTCCCCCTTCTTAAATATGTTGTCATATTTAAGTCCCTGATGGACTCGGCCTTGGCCAGTGGTGGGTCCGTCTTGGAGCAGGCATTGACTCTATCAGACATGGGGGAAGCTTCTAGTGGTTTCTCACAGAAGCCACCCCTGTAGCCCACCTGCTACCAAAACTTTGCCATGCAAACCCAGTACTGTGTGTGTTTGAGTCCGGAAATCACCTGTTCCAGGAGAATTTTGTAGCCACTAGGATGTTAGGGAGATGAGGCAACGCTTTCAATGGTGCTGGTGGAGCAGCCTGGCCTAGGGCAGGGTGGCTTTGCGGGGAGGCACGGGTAGGGATGAAGGAGCTCCAGGGCTGAGCTGAGCTGATACTCCCAGCTTTGGACCTACGTGTGTTGAATGCCAGGTGTGTAAACCGGAGTAATGAAATCCTTTCCCCTCACAGGGCCCAGCCATGAGAACTCTCTGACCTGTAGCAATCCCTCACCCTGGCTGCTGTTTGGAAGAGCATCATTTCATCCACATCAAAACCTTTCCAGCACTCCTACTAACCATTTGACGGTGCAGAGAATAGCATAGAACTCCGTGTGCCTGTGCCCTGAGCCTGGTTCACTAGAGGAGACATAACCAATGCCGGTTTTTGGTTAAGCACCCTGTGGAGCTTGGGTTTAGCACTGCCATTTCTAGAATGGGCTTGAGGGACTCGATGCACGTAGACCTAAAACTGGTGGTTTCCTTCAGATGTCCATTTCTGACCAGTCTCACATCCAGCAGCAGCACTACAGGGCTGTGGCAGCTTCTCTGTTTTTGTGGGGACATAAAAGCTGAAGGACTGCCACAGCACACTATATAAATATATAACCTACTCCCCAAGCTGTATGAGATCCCAGCAGCACACAGACTATTGCTCACTACATAGAATCTGCGAGTCCATATGTTCAAATGATGATGCGTGATACATTATTCACCCTTGCAGTTACTTTATAATTACGTGTATTTGACTTGTTGGGGCATGTAACAGCTCCTAGGTACCAGTCAATGTGTTGAAGGCTTCTCTGAGAAATCCAAAATATTGCAAACTAGTGGTTTTTTAGGTAGCCAAGCTGCTCCTGTGGGATATTCAATGCAGAACATAAGCCCTGGCAAAAGTCTATGGGTGATCCAGTCTTAGGGGACTTCTTGGCAGATGCCAGAACTGACAATTAATAACCATCCATGGTGGATCTTCGGAAATTACAGACAAGTCTGACTCAGGGATTCAAGCATTTCAAAAGTACCCAAGGATAATGTCACTTTGCGTGAACAGAGATCACAGCGGGGTGTGTGTGGGAGGCGAGGGGGCGGTGTGGAAGGGAAGGGACCAATATGGTTACGGATTATGCTTGTGCCCTCTGGGTCCTCGGCTGCTCTGGAGAATGTTAAGGTCTTTGGCAGTGTTTTAGCACTCCTTGGGGGGGCAATGCGGCATCTCCTCCAGGCCCTGCTGTGGCCTCAATGCTGCCCTGAATGCTCAGAGTATCTCAGCAGAGCCCTTCAGTGCTTGGCACAGGCACCTTCTGGTGGCCCCTGCAGTGCTTGAACTTGGGGACTGCTCCAAGGTGAGGGTAGGCGATTTCTGGAGCCCTGTAGCACCTCTGTAAAAAAAGTGGGAAAGGGCAGGAGCAGAGCAGACACCCTCCTTCGAAGTGTCACAACATTGAGTAACTCCTGGAAGAAAAGTATCTGTGAAGGGAAATCTTTATTTGGATCAGGAGGGAATGTGTGACACAAAAAAAAAAAAAAGAAAAAAGAAAAAGAATTATAGATGTTCTACTGCAGTTCTGGCTTCCCAACAAGAACTTAATCTCTTTTCCAGACAGGGTTTAAATTATCTTTGTCTCTTTCCAAAAATGCAAGTGTTACTCTCTTTTTTCTCATTTCCTCCTGTAAAATCTGTTGTTTAAGACTAAATGCTGGGACTCCTGAAGTTCAGCAGAACTTTGATTTTCCCTGTGCAAGTTCTGTTTGCAGCCAGCAAGCCAGCAAAGGACTTCCCTGTAAGCATTTGATCAGGGAGAAACATACCATCGCTTTTTGCTCCCATAGTGACTTTCATCCAACACCCACAACTTAGAATAGTAAGCTGGCAATATTATCCACATCTTCATCATTAAAGACACAGATTAATTGTCTGGTCCAAACTCTCATTAAAGATTAAAATGTATCCCTATGCAGTATCTCTTCAACAGAGCCAAACGAGAACAGACTTCCCTGGACTCCTTAAATTGAGGGATGAATGATCATATTTTACCTTTGCAATATCAGAGCATGGTCAATTAATAGATTTGTTTGCAGTGCTCTATTATTTCCTCTCCAGGTTATGAAGAAGTGTATTCAGGAAATACAGAGCAGTTGGCCAGCTCAACGAAGTCATTCCACAGGATTTTTTGGTGCCTGTTGGTCTGCTTCCTCTCAGTTCTTTTAGAAATATTTGGCCAAGTGTAATGGGTTCATGCTGCTAATGGCCATTCTGGTCTACTCATTGTTACCACGTCTCTGAAAGATTGATCTTCTTTGTCATATTTGCAACGACAGTGCTGCCGAAATTCTTTCTGAGGTCTGTAATTAAGCATCTTTTTTCATCAGAGAACCAAAAAAACACCCCTTGCTCATCTCTTGTTTGGGGAAATATGGGATTGCCCTCTATATTTATAGACTTCCAGATGAGTTATCAGACTGAAGAGAAAATAGCTTGCTCTTGGAAGGACCATACACTGTGGGCTTACCAGCTTGCAACACAAGCATTCATTATACCATAGTGGCTTTGGAGGCAAAATTTAATTCAGCAACTTCATGAGACTTAATAAAACTGATAGGTGGTGGAGCCCTATTACTGTGCTATGAACAGGGCAAGGCTCAAGTCTGGAAAAGGATATGGGCAAATTCCGGTAACCCAGTACAGAAGTAAGAGCCTATAAACATGTGCTTGCTCCTGCAGATGCCTCAAATCTTTAGCTACATTTCTGACAGCTATGTTCTCTAGAATCCTTAAGCACCTGAGTACTTTATCACAGTTTAGCAGCTCAGCACTTAGCACATGCTTAATGCAGTGACATCCACAAATTATGTATTTTCTGGGTGGTCCAGATTGGAAAATGGATTCTTAGCACAAAGTGGGGATGGAGAAAACAGGGACATATTATTTGCCTCCTAGCAGTGTGGTGAAGGCACTCTCCCTCGCTGTGGCAAATACAGGTTCAGTTTCCTCTCCTGCCTGCAGAAGTTCAAATGCAGGTTTCCCCACCTTCCTGGAGACTACCCTGCTCTTGAATCTTGCCTGAAAAAAGAGCCTTTTGGAGCAAGGACTGACACCCACGTGTCGCCATGCTAGGAGAAAGTAGAATTTAACAAAGCTCATATCTGGTTCTGAAGAATGACCAGTTTTAAAGGAGGGAGTGGAGATGCAGAGAAAAGGCATTTTTGCTTGGGATCTCCACCATCCCAAGTCCTTGTCGTGAGGAGGCAGGAAGAAAGGAACCCCAAATGCATTCGGCTCTGTAAGCATCAGTTGGAAACCAGTGTTCTTGCAGTGTGCACGCATACAAGTCTTATGACGGCAGGGAAGTGGTGCCATCATGTTATACGCCCAGTGTCAGCATTTCATATGGGGTAACCTACACTGAGCTGTATGCCCAGCCCAGTGGCTCTTCTGGCTTTTATTCAGAGGTGCAGGGAACTCAGCACCTCAGCTCAGGCTCTGGGCTTCACCCCAAGGACCGGGCAGCTCAGCATCAGGATTCATAAATCACCTCCAGCCCTAAATCCTTGCTCTACCTCTAGCAGAGCACGCAGCCTTTAAATCAGCACCCAGGTTCATGCCTGCAAGGGGCTTTGGCTTGCAGAAGTCACAGCAGAAGAGAAACCGAACGTGGGGCTCAGCCATAATGCCTCTAGGGACTTGGCTGTCCCTTATGTTTCTCTCCCCTGCTCCTAGTGCCTGGTTGTCCTCCTGGATAACTAGTTCTGCCTCCCCAGCTACCCAGGGAGGATTTAACAAGCTGAACCTGGAGCAGCTGCGGGCAGGGTTTGAACCTGTGCTGAGAATATGGGTCAGCAGAAAAGCATGATTACACAAATGCTATTTAAGGCTTTTCACTAAAATATAAAGGCTGTGGAAGAAAGGCAGGGAATCTGCCGGGTCAAGCCGGGAGCTGTCTGTCCACCCATGGAATAAAAAAAAAATAAATCCGTTAATGTTTGCAGCCGGTGTCAGTAGCCGAAAGGCGAGATGCCAGGTTGGAGTGGTGTGTGTGGCCCAGTCCTGTGTGGGTCTGGGCACTTCCCGGGAGGTGACGAGAGCTGTCAGCGCCCCTGAGCTCCTGCAGCGCTTCACAGGCTTGGGTGTAGGGCG
Source organism: Dromas ardeola (assembly GCA_013398915.1). NCBI lineage: Eukaryota > Metazoa > Chordata > Aves > Charadriiformes > Dromadidae > Dromas > Dromas ardeola. Next base: position 208,991 of record VYZM01012242.1, on the reverse strand, counting down.
CCTGGTGCCATAAACTCCCACTGGTGGCAGCTGCAATTGAGGAGCTGCGAAGCGTAGGACTGACTGTGCCACACATCCGCCCCCTCGTTTCACCACTACCCACCAGGCACCCTGCACCCGAACCTGCGGAGCGCTGCGGGATCGCAGGCAGGAGCTCCGGGATCGGGCCCGGCGTCGGCAGGCTGCCGCTTCTCCCTCTGCCTGCCTTTGCCTTCGCGGCCGACGGCCTTTCAGAACAACAAATGCCACTAATTTTGTATTAATTTCTTACGGGGGCCCTGCCAAGGTCGACAGGCCTAAAATTTCACACATGTGTGCAACCCTAAAAACATTTAATTTGGTGTTGGTTTTTGGGTCTTTTTTCACATCTCTATTATTAAGGGGGAAAAAATACCGCGTTGCAAAAGGAGGGATGTAGCTGTATTAAAATCCCAGCTGGGTGAACCTCTCACAACAGATTCAGCAGATGCGGGCATGCTGATGGCAGGGTTTCGCATGCCAGCTGTGCCCTCTCCTGCCTCTCCGTGTCAGCTCTGTCACTGAGAGCTGGCACGGGACGCGGGGCCGTTAGGATCCTGTGTGTGGAGTTCCAGGGACTCGTCTCCAGGCGAGTTTCTGCTGGCTTGCCTTGGGTACCAGGAAGGAGAGGACGCCCCTACTATTGAGGCTTGTCGGCAGCATAACCCTGCTAACAGCAACCCCCCTGTGCTGAATTAACTCTTTGGCACCAAGCTGACGAGCTGGGGTTTTTTTATCTTCCTGCAGCCTTAGTCTCGCTGCATCCTTCATCCCGAAAGGGGATTCTTTCTCCTGCTGCCTCAGCACGCACTTAGAAAAACCCAGCCGGTTGAAGGAGGATCAAATTTTGGTCTTGTCAACCTTGAAAATGTTCCTTTAGCTTCTCACCGCCCACACGTGCTGCATGTATTCATACACATATGCAAATAAGCAAATATAGTCATATGCGAGTGCGTACACAGAGAAAGAATACAGTTGCACCTACATGGGTTTTGCGTAGTAAGCATAACATTAAAGTATAAAGGACCAGAAGGATGTATAAAACAAGAAAGTCTCTCGGATCAGTGCAGGAGGTTTAAGCCCACTAGCCTGCTTTTTGTCATCTTAATTCTGCAAATCTTGTCAGAAACTGTGCTGCCATCTCCATTCCTTTCTTTTTTTCCCCAAAAAGTCCTGCAGTTACCTGTGGGATGGACAGATAATTACAAATATTGACTGACTTTAAGGCAGAGAGCAATAAAACATTGCCTAGGGGATAAAAAGACCAGCTCCTCGAGTTGTCATACGTTGCCTGAAGGCAAAGAGCCATCAGAAAATACACAATCAAAAGGAACTATTTTTATCCAAAGACAATTTCATTTCCCGCTCTTATCCTCAGAGACAGTCACTGTTCATTGTTATTACCTGTAGGTCTGGTGTGCCCAAAGGCCCAGTGAGATCAGGGATACACTGTGAAAGGCACTGTACAAAATATAGTAATGCTGCTGATTTTCTTTTCTCCGAAGATTACCTCCTAGAGCAGACTCCAGGGATGAGGGCAAACCACAAGGTCTTACCCGCTGCCAGGAACATCCCGTGAGGAGGAGCGGAATAGCTGCATTTATCGAACGCTGTCCTCTCACTCCTCTCCCATGTGCGTGAAGAGTCCCTGAGGTTGCAAGTTTCCCTGAGGAAGAGGGGGGTCAGAGTTTTTTGGATCAGTCTCAGAAGGGGCAGCTCCATTGCTCCTGCCGCCACGGGTCTGTACTCCGATTCCAGGGTGAAGAGCGCGAGGGGAGCTGATGAGATGGCAACGAAAACGTGTCTTCAGTCATCAGCAGCTCTTTCTGTTCCCAGTTCTGGTCTCCCCAGACAGCTGATACTTTGCAGTCCCAGAGAGCTGGTATTTCTTAGCAGCATCTTCTTGCTGCTGGCACCTGCACTTTATGTTCTGAGTCAGACATCCATGCTATATTGGCACACACAGTACCATTCTCTATGGCCAATAAAAATGTGTTTGTGCCTGTGTTCTTGGAAATGAGTCCCCATCTCTCCTCGACAGCATTTAGCTTCCGAGTTACTGTTCAGATGGGAGGTAATTAGGTCCTACCAGGGGTCTGGATTTACTGCTAGCTCTGAAACCAAACAAATGCATGACATGTAACTCAATGTTCTCCATTCCTGAAAGCTGTCTCCAGCATTTGCCTCTTTGGTCCTGGCTCTTCTCCCCTTGGAGAAGGTAACCACCATCCTTTGTGTTGCAGCTGTAGTTAAGGCACCTGGGAGAGCGAGTCAGAAGGATGTTGGCATAGATCTAACATATGTTGTTAGCACAACACACAAGCATATCCCTCAGGCTACTTCACTGCCATCTCTAATGCAAGCAGTGAAGTCTTTTATAACAGAAACATCGTGCTCCTTCCCTTAGCCAGACAGAGAGAAACTACAGGTGCGTTAGCAGGGTTTACTCTTTCATCTCCCTGTACAGATTAAAGAGAGACCCCACCATATGCCCGTGATCCCAGAGCCTGGTCTTGGGGATCGGAAAAGTGAAAATATTACGATAAACATTCAGTAATGTAAACCATACTCCCGAGATATCAGTGGATGCCCGCAGTGAGCTCCCAGATATCTCAGTGGTGAGTTTAAGTAGCCTAAGTGCTTGATAGATAGAGATCCCCGTTCAGCCAGCTAAACAATTAAAATCAAATGCAGAGTTCTTACCGTGAGCGTGTGAGAACATTATCAGGAGTACTGGATATAAAAGAGCACTCTGGTGCACTTTAATTCCTCTTACGCCCGTGGTACGTGCCTGTCTTAACTCCCGCAATAAATTCTCATCAGTTGGCGCTCAATAGGCTGTGCTGCCCCAGTGATGCACATTAACATTTTTTAACCTTCCTGATTCTGCTTTTGTAATTAACCCAACATTTTGAAGGCTCATTTGCTGATTCTGTGTCCGATGTTGCTGAAGTAAATCTAAGGGCTTCTAGTATGAATCCGCAGAATGTGGCAACCAGAACAAACATTTCAGCTCCATGTACAGGGATATGCTCTGTAATTACCACAATATAGAATTACAAATATTCACATGCATATTTGTGCACATTTAAGCACACACACATATTTACACATACATGTGTACGTTTCTTGCAGCAAGTGCTGAGGGATGGATAGACAGATACTTGGCATACACAGAACCTACTATCCTAAGAAACCTAACAGGGATATTAATTTCCTTGCTAGGAGAGACAGCTTATCAAGAGCTATATTTTTTGAAGGTCAGAAACTCCTGGCCGGATAACAAGCCCATAATCTCCCTCTTTCCCCACTGAAAGAGCAGTGCTAGAGCTCTGACATAAATACACAAAAGCAGAAAAATTTGAAGTTAAAGCTTCCACTCTCTGGATGTGTGCTATATGTCATACTTTAACCTAAAGATTGCTACAATATCTAGACATGACTAACAGAATTAAGGTCAGAATTGAAGATGACTCTCAGAGGATTTTTGTACTGGTCTTAAAATGAAGGATATTACTGGCTTTTCAAAAGCAGAACTAGTGGGGAAAGATATTTCTATGTAGACACCAAACAGAAAGAGATGCCCTTGCTTCAAAGCTCCATGCGTATGTGCACGGACACGCACTCACACATACAGACACAGACACAGACACACGAATGTGCTTACATGCTGCCATCAGAGAACATATATCTGTATTTTTTAGGCTATTGTATTTATGTCTCTATTTTTTAGTACTATTATGCGTGCGTTGAAAATTTGTTAGCCTATTTTTTAGCCTATTGTATTTGTCTCTGTATTTTTAGTGCTATTGTGCATGCATTGAAAATGTGCTTTTAATAGTCATTCACAGACATTTTTACCCCAATTCTTTCATTCAAACAACTTCACCTACTTCTGAAATGTTTCCTATGAGAATGCGAGTTTCTGTCACTAAATTATTACTTGCATGAAATATTCCAGTGTTATCCTCTAGTGTTCGGTTTGATAACAGAATATTTAAGAACAAGGCAGGCTGATAAGGGATTGACTCTCTGTACCTTAAATCTATCAGGCAGTTCTCATGGGAGCAATACTGCCCCATACATTTTTCAATGTAGCATTTCTTATTAATTTCAATCATTTCACCTTTCACCAGTTGATAATGATGCTTAATTATCGCATTCAAACCATTAACCAGCTAACCAAGAATGAAAACAAACATCTTGGGCCACTTTGTTTAAATTTGGGGACCTGGCCACATTTCAAGAGTTAAGAGAGAGTCTCATTTGACTGACTGTTCAGCTGGCACCGTGTTGACAAATGGCGTGACTAGTGCTGAAAAAAAATAATCCTCTAGAATCTCCATCTTGCTACAAATGCAAATGTCTGGATGCTTTTTTAATGCTGCAACGAAACAGAAAGTTTCCCCTGGAATGTGTTGATTGAGAAATATTAAAGGTTAACCTTCCCCATGCTGCAGAAGGTCAAATGTACCCCCTTCCTGGGGATTAGCGCTCTGGTAATTCAAGCTACAACAAAACATATGCCTTTGCCTGGCTTCTCCCCCAACCCTGGCTCTTGGTAGGGTTTCCTGCAGGACTCCCATCTGTTAGAGCAGTCATTTTCCTGGTGTGTGTATAGCAAGAGCTATAATTATCTAGGTATAGATATGTAAAAGATAGATGAGACACATAAATGGTACAGATACGTATATTCATACACACGTACCTACACATTTGTAATTCTGGACTCTTTGAAGCCTCTGACAGAATTAACATTGATTTCAACAGAGCCCAGATGTGTGACTTTATTTGCAGGTGCAATTGAGTAGTGCGTTAACGGTAGCTTCAATCTGAAATTTTCTGACAGAACATTTTCCTGTTAGAAAATGCCAGTTTGTCCAAAGGGAAATATTTCGTGAAAATGTACTAGTTACGATGACATTTCTTTTGCAGACAGAAATAAAAAAAGCATATTGATTGGGTCAAGATGTCATCCATTTTGGACATTTTTGGAATGGAACATACTGATACTTTTTCCGAACTATTTTGCATTTAGGAAAGTTTGTGTACTGTTTGATACATTTTTTTTTTATTAATTAAAATAGCAGAAGGAAATATTCTGAGTTTATAAAATTAAAACTCCTTAGTCAACATAATTTTTTTTTGGGTGGAGAACGGTTTCTGAGAGAAATTTTAGAGAGTTTTTAAGATTTTGCTGCAGCTTAAGAGATTTTTCTCTTTTTTTTTAATGGTGCAATTCCTAGTGAATCTCGGTCCCAAAGAAACTAGTTCAATCACAACCACATCTTATGTGAATTTTCCGCGAGGGCTGGCTTGAAGTGACTGGTCTGAAATGGAAAGCTGAAGAGAGAGCCATGGTCATGTTTTCATTAGTCCTGCCCAGGGCACCATAGAGACATCCCGGCTTTATGCTCTACACAGCCTCTGGATGCTCCGGGAGCTCTCTCCAGAGGACCACTGACACTAAAGGGAGCTGGCTTAAGGTCTCACACCTAAACACGTTGTCTCAGAGTTCCTCTCCGCCTGTATCTTACAAAGCCTTCAGCATATTTTCAGTGCTTCGCCAATACCAGTATCACATCAACAAGGGAGAAAGAAACTGCTCGCAGTGCTGGTTTTCAAATGGCATAGTATAGCAATGGTCATCTTTTCTGAGGCACTTGCCAGTAAGAGGCTATTAGACTCTTTTCCTTTATCCTTTAGAAACCTTGTGAATAGAATTATTAAATCTCATTTGCTGTTAAATGTGCTACATGGCACTTTCTAAGTGGGTTGTGTTTGGTGCCGAGTAAAAGAACACAACCTCTCATTATTTTAATTTTGATACCTATAGTGGGCGTTTCAAGTCAATGAAAGATATGTACTATTCACAACAAAATGGTATTGTTTTACTTAATATTGATGCATTTTTGCAGTGAAAAAAAAATGACCATATTTGAGTCCTCAATTTGCCATTACAGATAGACAATTTTATTGTCAGGCTGATAGTTACGGGATTATGTCTTTTCTGGAAATATTGAAAAACCTGTCACACTGTAGATAAATTTCATTCTCACTAGCAGTGGAAATTCCAAAATACACTTCAGGTGGTGGTGTTATGAACAGCAGAATCAATCCAGTAATTCAGAAAGAGGCAGGATTAGGCAAAAAGTTAAAAAAAAAAAGAGCACTGCTCACATATGGAAATGAAAACATTCACTGATGACTCCACAAAGAGACAGCTCAAATTATCCTCACAATTATCAGGTAGAAGACTGCAAATTATACTCCTAGTTCACAAAGAAAAAGCAATCTAGAGGAGAAGTGCTGATTTACATAATCAATATAATACAAATTCAGGGAGGCCACTTTTCAGCACACACAAAAAAAAGAAAGCAGAGTAGGAGACGGGATTTGCAGTAGGCAGATAATGGAAGAAGAACCCTGCCGACAAAAAACTGAGATAAAAGAAAAAGGACTTTAGAGAGAGGAGGCAGGACAGCACCACCTTGCCAGTGTGCCAGCCCAAGTCCTGGCTGTAAGAAAGTGGCAGTGGGGGAGATGAGTTAAGGCACCTTTTAAATTTCATCATGTCATCTGAAATGGAGAGTAAGCCCTTGGACTGGCTTCTTGCAGTCTAAAACGTTCTTCTCTGGAAGTCATAAGTGTCTGATGGTTAATGATTACAATTACAATATTCGAAGTGCCTTTGAACTGTGATGATCCAATGAATTAAACATCTTCGTTCCCCGCCCCACCTCTTTTTATGGCATACAGGCTCCAGGAGATGGGTTAACAGCTCCAGCAATTGAGAAGTATGCCACAAACTCAGTCACACTGAAAGAGTCCTTCCCCTGAGCGTCAGATAGGCCTGAAGGAGAAATGTCTCACGGTTGTTCTCATATGGCTATTTCTACCTGCAACGTCTTGCTGCTGGGGAGAAGCTGAGCATTCCCAGACATCACTGCAGACAACACCTGTTTTGCAGATGTGACCTAAAAAGTTGATGAAAGCGTTCGTTTGGGCTTGTAGCTGATACTACAAAACCTGTAAACGGGAACAGACTCATTTATATGGGGGTGTGATTATGCTTGGCTTGATCCAAAGGCAGGAGGTGATTCCCATGGGATTGTGAGTATTGATTATCATAGAATCATAGAATGGTTCGGGTTAGAAGGGACCTTAAAGATCATCTAGTTCCACACCCCCTGCCCTGGGCAGGGACACCTCCCACTAGACCGGGCTGCTAAAAGCCCCATCTAGCCTGGCCTTGAACACTTCCATTATCACGGACTTGGTCCTGCAAGATAGACTTTGGACTATGTCCACAGTCTAAAAAGGGCTTGGACACATTTGTAGCTTTAAGCATATTTCCATGGCTCCGAGGAGTCACTGGGACTCAGTGAGCTCAAGGTTGGGACCAGACCAGATGAACTTCTGGAAAGATGAGAAAGGGCACGTTAGAGTGGAGTACAAGCCCCAGGGCTCATCCCAGGTTTGGTAATTATTGCTGCGTGTGGCTGGCCAGGCTCTTGCTGCCCTTGCATGGTCCTCCCTGAGAAAACATATCAGGAGAGGAGCTGCAGCCAGCGTGAGTGCATGCGTGTGTAAATGGGTCACTGCAGGCGCAGCACGGAAATGCAAGTGGCCGAGCGCGGGTCATCCCGCTCTGCATCCCACAGCCACAAGGACATCACTCTCGTTAGGCTTCTTCCTTAGCAAAAAAGCATCTGAAATGCAGCGCTGCAGCCCATAGACTGGGCTGTGAAAACCTATTTCAGCGCTATGGCAGAAACTCCCTCCTGCTTCCACTGGCAAAACTCCCTCTGACTTCCGTCAGGGGGGTCCCAGCCCAAACGCGACGTGCTGCATCCTCTGAATTGCCGAAGGGGGACCAAGGCAGGCCAAAACGAGCCAACAGAGTGCTGACCGCAGCTCTCTGCTACTCCAGACCATGGCAAATAATGCAATATTCACAACCTTGGAAGGAAACTAAAAATAAATTTACAGGGAAATAATACATTCTTTCTAATCTGAGTCAAACCTAAAAATTAAACAGCTATAATTATCAAACCTAATTTAATTAAAACTAGCTACTCACCATCTGGTGTTATTTGTATAAATTTGGAAATCTACTATTTCATATTAAATTCCTCCATTTAACAAATTATGTTAGAGAATGTATTTCTCCACTATAATCATTATGTAATTGATCATTTTACAAATTATATTTCCTTTTACTTGATAGAAATATATTTTGTGTAATAACAGGGCAGATGATCAGCCACTTTTTTCATCAGAACTGGATTTAAAATTAAGACTTGCAACATCAATAAAAAATAATTCACTGAAGTAGAAAAATGTATGATGAGGCAAGATTTTTTATTCCTCAGCTTGGTCATTGAGAGTATAAATGAGAACTGCACGGGATGTTTTCTGCATATCTAAGTGTATATGCAGATATATAATACTATATCTATGTCTATTATGTGTATATGCAGATTCTATAATAGCTAGTGAAGGACAAGAGTTTGATTTGAAGAACGCTGTGTACTTTCCTGTTTCAGTGTGGAAATGTACACTTGTAGACATTTAAAAATGTTATCGTCAAAAATATATTTCTCTCTCTCTCCAGAGACATGTAATGATCCTTTATACAGCAATATGTAAAACTGATCTAAAATAACAAAGAGAACATCATGAGAAGACTGCAATTTGATTAACACCAAAATATGAATGTTTGACACAGCTCGCATGGGAGTCATGGGTTTCTCTTCCATAATTTTTGACGTGTAGGTGTTTCTGTAAGAAAGCAGATCAAAGTAGAAGTCTCATAAAAAAAAAAATAATCCATTGGAACAGGCGCAACTGGGTGTGTTCGCGGAGGGAGACGCACAGTGGGCATCCATAGGAGGCTGCAGGATGGAGAGGAATCACAGCAAAGTGTTGAGACAGCAGGATGGGTGCAGTTTAGGGCATAGGCTACCGAAATCCAATTTGGAGACATGGAGTTGATCCCAACTTGCCTGCTGATCTGCCGTATGAATTTGAGTCAATCTTTTCAGGTGTTCCCAGTCGATGCAGGTCCTAAGCACTTCTGGGCAGCAGATGGTTCTGCAGTTGCACTTGCTCAGCACTTGGGTCAAGAGACAAGAGCTCTTAGTGGTGGGCTCCAGACAGCACTGTAAAAATAACAGCAAAACACAAAAGACCAAATGCATCATTCAGACTGTGTGGTGAAAGAAAGGAAAGGAAGCAATGGAAAGAAAGTGGAGGAAAAAAAAAATCCTCCCTAAATCTTAAAAAAACATGTTTTCAAAAATATGTTTCCACCCACGGTTTTGGCATGGCATCACCTGTGGCTGCGAAAACATGAGTTAGCCTGCAAGTCACCTATTTGCAATTCCCTAAAAATAAATGCAGGGAATTCCCTAAAAATGAACGCAGGGACACTGCTAAGCCATCCAGTGACCGGAGACCTTCCTCGGAGTGAAGAATTCATTGGTAACAGCAGCATTTAGAAACAATAAGGGAAAGAGCGCTCATGTTTAGCCTGTTTGATATACAATTGTCTTCTAGGTAGGATAGTTGGCTGGTCTAAGTTTCCTGGGGCTCCCCAGCAATCAAGATGCTCCCACCCCTCTTCCTTGTGCAGCACCTGGGATTTTCCCTCACCAGCTCGGGCTCTGCCCCGCAGCTCCCTGGTTGCAAGGGGCCGCTCGGTTCTACGGCAGCTCCGTCTCACTGACGAACGGCTTGCAAAGCTTCACTCCCCCCTTTTTACTCATCGGTATTTATAGATGAGCAGGCAGCAGCATCCAGCCCGTCACGTTTGGTACTTTGCTATTTAACAAGCAAACGAATCTGTCAGGGATGGGTTTTGTTGTTGGGCTGCTGTTGGACTCTGCCCCGACGGGAGCCGAAAGCCGCTGACGCTCTTCGGGCGCGAGCCGCTTTGCAGCACCAGGGGCCGAGCAGAGGAGCAACAAGAAGTCCAAACACAAGATGCTCAGATGTACGCGGAGAATGCAACATGACAAACCGCTAGGTCTGGTTAAATCGGGACTGTTAATTATAGCAGTTTAAATTGGGTTCTGACTCAGATTTTGAATTCATAGTGGCAAGATGACAGCCTGGAGAAGGTGTTTGCAAATGGCTGACTCAGAGGATGATGATCAGCACGACGGTGCCTTCTGCCTCTGCTAGTACTATGTGTTTATAGGAGAGATGTTATAAGGTGACAGTTGCCAGTTCAGCTCCACCCCTTGATCTGTTCACCGGAGATTATGAAGCCTGGAAAGACAAAGTGAGCAAATGGAGGAAGGAGCACATTAATTGGGTGAGTACAAAATGGCAATCCGCCATCTCTCTTAGTGCTCTGTCCTCTTCTTTCCACATGTAATGCTGGTCTTCCAGATTTTTCTGTAGGCATCCAGCTGCTTCTGACTTGTGTTGATGATATGGCTTCTGAGTGAAGAAGGAGTGATTCCTAAATCCTCTCTGTGAGCCAGAATTGCCACCCGGTTCTCCAAATTCTGAGGTTACGGACAGGGGAGGCCACAGCCCCCGGTCCCCGCTGGGAGACCCCGGGAGCCCAGTGCCCTTGGTGGGACTGCAGGAGCCCGGTGCTCCCGGGACCTCTCTGGCATCCAAGAGTGCTGGAGCCTGGGAGCCTGGCACCTCCCCGCAGGGGCTGCCAAAGGGATGGACACTCCGGGGAAAAGCTGCCTGATAGGAGGGTTGCAAAGCTTGCCTTAATTTCTGACCAGATTCTGCAAAAATTGAACATCCTGGGAATACCAGCTGCTGACACATCTCCAGTGTTGTCTCTCCTCTCCCAAAAGTGCTTTTGCTTGTTTCCACCAGTTGTCCGTGAAGTCCTTTCATTCATGCTTTCATGCAAAATGAAAATGTCCAAGATTTCCTTCCTCTCTGTACTCACGGTACAGATTAGCTCGACTGTTCAAACGGTTGCTGAAATTCATTTGCAAACGTTGTAGGTGACTAAGTTTCGTAACTGTCATTTGTGAAGTACAAAGCAGCGGTCAAAAATCTAATGCCACATGAATCATGTAGCTAACTCTTGCTTTGATCTTAGAAATCCTCATACCTGTGCTTGGCTGAGCGCAGTCAGGCAGGCGTGGAACGGCCAGCGGGGAGGATTTGTTACGAACTGCTCATGGCTGAGCCAGAAACCAAGAAGTACATACACTAACATCACTTATCACTGGCTCATAGAAATAACGTACAGCTCCTGAAATTATTGTTTTCAAATCTCTAACTCTGCTCTAATAATTACCAGAATTGAGAGACTAATATATTCAATGAATTAGCGTTTTTCTTCCATTGAATAGCTGAGGACAGATTGTGATTCCCCGGTCTATTTGTTATTCAAATGAATTCAACAGATACCTTTTCTAATCTTTAACTCTGTGGATTGAAAGCAAATATCCACAGTACGTAGCTGTTGGTGCTCTGATAAATCATATGCATCGTTTCTGTTTCCTGACAGGAGCACTGTGCAAATGCCGAGGCTGAATCCTAGTTTATGCAAACATACAACTGGGTTTTCACAAGAACTTACATACATGATTTTAAAAACTCTTTCCTCATGCTCTTTTTTTTGTTTTGTTACTGAAGGTCTATTTCCCAAACCGTAACAGAAAATGAACACAAGTGGAATTTAAGCGGGTCCAGAGCAAACTTATTTCCTTTTTTTTTTTTCCCCATAGAATATCTATGAACAGACTGTGATTGAGGCCCTGATGCAGAAAGGTGATTTATGATAGGCTCAGGTTTAAATGTGCTGCTCTTCTCCTGTTGAATTCGGTGTGACTGTGCAAGCGAAAAATGAGGTATGAGCATTGTCTTGGGAAGATCAGGGCCTAAACTAAGATTATCTGAAAACTTTCTGAATTATTCAGCTCTAATAATCACTGTTTGGACACTACTCCTGAAAGAACTAAGTCTGCCATCGCTGCTTCCCTGTCCTCTAGCCAGCCTGAACCATGGAATATTGACACTGGTCCCCTGTGCAAATAGAACAACAAAGATAACGGTGAGCATCCACAAACATATGCCCTCTGTAAGGGGACATGCCCGAGAGAGACAAACCCTGGACGCAGGAACAGTCGTCGTGGATTTCCTGGAGGTGGCCAGAGGTATTTTTCACAATGTGACTTATTTCACCCACAAATTCTTCTTTTCTTTTTTTTCTTTTTGTTTGTTTCAGAATAGATTTTATACTCTTTCGGAAGTAAGCACGAACATTTCTCAGGGGCTCCCAGCAGGATTTCACAGACTTTTGACTGCGTGTAGCTGCGGGGAGGAGGATGGGCAGAGGCATACCTGTCTGAGATCATGTCATTCTAGTTATTAATCCACAGCCGAATTCCTGCAGGCGACATCAGGGAGCCTGACCGCTGGCAAAGAGAAAAAACTCATCTTCACGTGTTAACTGAACTGTAATTACCATTTCCACAGCAGCAACACACAATTTCCTGGAAACGGTTCTTGTGTCGGGAGGACTCTTCCTGGTGGCTTTTGTGGCCCTGCTTTCCAGTCGGGGAGGCCATCCTCACAGCCACACAAACCACGCACTGCGCTCAGGTTTATGTGCCTGCTCTGTAGAGAAGCCACATAGATCCATTACGCAAACTCAACCCGATTCTCAGTCCCTGCTGTGCAATAGATGTTCTGAAGGTGGGGAGACACCCTCTAGCAAAAGCATAAAAACCGGGTGGTGCGTCTTTCCCGAGCTACAATGTTATGCTTAGCTGTATGAGAAATGTTCTAAACTACCTTCATGCCGGAAACAACTCAGTCGGCGGATGGAACGAGGTGTAGTTACAGTGATTTACAGTTTTTGATGTTCTCCAGTGTAGAGGTGTATTGGTGGATTTACCAGCCAGGGAGAAGGCTGGGAGAGAAGAGACGATGAGGCAGAGCGTTAGAATCTCCAGAGCAGCTTGCAGTCTGGATGAGCAACCCTGTTCCTGTCTATGGCCATCTTTTTTTTCTTCTAAGCATACTAGCCATCCAGCTATGATGTATCCCAGTGGTGGATTATGGTATATCACCTTTGCCTTTCTGCTTGCTCCTCTGAGCTGTGCATTTGTGGCTACGTTTCCACCACAGAAGACACCCATAGGATATTAAAACCAGGGATGGCCAAGCCCTTCTTTGGCGAAGCTACAAACAACATCCACAAACTCCAAACCAAAATGCTGCCACCACACTCAGTAATCCCAACAGCCCTGGGAATGGTTCCCTGTGCCTATTGCAAGCAGGGCTGCTCCTGCCCAAACTCCTTAGTGGAGGGGGTCAACAGGAGAGAAACCAGTTTCTGACCCCCTCAGTGGGGGATGGAGTAGGCTGGGTGGCTCTGTGAGCTGAATGCTGCTCCAGAGAATATAAAAAGGCAGGTGAGCAGAAGGCAAATACAACAAAAAAATAAAAAGGCAGGTGGGTAGGAGGCAAATGGGGAGCGAGTGGCGAGAAGGGCTGGCAGGTGCTGGGGGTGATGTGAGGATGCTGGAGGGCACATGCTCAGCTCTGTGTGCTTATTGCACCTTCTCAGGGATGATGGCCTGCAGCAAAGCAGCCGTAAAAGCGGGCATTGTTTCAAAGCACTTACCCAGTCATGCTTAAAGGGTTTGTACATGTTTGTTAGAGGTTGGAAGCAAAAATGTGAGTAAAAACATAAGGCAAGCCCTCAGGGTAGATGTACTCTGTGAGACAGCGTAATCTGGTCCTGCTGCTTACCAGCTTTGCACCTGGTTAACTCTAGGTCAGAATGAAGCTATATAGTCAGAAATTATTATTCGTGACCCCAGACAAGAACGTAACCTTTCTATCTTTAGACTCCATTGAAAATGGCAATACCCTGATTATGGAATATTTTTCCGCTAATTAGGAATGCAGGCTCTACAGGTCACTGGGAGTTCGTACTATTCCCTTGGCATAAGCAGATGTCTTCAAGATAAACCTGTACTAAACACATCAACAGCTCCACGCTATCTTGCATGCACTGGAAAAAAAAAAATAAGATAAAAGAAAAGAAAAGGAAAGGAGAGACAGCAGATTGCCAGAGACTGAAGAGCCAGATGACTCCTGAAGCTAGATGCTAATTTATGAACACTAGGTAAATAGTTGCCTTTCAGATACTGGCTCCTGGACTCTACAGCACATGGCTACCAATCTGTAAGCAGGTTTTACTGGTGAGGTACAAATGTTAGGCAAGGAAGATGTGCTGCACAGTCTGTGAGTCCTGTGGGGCTCTGCTGGCTTTGGGCAGGGCCGACGTGGGCATCTGTACGGTGCTCCCAGCCTGGAGGACGTGGGGAGCAGAGCACAGAGGCACCCGGGTAACCATCATCACAAGAGCCTGTGCAAACTTGCTGCGGCAACATCTTTGCTCCTGTTTCTTCCTGCCCTCTCTTTTGCTCCTTTTTCTTGACTTTATTTACCCCCTCGCCAGTCTTCCTGTTTCCCTTCTAGCTGCTACCCAAATTCTCCATTCCCCTTTACATCTCCTTCATCTTTCCTTGCCCACCTTAAGCAAACCCTCACATCTTCTCTAAACTTTATTCCTTCCTGCTCTGCGCTTTTCCTGATCTATTTGCCCATTTCTCAGCCAGAGGTATGCCTTATTCCAGTTGCAGTTTATCCAGGATCCTCTTCTACTCCTTGTTCTTGCTATAATTTTCTCTTCTCTAGCAAAGGTCTCCCTCCCAAAGGCAACCGGTCATGTTTCCTGGTGAAGTTAGCTCCCTCTGCCCTCCCATCCATCTTCTCTGTACCAGCTGCTGGGAATCAGCTGGGAAGCACCATGCACTCCTTGCAGCCCGTGACCCTGCCCAAATACTTGCTCATGGGAGGAGAGAGTTGCTAGCGTTGTGGTGCCAGTGGAGAAGGGGGTAACGGGCTCTACGTCTCTGAGCAGCTGCGGTGGCTGTACCAGTGCAGAATTACAGCCTTACTTTCCCAACAAATGGCAAGGAGTTTATTTTGTTGGCCAAGCGGGAGAACTGAATGGTTTGCGTCCTCATGGCTTATAAATCTTCATGCGACAGGTCATGACGGTGAAGGCATCTGCCATGCTTTGTTCTTTGGGAAGCAACTGGCTGAGTTTCAACTGCTGTAATCAAGAGTGCTGTTTAACATGAAGATAGCCTGTCTCAGAGCTGGCCGTTGCCTGGAAGGATGATATACTGCCTGGTTACATCTAGCCTGAACGACGAACACTGTAACCGTACCCCTCGTATGTTTTTATCCCACAGGATACTAAAGCATTTGCAGCTGATACAGGTGCAGGACAGCGTCAGCTATCCTTCAGGTGCTGAGCTGGGATTTTGTCCGCACTGCCGCACAGCCATTTTCACATGAAAAGAAGTGATAAGTAACAACCCTTTATGTGCCTCTGCCCGGAGATTCATGGGTGAATCCTCCCCAGACATCTGTGTCATGGGCAAGTCTTAGACATACAAGAGAATACTTCAGAAGCCTCCAAAGGGTAAGAGATCTGCCCAAAGCATGTGTTGGGCACCGTGCCTGTGAAGTGAGAAGGGAATTACCAAAATGCTGGAATTAACATTCTGCATGAGCCATAAAGAAGCCATGGCTGTGTTTTTGTGTGCCATAACAATACTAACACTCCCAGCGGGGCCGGGGGAGCCAGCAGCAGAGGGCAGGGGGCTGCAGGGAGCCACGCACTGCTGCTGGAGTTGAGCTCACGCAGGTTTGTATGGGCTGGTCACCCCAGGATGGACACACACACTGCCCTTTCCGTGCAGAAAAGCAGGCTCCTCTGTCACCGTGCCTCTCCCTCAGCCCAGCAGAGACATCTGCACACAGCTGGTGGGCAGGTAGGAGGGGCAGCCAGGGACTCGCTGTGGTACCTGTATTTTCCTTTTTATTTGCGGAAGCATCATCTCCAGTTCCTCCTTTATCACCTTGATTTCTTACTACTGTTGCTTGCATGAATGATAACCTTGTAATGCCAGCAGTATTGAGGTATTGCTGTAAATAGGGGCATTTTTAACTCTGAGCCCTTTTTCTGTCTTTAGTAAGACAGTTTCTGTATTGTTCCAAACAGGAAGGAAAAAACAAGTCAGGAAACTTATTTCTCAGTGGCACCTGTGATGTCTGGTAAAAATGTGTGTGTTACTGAAGGGGAAACATCTTCTCATCTGCCATGTAAAAGAAATTAAGAGGTAACATCCGCTGAGAAATATGACCCAGGCACTGAACAGGTCTTGTTCCATATGCTCACATATTTACAGGAAACCGTGTAGTGGCAGGGCTTTTTCCAGATGTTGTATCTATATACACTACCTTTTTAAACATAAACAAATATCTTTCCACAGAAGACGACTATGCCTCTCTTTCTTTAATGTTAACAAAGATATAGATATTTGGACTGGTGGAGTCATGCAGGTGGAGAGGGACCGCAGGAGGTGGGAAGGGACCCTAGGACACACCATGATGGCCTCCTCGCAGGTGGTAGGCAGCTGTTAGGTGCTCCCAAAGCCGCCTCTTCTCCAGACTGAACAAGCCCAGCTCTCTCAGCACCTCCTCATGGGGCAAGTGCCCTCAACCATCTTGCGGGCCCCCTGCTGAATTTGTTCCTATTTACTGGTGCCTTTCCTGTGTGTCAGGGAGCTCAAAACTGGAAGCAGTATCCTATGTGGTCTAATGAGTAAAGGGGGATAATCCCCAGCCTTGGTCAGCTGCCACCCCCGCAGCAGGGAGTCACCCACCGCCACCACCTGCACCACGTGGAAGTATATCTCCATGATACATACAAGCACCAGGCAGTTAGATAGTGATGTCCCAGTGATTTGCTTGTTCCAGCTGGGCCTTCAATTGATTTCCACATCTTGAGGCCTCTGTTTATTTGGGGAAATGCATAAATGATTTTTTCCAGTGTCACGTTGGTATTTTAAAGGCTGACATCACTGTCTGCTCTTCTTCTACCACAAAGGAAAACTGCATATGAAATTTCCCTCCTTTTCACTTCGGTACTTAAATAGCCTCTGGTATCACAGTACTAGAGTAGGTTACAATATTTAGTATCATTTACCTTTCATAGTGGTCCTGTGAGACAGGAAACTAGTTTCATTTTGAATTTATGAATATGTAAATGAGGTACAGAGAAACTAATAGACTTGTCCACAGAAAGGTTGTCACAAAACAGATGCCTGAACCTGTACCTGCTCCGCTAACACGCCCTATGTTCTGGCTATTTGTTCTTCCCCGCTTCTATTTTGGTGTCCTGTTGCATTCGGGGATGAGCTGACCTGTGTCACCGCACTCCGTTGAGATGTGCTGCAAGCTGCAATCTGATCCCACACACCTATGGAAGTGGGAAAGGGCTCGGGCTAATCCGTCAGCTCATCAAAACTGAGAGCCCCAAGGGATGCTGAACTTTGGCATCTCTTTTTTTTTTCTTACGCTGCCTCCAAAGGAGCTGATTTCTCATGCTATAACATGACAATACAAAGCATTGCAGAAAGTTAATTCTTCAAATGCTGAACAAGGAATACCAGTGTAATAAACGTGATCTTCCTTATATCTATTCTGCTTTTCCGTTTGGTTTTGGCATCGAATTTTCTCTGTCCCTCTTCGTCTCATTTCAGTGCACGAGTCATACATGGATCTCTCCAGCCTCCACTCCCCATTTCATTAAAAAAACGGAGTTCGAAAGGCCCGCAGAAGCCCTGGAGGGAAGTGACACAATCCCAGATGTTGTAGGATCTATGTCCCAGCTGCAGTGAACCTGCATGTGGCAGCTGCTTTTGCACAGCCATCGACAATAGCAGCTGGAGGGGCTCTGCTCTTAATGGTTCATCCCCCGGGGAGGAACTAGTGTGAGGAAAAGCAGCAGGCATTACCTACAAGATATCACATTGTCACGCTTTACTTTTTTCCTTTTGTTATAAAACAACAAAGCAGGGAGAAAGAAAGCAAAATTAGACAAGTTCCCTTGCGTCCCCCCTGCCCTAGAAGTACCATGAGATATTGCCCCCTGCAATTATGCTCTGGTTGAGTCCGTAGGAGGTCAAGCTATTTGCTATTGTTTGACCTATTCTAAATACCCTTCTTAAAGTGGTGAAAAAATGAAGGTGGCCTATAACCAAAATAAAAATGAAAAAAGAATCACAAGCTCTGGCGCCTGTCCTGTGAATGCGTATTCCTAGCAGGTTTTTTTCTCATCACCTGAGAAAAAGACATACATTAGGAAAAATAAAACAAAATAGAGGTTTATATCCTCACTAAAGAAAAAACAGTTTCTACGTTCATTGTCGCTGTGTTTTGATATATGTTTAGTTGTATTATGTCCTAGGATCATCTAATTTCCATATAAAGTGTAGCTACTTTCAGTTTTACTATATAGCGTTCAGGGGAGACTTTGATTTGTGTGCCCTAGGGTACATCTGAGAAATGCATAATTTTCTTTAAGTCCCTTCTGTCATGCACCATCAGTAAATTCCTGTACGGATTACAACATGGATGTTTAGTCAGAGGTCTGCACTCCCACGGAGGAGAGTGGGAGGGAATAATAAATGTGGGGACCAAAGTGGAAAGAAAAAAAAAGGGTAAAAGAAAAGAGAGGAAGAGAGAGAAAAATTCCATTAAGAAAGGTTACTGAATCAAAAAGAATTTATCAAAAGTAGACTGGTGAGAGTGGCTCTTGAATTTTTATGAATTTGTGGGGCACACAAGTCACTCTGCTTTGGACTGTAATTTCAGGTAATAGCAGAATTGGGACCACTGGGGCATAGTGGCACACTCTGTCACTGTTTCTAATCTCCATTGCTCTGGAACACCAGTTACGCATCAATTCAATTAATCACCAGTGATAACAAAAGTTGTTTTTTTCCCCACTTCAGAAACGTTGCAATTTTTTCTTTTTTTGTGCCGAACTTTATCAGACACAATTTCTTTTTCCCTTGCGAAGAAAATCTTATGAAGTTCATTTATACAGAGAGTATAAATCCTATCTCCTACTGTTTTCCCCTGTAACCTAACATGAAATATGGCTCATAGCTCCGCTAATTCTCAACATTTAGTGCAGACTGATGAAAGTAGTTCATCACTTACAGGGATACACCACGCTCAGAGCAGCACATACGGACCAGGAGGCACACACGTGTCAGACCAGGGAGGGTACATGCAGCAGCATCGTGGCATGACACATACAGTCTCAGATATACCGTGGCACCCAGGTGTCTTAATACTGCTCGTTAGGGATACATAGCATTAAAAAATGAGTACTTCCCATTGTACAGCAAAAACCTCTCTCTTTCTTGTCACTCTCCCCCCTCCACAGATTTATCTCCTTCTGTTAATGACTCCCTTTTTTCAATTTGTGTCTCTCTCTGGCAGATAATACTTTGTCTCCCTGTTCTCCTGGCTTGGTGTGCTTCTCGCCTTGTTTGCTGCTCATTATTTGCACTCGGGCAGGATGTAGATACAAGAACTTGCCCATAATCAGTTCAATAATTCCACTTCAAATCTAGCCGTTCTGCTGCCACATATAATCCTGACAACTCATTATCCACCAGCCTGGGCAGTTCTGGCTCTTGCATATTAGCTGCGCTGCAACCTCAGCTGCCTTCCCTTGCCTTCTACGTTTTAATTCAGTATTAAACTCCCCTTGCCGAGTTTTACCCTCGGTTGCATCAGTGCAACGGGAAGGAGAGGAGCGCAGCAGAGATGCCAGGCTCTTCCTAACTCCCCAAATGCCACTTTTCCTGGTGGGAACACACAAAAGTGTATTTTCAGCTTGTGACATAAAAATGATTAGAGCTGACATTTACAACATCTCCCATCTGAAGCCTCGAAGATAACATTTACCAGCCTGTGAGGCAGGCAGGTGTGATCACCCCCCTGTAATGGAAGGGTAAACTGAGGCACAGGGTGTGGACACATCTGGAGTACCATGTCCAGTTCTGGGCCCCCCAGTTAAGAAAGCCAGGGAAATACTGGAGAGAGTCCAGTGGAGGGCTACAAAGATGATCAAGGGACTGGAGCACCTCTCTTATGAGGAAAGGCTGAGAGACCTCCATCTGTTTAGCCTGGAGAAGAGAAGGCTGAGAGGGGATCTCATCAATACTTATAAATATCTAAAGTGTGGGTGTCAACAGGATGGGGTCAGACTCTTCTCAGTGGTGCCCAGTGGCAGGACAACAGGCACAAGCTGGAATACAGGGAATTCCATCTCAACATGAGGAAAAACTTCTTTACTTTGAGGGTGGCAGAGCACTGGAACAGGCTGCCCAGAGAGGTGGTGGAGTCGTCTTCTCTGCAGATGTTCAAAACCCGCCTGGATGCGTTCTGGTCCAGCCTGCTCTAGGTGACCCTGCTTTGGCAGGAGGTTGGACTAGATGATCTTCAGAGGTCCCTTCCAACCCCTGCCATTCTGTGATTCTGTGATTCTGTGACACAAACTTGCCAAAGGAAGTCAGCTCTGGGCCTTAGACCATCATTTGCAGCTCCAAGGCCAGGTGGCAGTGGAGTGAGACACACTTTGGATGGGACCCAGGTGCGCCACCACGCCGTAGTCCTGGGAGCCGGGCGATGGGTCTAGGAGGGCTGGCAGTGCGGAGTTTTACACTGTCCAGGGGCTGCCCTGGAGCACTGACCTAGGAGCAGAGCAAGAGCAAAGCAATGGCTCCGGGGATCCGCAGGCACTCCCTGGGCTGGGGAAGTTTTTCCTTGCTGCAGCATGCAGGAAGGTCTCATCTTGATAGCTGAGACCAGGAAGGGTCTCCATGGCAGACAGGAGTCTCTTGCCACATCTCTTGGCAAGAGATGGGAAAGTCAGGCATTTAAGAAGCCGGGCAAGGACCTAGTCACAGCCTTCACAGTGAGGCAGGAGAACAGACGTACGGTTGTTGTATCAGTGTGAAAGGAAAAGGTTGAATATGAAGTTTACTAGGCAGCAAATAGGTCTGTCTTGTATCTTCCTCTCTCCTTCAGTCAGGAAAGAACAAGTCTATTTCTAGTCATGGAGACCCTATATATAACTAAACACAATGTTTCTTCTTGTGCAGTAGAGGACAAGTGAAATTTCACAGCCTGATTGCTCTCAGATGGTTTGTGTAAGACTCAAGCATGCGCTTGAAGCTGAGTGTTCATGTATAGCTCAGAAGATGAATCAGGGTTTTGGCTCTACTTCCTCTTTTGAGACAGCAGCCCTAGTGATGACCAAAGTGGTGGCTTCTGCATCAGCTCCTCCAAGCGAGAAATGTCTCTGACTCAGTGTTTGTGCCAGGCCATATAGCACCACCTGGCTCAGGCATTCAGGTACTGTCATGGCGCAGGCGGTGTATAGAGGCGGTGTACTCTCAAGTATCTTTGAACACCCAGTAGAGTAATAGGTAAACTCAGCTGCCACCACCCTGAGATGGCTGTGAAGATCGCAACCAGGTGTTGAGCACTGTAAATCTTCAGTGTACAGCAAACTGCTCCCTTTTGTAGCACCGATCTACGTGTCCCCTCCACAACAGGCATTCACTGTCCTGCCCCATATAAAGGACATGCCGTTTGACCAGCACCATTCCTCTCCATCCCCAAAAGTGCAGCAGAAAGCAAGCAGAGGCAGGGTTTAGACCACCATTTCAAGGGCATCACTGGTAAGTGACCCCTGCAACAGCCCCCAGGACGACATGAAACCTAAACATTTCTGGACATGTCAGTTCTGTGCAATCCTGGGCAAGGTTAGGGCAAGAGCCAGACATGCTCCAGCCGGTCCTTCAGCACAGCCAGCTGCAGCTTACGTCTGGAAAGATGGGAAACAGCTACCATGCGAGTAAAACTCTAACTGCTGGTGGGGCACAAGTCCCATCGTGAACTGAACATATATAATTACTATGATCTTTTCTAAAAGGGCCCTGCAGCATTTAGTCCATTTAAGAAGAAGCTGCAGTTATCCGACTCCAGAGATGTCACTACATCAACATTTACCGTTCTGCATGTACCTCATTGTGGCTCCCAGAACTCTTTCAGCACTGACAGTCTGTACCATGTAGGGTTCAGCTCGTCCTCTGCAGAACCTGCAAGTGCCTCCTCCAGAGGATGTCCCAGGCAGATGGGTCCCAGGGGAAGGAGAGAGGTGATATTTGCTCTGCAGCCCTTATTTTTAAGGGCTAGAACTGAAAATTGCCTTTAAAAGTGGACTAAGGGACTGGTGAGTGAAGCCATTGAGGCAGGCAAGCCAAGGCAGCAATGTCTCTTGGTGGCTATGTCTCTGGTGGGGACAGTATGGACTGTTTGGGGATCATAGAATCATAGGGTTGGAAGGGACCTCTGGAGATCATCTAGTCCAACCCCCCTGCCAGAGCAGGGTCACCTTAGAGCAGGTTGCACAGGAACACGTCCAGGCAGGTTTTGAATGTCTCCAGAGATGGAGACTCCACCACCTCTCTGGGCAGCCTTTTCCAGTGCTCTGCCACCCTCAAAGTAAAGAAGTTCCTCCTCGTGTTTAGGTGGAAATGTTTAGGGGATGACACTGTTCACTTTGGGAGAATGGAGGCATTTGGCTCCGGGGGGCCTGAGGACAGCAAGGGGCTATTAACGCCTTTTTTATACCCTGAAGATTTGTTTGTTGGGTGCTTTTGTCTGGATTTGCTGCAAATACTTAAGTCAGAGAAGGCCTGCTGTCATGTTGATCTGTTCATGTTCTCCCTGCTGGTATGGTGCCACCAGGTTGAAAAACGTTCTCAGTTCATTTGCAGTGATTATGTTCCCAGCTGATGCCCTTAAGATGGGAGGGTCCTGAGGGCACAACAAAACCGATAGCTTGAACAATCGGGCAAGGGTGTGCGTGGACTCAAAATGCTCTCGGAGTACAGTAAGGTGTCTCCATGCTTTGCTGCTTCTTTTCTGTCTTAACCTTCTTTGCACCTTGAGGCTTTTGTTCTTTTCTCCAACTGCCTTTCTAAGCACACATGCCAAGCTGACTGCAGTTCTCTCCATTCTCCAAATTGTCCAAATTCTAAAGCTGTGTTTTGCTGGGTCTCCCTTGTGGTTGCTTTTGCATGACCCTTACAGAAAATTTTGTGTGACAAGAAAGGAAAAGGCTTTACGCAGTAAAAGAGCAGGGCTACTCACAGCAAAGGGCAGTAATTCAGAAGGTCTTGGGTGGCCGGTGGCCGGCTTCACGCGAAAACCAAAGCGGGGTGTTAAGCGAAGGAGAGGGCAGTGGCGATGGCTGCCTGCGATGACTGCAGCAGGGCTGACGGCAGAACAGGGGCTGCGGCTGTGGCCGTGCATCGGGCAGGCTGAGACCATCTCACTGTGAGCGACCATCACCACACCCTGGCCCGGCCTCTCCTGCTCTCCCATGGGACTGATGTTTTGTCCCACCCTCTGCTGCTTCTTGGGGGTGAGCCTGGCTGTCCCAACCCTGGAGTGTCCCCTCCATCCTGTGGTTAGGGACCCTCTGGCACCATGCAAGACCAAGGCTGACCAGACCTACCTCTCATAACCAGAAGCTCTTTCAACACTTTATTTCTTGTTAAGCCAGGGAAGTATATTTTTATGGAAGGATAAGGAAAATGTTGATGGACTCTCTTTCCCATCCCTTTCCATATGCAGCCTGCTGTATCTCTTGGTGATGTGCCTGTTTGTCTTTTCTTTCCTACCTGTGTGAAAGTGGCTTTCACTGACCCATACATCAGATTGTGTTATGCACTTCATATCTCCCACCTCTTAACATCGCTTACCCGCCTCTGCCTTCCCCACACCCCATCCCCACCTAAGGACAAGCCTCCCCTGGCACCTCTCAGAGGCTTAGTGTTTCTTAATACATTTAAGAGAAATCTGCAGGAAGGAATGGGAGAAATATTAGTTCAGAGATAACCCAACGCTTGGGGACAGTAATTAATAATCTAAGACCTACTGCAATGACCTGGATGAATTAGAGGAGCTGTCAGGAAGGAATGAAATGTAACAAGTATAAGCACAGCACAGTTAGGAGAATTACACATGGAAATACAAAACAGGGTATCCATGACTGGAAAAGAGGAGTGCAGGGAAAGAACCTAGGGTAATCACTCATGAAGAAATAAGGATGAGTAGTTAATGAAAAGCCATAATCAAGAAAAGGCAAATACAGTCTTGGGATGTACGAGAGGGAAAAATAATATGAAAAATACTACCCAGAGTGTTTTGCCACAGCAGCTACCATCAGCTAAGATGCAGCTACCAGCAGTGTTGGGTTTGTACCTCTGGAAGGCGAGGACAGGAATCCACAGCTGAGAAGCCGTACTCGAGAGCTCCCTTCCATCTCTGGGCCAGCAAAGCCTCTGTTTGTTAACTTACACACACACTGCAAGGTCAGTTGATTTTCAGGATGTTTCAGGGGCTGAAAGAGCAGGGAGAGATTAAATCTTCATGGATCAGACGGGAGTTTTCATATCTTTATATTTCATGTCCATTATTTTAATCTCTTGCTAGTACACAGAAGGGTGAGTCCTAAAGCTATTGCAAACATGTGCAGGGACATAAAGTGTATCTCCTGCTCGCAGCATGCTCTTGTACACACTGTAGAAATTATGCACGATGGTGGGCAATGCAAAAGGAGTTGTGACACTGCTGAAATGTGGGCGGAAGTCAGCTGAGCTGCAGCCAGGCAGCATCCAGTGTCTGGCTAAAACCACATGGTGACGCCTCCAATTTTCATGAAGTTGCGGCATCCAAGAGCTCACATACCATATGACCAGCAGGTTGAGGAAATACAGGAGGAGAGCTGGCAGCAGGCAGGTTGTTGAGCTTCTGAAGGTAGTGGACGGCAGGAGGAAATCCAAGGCTCAAAGGTGGGATGTCCAAAGCCCATAGCAGGGTAATTGCAGTTGCTTGTCTGTCTCAGCTTTTCTGGAAATCCTCTCCACCCATAAGAGGAGTTACCCACTTGGGTTACTCAAGCTACTGCTCTGGGGACAGTGGGCGACTGGCCCATAGTGTGCATAAAAAGGTGACACAAAGAGAAGACAGCTGCTAAACAAAACATTAGTAGTTTTATCATGAAGTAGAAATGACTTGAACTAAAGTAAAAGCAGTATGTGTAATGGAGAATGGGTAGCTGGCAACAGAAGCACTGGCTGTGTCCCAAACATGAATAGACAAGGTAGTCTCAGAATGCAACAGAAATGGAAATGCCAGCAAGTGCAAAGAATGGAGAAGTCTGTCATTGTTCTTAATAAAGTCAATTGAAAACTCTTCTTGCCATGAAACCCAGAGGGAAGGTGTACATTTCCCCAGGCATAGCCATTTTCAGCTATGCATCCCACTTTTTTCCATTGTGGTGAAAGGATGAACCCTCTCAGCACTGTTCCCTGCGGACACTACGCTTGTCCTGACTGTGGCTCTACCACCCGTCCACCACGTGCACCAAAGCTTGGGGTGTGCTGGGTGACGATGATGGAGAGGAAGGGCAAGGGTGCCTCTGGCCATATTGCAGGGGGGCTGATTTTGCTTGTTGTCTTCCTTCTCTCAGTGTTTGCCATGTCAGCGGACCATTCTCCGAGGAGACTGATGGATGGTGTGTTGGGATAAGAGCTGAAATGAGGGGGAAAATAGTCAGTGCTCAGCAGAAGATGAAAATGATGAGGGAGACAAAGTGACTGTCTACCTACCCAACTTCCTTAATCCTTTAGAGGCAAGGAGCTACTTTAAAAGTCAATAACCCTTCTGTTTCCTCACCCACATGTCTTTGCAGAGAGCTCTTGCCTGAGTTCTTTAAAGTCCCTAAGTGAAGGGAAGGGAATAGGGGTTGTCTTACCTCAGGGAAAATATCCATGCCGATCACTGTCTGGCCTAGCCTTTGACATAATGAAACTTGAGTATCTAAGTACCACCACAGTAAAACTGGACATGTTGTGGCCCATGTCCATTTTCATGGCTTGGTAGTTCGCTTTGCCTGAAGCTGTGGAGAGGCCGCTACAACAAAATCTTTCTGCTAATGGGCAGGAGGTCAGTCCTGTCCTTCCTGTCGCAGGTGGGCTACAGCAGCTGAGATTGCCGCCGTAGTAGTGGCTTTTTGCCCTTTGAATATAGTGAGTCCCTAACCGCTCTGATACACAGGAGCCAAAACTCAAACAAGTGTTTCCTGTCTGCAAAGCAAATGTGATTCATTATTAATACAGCCCTGTTAAGAGTGCGTAGCACTTTAGAGACATTAACTGACTGACAGGTCCCTGACCGAAGGAGATTTCTTGCCGTGTTCAAGCATCACAGGACAGGTTAGCGTGACAAACAAAGGAAGGGTTGGATTGAAGAGGTGAAAGGGCTACAAAAATAATATTACATGCTAGTGTGGTTATGCACAAAACTTAAACGTGCTGCAACATTGCCGACACCAAGAACTCCGTAAAGTTCAGGTAAGGATTTGGTATTTACTGTTATGAGGAGGTTTGAGTGGTTTCTAGTGAGCCTGGCTGACCCTAAGACTTTACTGAAACCACTGGAGAGAGCAACAGCTTTCTGTGAGGGCTAAAAGAGGCGGTGATTAAATACCCCTTTACCCAGTGGTAGCTGACAAAAGAGATGCCCCAAATTACTGGCTAATGTGACAGTCGTGGCACATAGTGTGGAGGTGTTAATGCAAATGTTTGATGGCATACTCTGGGGCTGCGGGTCATAGGTAAAAAGATGACAAGAAGCTAGAATCTGGAAACAGCAAGTGGAGCAAACTGTAGCATGGCCTCAGGAGAAGGCTACAAGACAGACAACCTCTGTGGGCAGCATTCTGGTTGAAAAAAGAGGTTTCAAATTTTGGGTAAGGAAGATGCTTCCTGTGTTCATGGCACCTAAGTAAAAGGGTTGCTTCAGAGAAATATCTGATCGTAGGCTGATAAAAGGCAAGGTGAGGCAGATCACCCGCAACAAACAGAAGTACAGAGGCTGCAGGAATTAACCAAGGGGATATCCCGCTTGCAAGGTAATAAAGTTTGTCTGAAGTTATCGCCACGCCGCGGCCTCACCTGGGGCTCTTAATCATGCTTTAGC
Source organism: Dromas ardeola (assembly GCA_013398915.1). Classification (NCBI taxonomy): domain Eukaryota; kingdom Metazoa; phylum Chordata; class Aves; order Charadriiformes; family Dromadidae; genus Dromas; species Dromas ardeola. The sequence continues at coordinate 181,976 of VYZM01012242.1, read as the reverse complement.
ACCATATTCCCTAGTATTTGTGTACAAAATCCTTAGAAATGTGACTTGAGCTCTCAGGTTCTCCACAGCTGAGGATATGGCTTAAAGCTGTTGGGCTGCCTCAACCAACTGATTTTGAAGTGGGGAAACATCTGTCCGTATCGCAGGCTTCGTGCAATGATCAGTCGGGAAAAGCAGGTAACGTTGACTGTGATCCATGACTGCTCTCTTAAATTCCTACTTCGGGATGCATGAATCAGCCTCTGGAAGGGCTTGTTCCTTTCTCCTCTTCATACTGAGACCCTTGGGTGCTCAGCTCCAGTATACAACTAGTCTTTGCTAACATGCAGACCTTGGTCGAGCGAGACAAATCCTGCTGGAGGTTGGCTGGCAGCGGCCAGGAGGCCTTCGTGAGTCTGCTGGAGAGGATGCAACGCACAGGAGTGCTCTAACCTTCTCATGGGCAGCTTTCACACCATCCTGTACATTTTCTGCTCTCTGCCTTTCTAGTCTTCTGAGACATACATGGGCATGTTTTGTTTTCATAAGCACAAACCGCTTTTATTCCGAGACCAATTTACCTTTTATTTATGGGAATCTGGATGGAATTGCACTGGATAAATGTGGTCTTAATTGCCCTTGCAGGCAGTACAAATGTTTATTCTTTGCTTGTTTTGTTTCATTTTGGTGGTGGCTTTTTGTTTTGGGTGTTTTTTTTCCCCATACACCTATATTAAGGAGAAATATTAAGCCTACACTATGTATGCAAACACACTTTGCTGTTTGAGCAAGAGGAATCAGTTGGGTGACATACTGTAATTCATCAAAAGGTCTGACACTGCATTATGAAAGGATACTTTTCTGTAATTTGAAAAGTCTTTTCCCCAACAAACATTCAAGTGCATTGTTTGATCAAGCAATAACAACACTTTAATCTACCTTGTGTACTTTCTTCAAAATAAGAGGTCAGAGAATAATGGTTCTCTCTGTTTTTAAAAGGAATCCTTTTAGAAATGCTTTTAGAGGCAAAGATCTGGTGCCAAGATTTTTCTTACTTGGAGAATGTAGCATTTTGCTGGAATACAAACCATCTCCTCAAAGTCCAAGATGACAGATAACGGGACTTATTCTTTTGGTGTCACAGATACGCATCCCACACAAATGCACTCTTCCCCTGTCCTTCAGCAGAATCAGACAATCTTGTTCCTGAATCAAGGTCTGCTAAAGTTACTCTGAACATCTCTGCTGATATCAGTCAGCTCTTCATTAGGCCTGCAGAGGATAAAGGAAGAAGTGTCTGGCCCTGACTATTTATTTGCATCCTTATTCCCTGTCGACTCAATGTGAAGCGAAGGAGACTTGGCACATGATGCCAGGAGCTCAGCACCATATAAAAAGTGAGTGAAACAAGCTGGGAGATTGGTAAGACACAGGTGTAGATCAGCCTAAGCATCTTGGAGTTCATCAAATTCTCACCAGCCTCACTCACAGCTCAAGGACAACACGTGTGTGTGGGAGGAGACCTTGATCAAAGTGGTATAGGATTCTTCTGTTCCTCACTTACATGTTCAGCTCCTGAGCATGATTGCCACAAAATATTACTGATCTCAAGCACTGATTTAGGAGCACCTCAAAATCTTGGGTGCTTCTATCACTAGCAAACAACCATGATCTTACATCTATTTTTAATCAAAAATTAAATTAACGCTGGGATTCATTTCTCCCAGATTTAGCCACTGAAAAGTGCCTGTTCTAACCTAGTTCACTTTGGCTCCTTCTATTGCCACCAGGCAGCAATGGGTACCTCCAGAAGCTGGTCCATCCTGCCCATCTTCCATACATCCCTCCCAGGAATGTGAAGTACTAGTTAAAGCTTTTGGATAGGCAACACTGGGTAATATAAATGCCTCCTACAATGACACAGGTCTTGCGCTGTGCTTGATCAGGATTTCATTTACTGTAGGCCGTTAGCCTCAAAACTGCATAGCATAATTCTTTTCTCTCTTGGCCGTTCCTTTGAAAAACATTAGGTGCCTGGCAAGTTTTCATATTCATTTAAAAATCTAGAATGCAGCCAGATAGCACAACAGTCAATCATGACTGTTTTTATCAGGACCTCATCTGTTTCAGGATGTCAGTGGAAGTCCTGCTTAACCAAGCAGGGCAGAAGTTGCCCTACACGTTTCCTTCCTCCCTCCCTCCCCTGGCCATTATGTTTCTTTGGCAAAAGTTTCTGTATTTCATCTATAGTTTTAGGAACAACATTCACTGGAAGTTAGAAAAGTGAAAGCTAAAATTGGAAAGTAAAATTCAAGAACAAGTTAATAAGGATAATTAGGCAATCGGGTAGATAGACCACCATTTGTCTGAATCAAAGGCTCTGGATATGTATGACCATATTGGATAAGATAACAGTGGGAATGATATAATAAGGAATTCTGTAAAGGTAAGGGGTCAAAGTGGAGAGCCGAAGTGATCTTTTTCTACCTGTGATTTTTAAGTGCGCCTAACGACACAGGATTTTTAAAGGAGGTGAGGGGAAAAGGATCTTTCAAGTTTGCCCATTTGGCAGACATTAATTCAGCTGAGCTAAGCAAGCTGTAAATGGAACTGACAAATGCTATTGTCCCAGGTGCTAACTTTTTTTCTCTTTTACTTTTAATGAACACAAGAAAGACCTGAAATCTTTCCCACAGAAGACCACAACTGGGGATTTGCCAGAAAATTCAGGGCCGCTGCTTTGTTTAAACCACAGCAAAATAGAGCTACCGTCATTTTTAATAAGCAAGTAAGACCCGCACAGAGGGCAGCCCCAGCATGCCATGCTGAGCTGCTGCGTGTGGCAACCACAGGATGGCTGGGGCCAGCTGAAGGGGCTGCAGCCATGTGTGAGGCTGCAGGACTCCAGTGGTACAGGCACACTGGGACCATTGCACATGGGCCATGGCTGATCCAAAAGATATTCTCGCCTGAAAAGTTGTTCTTTGAAATGAAATCTGACTCTGCAAAATGATTTCTCTCTTTGTATCTTTTAATAGAGATGAGCATAGAGATGAGC